>CM055122.1:1002718120-1003285620 GCA_029206835.1 Rana muscosa | reverse complement strand
TCATATAGAATGAAATCAAATTCAAATAGGAAAGATTAGAATAGAAAAAAATCAGAAATAATATATATATATATATATATATATATATATATATATATATATATAAAACACCTTCCGAAATTAGATTTTCATATAGAATGAAATTGAATTTGAATAGGAAAGATTAGAATAGAATAGAGAAGAAAGAATAGCATAAAAAAACTATAAAACAAATCAGAAAAAAATATAGTGGGGGTAATTTACTATAGCGCCACGGCGCTAATTAGCACAAATTGCCGCGAAATCGCGGCAATTTGCGCTAATTAGCGCGAAAACGGTATTCACTATAGCGCTGGAGAAAAAATACTTACCAAAATCGAATTTACTATAGCTCCCAGAATCCAAATAGCGCCCAAATCCTTACTCTACTAAAAACTGGAGTTGTGCACATGGAAATAATGTTTAGAGCATGATATAATTGCCTAAATGGTACTGAAATATGCGGTATATTATTTAAAGATAATCTGCTTTTAAACTGTGTGAAAAAGTGATTTCTACACTGAAATATCTTTAAAAGTCTGAGAAGTAAAAAAATGCCCGTTTTTGGACAACTATTTGCAAACGAAACTGAGCATGCCCAGAGCTAATATAACTCAAATTTTAACTCAAGTGACTTTTTTCACAAGAGTTATAGTAAATACCGAAATGAGAGCTAATTAACCACTTGACAACTGGGCACATAACCCCCTTCCTGCCCAGGCGAAATTTCAGGTTTCAGCGCCGTCACGCTTTGAATGACAATTGCGCGGTCGTGCGACGTGGCTCCCAAACAAAATTGACGTCCTTTTTTTCCCACAAATAGAGCTTTCTTTTGGTGGTCTTTGATCATTTCTGCGGTTTTTATTTTTTGCGCTATAAACAAAAATAGAGCGACAATTTTGAAAAAAACACAATATTTTTTAATTTTTGCTATAATTAATATCCCATTTTTTTTTTAAAAAAACTATTTTTTTCCTCAGTTTAGGCCGATACGTATTCTACATATTTTAGGTAAAAAAAAAAATCGCAATAGGCGTATAGTGATTGGTTTGCGCAAAAGTTTTAGCGCCTACAAAATAGGGAATAGAATTATGATTTTTTTTTTATTATTTTTTAATTTATTTTTTTACTAGTAATGGCGTCGATCTGCGATTTTTTTTTGTGACTGTGACATTACGGCGGACACATCGGACACTTTTGACACATTTTTTGGACCATTCACATTTATACAGCGAACAGTGCTAAAAATATGCAATGATTACTGTATAAATGTGACTGGCAGGGAAGGGGTTAACCACTAGGGAGCGATCAAGGGGTTAATATGTTCCCTGCTAGATGTTCTTACTGTGGGGGGGAGGGGACTGACTGGGGGAGGTGACTGATGGTTGTCCCTATGTACAAGGGACACACCATCCGTCTCCTCTCCCCGACAGGACGTGGATCTCTGTGTTTACACACAGAGATCCACGTCCCTGGCTCTGTGACAGCCGATCGCTCGTACCTGGCGGACATCGCGGCCGCCAGGCACGCGCATCGGCACTCGCCTGACACGGTGGGCACAGTTTTTCCCCGACGCGCGCCCGCGGTGGCGCGCATCGCGGAAGTAAACAAGAGGACGTCCATGGACGTCCTATCAGCAATTGACGCACGCTTTGCGGACGTCTTTTGCTTATAGCCCGGGCGCGAAGTGGTTAAACAGCATGTTTTGGAAGTGAAAATCTGAGCTATTTTAGTCCAATGCAAGTTTTAGCCATTGATTCTAATGATACAATTGTATCTTTCACAAATAAATTCTTTTAATGTTGAGATAAAATGTATCTTTCTCTGAAATAAATTTTCCTTTGCAACAATGTTGCTTCTAATTAAAATATTTTGTTTTTAAAGAAAGCTAGAATGTGGAATGTTTTGATAAAATATTTTTTTCTCTGTCACTTTCACTTGTTACTCTCCATCTCACAACAATCTTTACCCAAACTCACACAGGTGTCTTTACAAAGCACAATCAATACTATTGCTGATGCAAATTTAAAATTAGTCACTTTTTTTGTGCTTTTTATTATTTCTAAATAATCATAATTTGAGCCCCAAAAATTTGATATGTGTTCCAACATCAGAAATCAAAATGTAATTCCCCAAAATTTGAGGGTAATATCACTATTCTAAACTCACCCCCCCAAAAAAACACCAAATATCACAGAATAAATCAAGAAGAATAACTCTTGAGTAATGTAATTCCATCACCTCTATGTCCAAAGAAATGCAGTATTTATGCGTGTTTATCCGTGGCTTAGAGGTTAGAACTTCTGCTTAGCATCCCTGAGTGTCTGGTTTCAAATCCCAAACATGCTGTTTCATGTAGAGAAGTTGTCTCATCTCCCAGGTCCTAAAACTATGTCTAAATGTTGTATTTATGTATAGGAGGGTTCCACCACCATTGTAAATCTTGCCAGATACACAATTTAGCCCAAAGTATTGGGACGCCTGCCTTTACACACACATGAACTTTAATGGCAGCCCAGTCTTATTCCGTAGGGTTAAAATTTGATTTGGCCCACCCTTTGCAGCTAGAACAGCTTCTGGGAAGGCTGGGAAGGTTGGCCACAAGGTTTAGTGTGTCTATGGGAATGTTTGATCATTCTTCCAGAAGTGCATTTGTGAGGCCAGGCACTGATGTTGGATGAGAAGGCCTGGCTCGCAGTCTCTGCTCTAATTCAGCCAAAGGGAGTTCTATCGGGTTGAGGTCAGGACTCTGTGCAGGCCAGTCAAGTTTCTCCACCCCAAACTCCCTCATCCATGTCTTTATGGACCTTGCTTCATGCACTGGTGTGCAGTCATGTTGAAACAGGAAGGGGCCATCCCAAACTGTTCCCACAAAGTTGGGAGCATGAAATTGTCCAAAAAGTCTCAGTATGCTGATGCCTTAATAGTTCCCTTCACTGGAACTAAGGGGCCAAGCCCAACCCCTGAAAAACAACCCCACACCATAATCCCCCTCCACCAAATTATTTGGACCAGTGCACAAAGCTAGGTCCATAAAGACATAGATGAGTGGGTTCGGGGTGGAGGAACTTGACTGGCCTGGACAGAGTCCTGACCTCAACACAACAGAACACCTTGGGGATGAATTAGAGCGGAGACTGCAGGCCAGGCCTTCTCGTCCAACATCAGTGCCTGACCTCACAAATGCACTTGGAAGAATGGTCAAACATTCCCATAGACACACTCCTAAACCTTGTGGACAGCCTTCCCAGAAGAGTTGAAGCTGTTATAGCTGCAAAGGGTGGGCCAACCCAATATTGAACCCTACGGACTAAGACTGGGATGCGATTACAGTTCATGTGCGTTTAAAGGCAGGCGTCCGAATACTTAGGTCAATATATTGTATATTGCTTGGAGACACGGAACATGGCTATGGACTTAGGGCTGGTTCACACCACAGAGATGCAGAGAACATGTGTGAGGCTGCCTGGTGGCTAAGTGGGCAGCAATTCCGTCTAGCAGCACTGGGGTTGCTGGTTCAATTCCCCAACATGCTAATGCTTATGTTGAAGTTTATTTGTTTTCCCTGTGTGGGTTTCTCACCACAATCCTAAGACATGCTGGCATTTTATTTGTCTCCTGTCAAAATAGTCTCTAATGTAAAAAAGTTTATTTTGGACTTTAGATTGGAAGCTCATTGGAGCCAGGGCCTGATGTTAATGTTTGTTAGCACTAATCATGCTCAGGGACTTGGACATTTAAAATTGTAGGTTTTACACTGCACAGGTACATATGCTTAGAAAACTGTTGCTTTGTTTATGTGCATGCAAATGGACTTGGATCTTTGGCCTGTAGTTGGAGATTTGATACACATAGCCAAGGGCTAACACAGTTGTAAATAGTATTATGTGTTCCTGCCCATCAGGTGAAATAACTTTAGACATACACGAAGAGACAGATTGAAAGATACTGGTGGGCGTGTACTTCTATTGGGCGTGTACTTCTATTGGGCGTGTGTCAGTTTGCTAATAATACAACCTCTCTTATATAAAGGCCTGCAGTATCAGGGATCGTTTGGTCTGAGAAGGCCAGGTTTTTTGCTGTGATTTGTGGGGGGAGAGAAGGAATGATATTGTGCAGATTGACAAACCTCTAACTAGTGTTATTTGCTGAAATTCTTGTGCATTTTTTCAATCAAAAATTGTGAGTGTATTGTTTCTGTCTGACCATGCCAAATCATTTGGAAGCATCTGCTGACCTTCTACTCTTGGATCTCATTGCATAATCGTGTACACAGAAATGCAGCTTCCAGCAGAACATGGTCACCAATGTACGTATATGTGGATTGTGGGGTGGGGGGTGGGGGTGGGTGTTTTGAACATGTGTATTTTTTATTATGTTGGAATGCTATGTAAGAATAATGACTTGAGTATGTTTCTATATTCTTGCAGATAAAAATGTGATGTGTTGCCCGTTATACACTAAAAGTAAAGCTGTGTGCACTCTAAGGTTTTGACAAATTTTAGATTGTATGCTCCTATGAGCAGGGCCCTTAAAATCCAATTGCTAAATTGAGTACTGTGTATCCTGTCCCAATTTTTTTGAAGCTAGTAAATGAATGGACCTAATTTTGTTTCTGCTGGCAAAATAAAAGTACGTTATTGAGCTTTGGTGTGTGTGTGGTTTTTTTTTTTTTTTTTTTTTGGGCAAAGTGCAAAAATCCTTAATTTTATTTCTGTATGGATTTGTGCACCAAAAAATGAATCTCTTTGCCCTTGTTCACATTGATGCTACTTTGAAATTGCGCTACTTCACTTAAGCTAGCGCGATTTTAGGTACTACTTGATAGACATCTGTGTGGCTTCATACACAAATGTCTATTGAAGTCGCACCTGAAATCGGCAAATGTAGTGCAGGAACTACTTTTGCAAATCGGTGTGGTGCCACAAAATTGGGGTTGCATCGATTGGAACAGTGCCATTGCCACCAATAGTCATGCGATTTGATTTCTGAAATTGCATGACAAATTGCCCCAATGTAAACCTAGGCTTCAGCACACCTGAAAGTAAATGATAAAGGTGGAATCTTTATATATGACAGCTGTGGAGAATAGCAGGTAATGAATTCAGCTGGAGGATAGACAGTGTTGTATGTGTCAGCTCTGGTTTGCATTGGTGCGATTTGACATGTCAGATCGGTGGCAATTGCGCTTTTCTAATTGGTGTGATTTGTATTGATATAAGTGCAGAAACCTGCACTGATGTCCCCCCCCCCTCCTGCAGTCGGGACTGACATGTGGGAATGAAAATCGTATGAGTTCAGCTGAACGATTTCCTCCCGCTGTCAGTGTGAAGCAGAGCTCAAACCGGGCCTTTTGCCTTTGTAATTCCCCTGCTGCTATGGCAGAGACCCCATTCCTTTTCAAACTCCCTTAAGTTTACCTTCAAATATCATATGTAGAAATACAGATTTGCATATCTGCAAATAATAAATTCTAAGTGTGATTGCGATCAAATATTCGCAGCTGCAATCAACAGAGCATGGTTTCACCTCCTGACCCGGAAATGAGTCATTGTAATCACCCGGAAGTTCCTGTGCTGGTCAGGATCTCCATCTAGGTCAGTGGTTCTCAACTCCTGTCCTCGGGACCCACTAACAGGCCAGATTTTAAGTATTACCTTGGGGAGATGCAGGCTAGAATACTGCAATCACTGAGCAGCAAAGGATATCACCTGTGATGTATTTCAGTTATCTTGCAAACCTGGCCTGTTAGTGGGCCCTGAGGACGGGAGTTGAGAACCACTGATCTAGGTGGACATGGCAAGCTCCCTCTTTAGCAAAGAGGAGGTGCTGCTGATTTGCCGGGTAAGTGTAGGATATGTACTTGTGCTTACTCAAGGTGGGGGTGGATTTGGTGTGGGTGGGCTTCATTGATTTGTTTGTTATCACCACACATTTGCTTCTGGCCCATGTGCACACATCACTACTTCCTGCATTTGTTCTGCTGATGTAAATCAGTAAGGACTATGCAAGTATAAATGAGAGCTCCTTTCTATTAAAATATATATGACTTGATTCACAGTTGGGTGACTTTTCATGATTCTCAATGATAACCATTCATGTCTGTGCTACTTTAAGTCAGACCAACTTCAAAGTAGTCCTTGTACTACTTTGGTGTGACTTTCAGGCTCGGTTTTCACTAGTGCGACTTGTCATGCAACTTGGGACTGCAAAGTCGCATGACATGTCATACTCCATGATTTCCAATGAGTATGGTTCATATCTGTGCGACATCAAGTCGCAGCGACTTCAAAGCAGTCCCTGCACTACTTTGGTCCCACTTTGATACGACTTGAGGTCCATAGACCTCAAGAATATACCAGCATTGCGCCAAGTCACATCAAAATCGCGGCAAAATCATGCGCATTTAGGGTTGCAATAGTGGAAACAGAGCCTCATGTGACTTGAGGTACATAGGGCGCAATATTACACAGGCATTCCCAGAAGTTGGGGCCAAGTTGCAGCGACAAAGTGGCAGCAAATTAGGGTGACTTTCAGGTCGCAGCAGTGTGAAAGAGATTCAAGGATATCTTTGAATGTGGCCCTATTGTCACTTGTGCATCCTGAAAGTGGGGAAAATTCATCCCTGCACTACCTTGGTTTGACTTTGATGCGATTTGAGGTCCATACACCACAAGATAACACAGACATTGCTTCAAGTCATGGCAAAGCTGTGCAATTTTAAGGTCTCACAAGTGCAAATGGGGCTTTATTCAAAGGTGTTATTATTTAATCTCATTAGGTTACTTTCACACTTATGTGACTTTTCATGCAGCTTTGGACCTCAGAGTCGCATTAAAAGTATCCCCCCCCCCCTTATGAGTTCCATTCATATCTATGCAACTTCACCCATGTTCACATAGCTCTGAATTGACATGTCAAATTGCAGGCCAAATCGGCGCCTATTGGCGGCAATAGAACTGTTCGAATTGGTGCGACGCCACACAGATTCCCAAAAGTAGTTCCTACACTACTTTGGGCGACTTCAGGAGGCGATTTCTTACCTCCCAACTTTTTGAGATTTGTATAAGGGACAACTATTAGCAAAAGTATGTAGGCATAGGACACACCTCCTAAAACACCTTCTTAAAGGAGAATTATTAAAAAAAAATAAAAAATATTAGTTAAACCCCCAAGTGCTTTTTTTTTTTTTTTTAACAATAAGATCCCTTTAGATTGGCTTTGGGAATTTACAAACAAAGCAATTTAGAAATTAGATGAAAGGTTTAGCCCTGGGAAACACTTTTTGAAAGATAAAAATTGCATTTAATATCGAACTATACAGATCCGAACAAAATGAGGGACAAATGAAGAGGAAAGAGGGACAGAGGGACTTTGTTCCAAATCAGGGACAGTTGAGACCTATGTGATTTCACTAGACATCTGTGCAGGAAAGTGCACTGATGTCTCTGAAATCGCTCACAAAGTCGGGCTGAGGCCCCTTTCACACTTGAGCGACTTTTCCTGCGACTTTGGTCATCAGAGTTGCATGACAAGTCATACCCCATGATTTTCAATGTGTACCATTTATATCTGTGAAACTTCAAGTCACACTGACTTCAAAGTAGTCCCTGTACTACTTTGGTATGACTTTGATACGAGTTGAGGTTCATAGACCTTAAGTTTACACAGGCATTCCCTGGGATCGCAGAAAGAATGCAGACGGAAGTTTGCGCGCCTTTCCCTGCGACTCCTGCGTCCATAGACCTCAAGATTACACAGGCATTGCTTAAAGTCACATCAAAATCACACAACTTTCAGGTCGCACAAGTGTGAAAGGGGCCTTAGTCACTGTGCTGAGTACTATTATACCTAGAATATAAAGTAGTCCCACCATCAAACACTCAGCAGCATATGCTGAAAAGAGGCGAATGCCTATTAGCCAATGCCACATCAGCATGAGCATGGTTGTTACTATAATATTAAAGTGGTTGTAAACCCACTTAGACAACTTGCATCTACAGGTAAGCCTAGATTAAGGCTTACCTGTAGGTGCAAGAAATATCTCCTTAATCTACACACACTAGTAGATGTTTGTGCTATGCTCAATAGTCTAGTGGTCAGCACTTCTACCTTGAAAAACTCATGCTTCGAAGCACTCATGGGTTCAAATCCCACAGAGAGATACTAAAAGATTGTATTGGTGAAAAAAGGAAAATGCCTATTAGCCAATTAGCCAAAGTAGCATATGCTGAAAATAGGTGAATGCCAATTAGCCAATGCACTTTTATTCAATAATATTATGGTGTGGACTTCCAAACATCACACACTAGCTAACGGGCCATTTGCATTTCTTTGTTTGTTTATTTTAATTTGCTTGTGCAAATAATAAACATAGCTGTTGGATGGTAGGTTGGCTGGTATTTGAACTTGTAACATGAGAGCTGTGGAGACATGGGAGCAGATCACTAAGCCATTGTGCTAAGTAGTGATGAGCCGAACACCCCTGGGTTCGGTTCGCACCAGAACCCGCGAACGGACCGAAAGTTTGCACGAACATTAGAACCCTATTAAATACAATGGATGCGAACGTTCGGATTCTAAAGTGCTAATTATAACGACTATTATCCATGTTATTGTCCGAAACAGAGTTTGGGAACCCGGCTTCTGCACCAGGGGACATGTATCAATGCAAAAAGAAGTTTTAAAAACGGACGTTTTCCGGGAGCAGTCATTTTAATGATGCATAAAGTGAAAAAAAAAGTCAAATATTCCTTTAAATATTGTACCTGGGGGGTGCCTAAAGTATGCCTGTGAAGTGCCAGGTGTTTCCCGTGTTTAGAACTGTCCCTGCACAAAATAACATTTCTAAAGGGAAAAAAGCCATTTAAAACTGCTTGCGGCTTTAATGCAATGTCTGGTCCCGGTAATATGGATGAAAATCTTTAGGAAAAATGGCATAGCTACCCCATCAACCCCCCCCCCCCCCCACCCCAGCCCATTACCAGCCCCTTTGGGTCTTGTATGGATATTAAGGGGAACCCCGCACACAAAATAAAAAAGGACCTATATACTCTGAACAGCCGTATACAGGCGGTGCATACAAGACAGGGACTGTAGGTTTGTTCTTATGTAGAATCTGTTTGTAATTTTGAACAGCTGCATTGTTTAAGTGGAGCTCCATGCCAAATTCCTTTTTTTTAGCTTTTTGTAAAACATAGGGAACGGTTATCACCCCTGTCACATTTTTTTTGCTGTCTGTGCCCCTGTTCAGAACATTTCACCTCACTTTGCGTCCCAATGACAACTGTTTTTGAAATGTGGTGTTTTTATTGAAACAAGGATTGGTGATAAAGCATCAGTAGAGAGGAGACACCTTTCTCCCATATTAATTCTTACAGGAGAGAATTTTCCTTCCAAGGGGTAGATTTCCTCTCACTTCCTGTTGTCTTCTTCCGTTTGCAAGTAGTAGTAGTTTGTAAGTTGGATGTTTGAAAGTAGGGACCTTCCGTATATACTCTGCAGAAATTGGCCCCTTAGGTGTTGGTGTTGGCACAACACTGAAAGCACTCACAGTTATTCTTGGTGGGTGCTGGAACGCCCTGCTGTCAAGTATAATATCAGGAATTGTAATAACATATAATTGTTGATCAGTGGTAGTAAAAATTGGGCCTTTGATGGTGGTGCTGGTGCCACAACACTGTAAGGCCTGACAGTTACTCTTGGTGGGCGCAGCAATGGTCCCTGCTGTGAATTATTAGATCAATAATTATAATTGCATGCCCCTGTTGAACAGGGGCTGAAAAATTGGGCCTTTGGTGGTGGTGGTGATGGTGGTGCTGGTGCCACAACACTGTAAGGCCTGACAGTTACTCTTGGTGGGCGCAGCAATGGGCCCTGCTGTGAATTATTAGATCAATAATTATAATTGCATGCCCCTGTTGAACAGGGGCTTAAAAATTGGGCCTTTGGTGGTGGTGGTGGTGGTGATGGTGGTGCTGGTGCCACAACACTGTAAGGCCTGACAGTTACTCTTGGTGGGCGCAGCAATGGGCCCTGCTGTGAATTATTAGATCAATAATTATAATTGCATGCCCCTGTTGAACAGGGGCTGAAAAATTGGGCCTTAGGCACTGGTGGCACAACACTGCAACCCCTCACAGATACTGTACTTGGAGCACAGCAATGAGGCCCGTTGCAAAGTATTGCATCAAAAATTTTAATTACACGCCCCTGTTAAACAGGGGCTGAAAAATTAGGCCTTAGCCACTGGTGGCGTCACCCATAAACCAAAATGATCTTCCAAGCTATCATCATCAATCGTATCATTGAGGAGGAGGAGGAGGATAGCCAGTCAACATAACAGCACAGGCACTCAGCATCAGCATCAGTCTTGAAGGGATGTGACATTTTAAAATCAATTAGTCTGTTATATCAGCATCTGGTGTGTGGTAGCTGGTGGTGATCCAAGACTGGTTCATCTTGATGAAAGTCAGTCGATCAACCGAGTCGGTGGACAGGCGCACCCTGTGATCCGTGACAAATCCTCCAGCAGCACTGAATGTGCGTTCTGAAAGAACGCTGGATGCAGAACAGGCCAGTAGCTCAATTGCATACTGTGCAAGCTCTGGCCAGTGATCCATCCTCAAGACCCAGTAAGCCAGAGGATTTTCGGTGGGGAAGGTGTCCAAGTCTGACCTTGCCCCTAGGTATTCCTGGACCATGTATATCAGACGCTGGCGATGGTTGCTGGAACCGATCATACTTTGGGGCTGCGGACTAAAGAATTGTCTGAACGCATCGGTCAGACGGCCACCTTCCCCACCGCTCCTTCTTTGACTGCCCGAAGCCTCAGCAACTCGTTGTCCAGGACCAGGAGTTTGTAACCTCCCAGTCTCTGGGAACGCGTTGCACAGACCTTTCTGCAAGGCCTCCCGGAGTTGTCTCATCCTCTGCTCCCTCTGCGATGGTACGATAAGGTCCGCAACCTTACCCTTGTACCGTGGATCAAGGAGAGTGGCCAGCCAGTAATGGTCCCTCTCCTTGATCCGAAGAATACGAGGATCCTTCCGCAGACTTTGCAGGATCAGGGAGGCCATGCAGCGTAGGTTAGCTGAGGCATTCAGTCCGGAGTCCTCTGGGTCACTAAGGACGACATGATCCGCAGCCACCTCCTCCCAGCCACGTACAAGTCCACTGGTTTCTTGGGACTGTAAATCATCCCTAAAATACTGCTGCTGATGATGCTGAGTGCCAGCCTCCACCTCCATGCTGACACAATCCTCCTCCTCCTCCTCCTCTTCTTCCTGTGCGATGGGTGGGACAGAAGGAACACTGTCTGGGTAAAGGGGGCCTTGAGAGGCAAGGAAGACCTCCTCTTCCTGCCTCTGTTCTGCCTCAAGTGCCCTGTCCATTATTCCACGCAGCGTGTGCTCCAACAGGTGGACAAGAGGTACAGTGTCACTGATGCATGCACTGTCACTGCTCACCATCCTCGTGGCCTCCTCAAATGGTGCCAGGACAGTGCATGCATCCCTGATCATGCCCCACTGGCGTGGTGAAAAAAACCCGAGCTCCCCTGACCCTGTCCTGGTGCCGTAGTCGCACAGGTACTCATTGATGGCCCTCTGCTGCGTGTGCAGCCGCTGCAGCATGGCCAACGTTGAGTTCCACCTGGTGGGCATGTCACATATAAGGCGGTTCTTGGGCAGGTTCAACTCCTTTTGATGCTCAGCCAGGCGAGCACTGGCATTATAAGATCTGCGGAAATGCACACAGACTTTCCTGGCCTGCCTCAGGACATCCTGTAAGCCCGGGTACCTGCCCAAGAACCGCTGCACCACCAGGTTAAGGACGTGAGCCATACAGGGCACATGGGTCAGTTGTCCCTGTCGGAGGGCGGAGAGGAGGTTGGTGCCATTGTCGCAAACCACCATTCCTGGCTTAAGCTGGCGTGGCGTCAACCACCTCTCGGCGTGCCCCTGCAGAGGAGACAGGACCTCTGACCCAGTGTGGCTCCTGTCCCCCAAACACACCAGCGCAAGCACGGCATGGCATCTTTTTGCCTGCGTACTTGCGTAGCCCCTTGAACGCCTACGGAGCACCGCTGGTTCCGAGGACAAACCACAGGAAGAGGCCATGGAGGAAGAAGAAGAGGAGGGGGTGGAAGAGAGAGGTGTGTCACAACCAGTAGTAGCATTTTGGAGGCGTGGCGGTGGAACAACCTCCAACACTACTGCACCTTGTCCTGCATCCTTCCCAGCTGCCAAAAGAGTGACCCAATGGGCAGTGAAAGAAAGGTAACGTCCCTGTCCATGCCTGCTGGACCATGAGTCAGCGGTAATATGCACCTTACCGCTGACCGCCCTGTCCAGCGAGGCCAAGACATTGCCTTCCACATGCCTGTAGAGAGCCGGAATCGCCTTCCGTGCGAAAAAGTGGCGTTTGGGAACCTGCCACTGAGGAACCGCACATTGCACAAACTCACGGAAGGGGGCCGAGTCTACCAACTGAAAAGGCAGCAGTTGAAGCGCTAGCAATTTAGCCAAGCTAGCATTCAACCGCTGGGCATGTGGATGGCTGGGAGTGAACTTCTTTTGACGGTCCAGCAGCTGGGGCAGGGAAATTTGCCTGCTAGAATCGGACGTTGGTGTACTGCTAGCAGAGTGCCCGCAAGTACTTGCCTGTGACACACCTACCGTATTTTTCGCACCATAAGACGCACCTGACCATAAGACGCACCTAGGTTTTAGAGGAGGAAAACAAGAAAAAAAAATATTCTGAACCAAATGGTGTACTAAAATATTTTCCAGTGCCCATGAAATGCAGCCTGACCATTGCCATAGTAAACACAGAGTGACCATTGTCATAGTAAACGTAGAGTGACCATGCCATCAGTGGTGGGACACCCTGGGAAGAGGAGAGAGGGGACGCCGTTGGAAGAGGAGAGAGGGGACGCCGTTGGAAGAGGAGAGAGGGGACGCCGTTGAAAGAGGACAGAGGGGACGCCGTGGGAAGAGGACAGAGGGGACGCCGTGGGAAGAGGACAGAGGGGACGCCGTGGGAAGAGGACAGAGGGGACGCCGTGGGAAGAGGACAGAGGAGACGTTGTGGCAGTCAATAAGGCCTAGAGGATAGCAGGCTAGGCACTTCCTAATGGCTCAGTCCCTGGGAATAGTAATGGATAATGGCCAACAGGCCCTCTTACCAGACCCAGCGAAATCGCAACAGTGATCCCTCTGGCTGGACGTTCGCTCACTCTGGGTTGCCCGGGGTGACTCTAGTCAGTAGTGTAGCATGTCTGTATCCTGGAAGCGTCTCGGTCTTTCTCCCTCTCTGGTGGTGCGGGTACAGAGGTTACAGTGTGGCTCCCTCTCTGGTGGTGCGGGAACAGTGTGGCTCCATCTCTGGTGGTGCAGGTACAGCATGGCTCTCTGGCGGTGCGGGTACATTGTGGCTCTCTGGCGGTGTGCGGGTACAGTGTGGCTCTCTGGCGGTGCGGGTACAGCGTGGCTCTCTGGCGGTGTGCGGGTACAGTGTGGCTCTCTGGCGGTGCGGGTACAGTGTGGCTCCCTGGTGGTGCGGGGTACAGCGTGGCTCCCTGGTGGTACAGGGTACAGCGTGGCTCCCTGGTGGTGCAGGGTACAGCGTGGCTCTCTGGCGGTGTGCGGGTACAGTGTGGCTCTCTGGCAGTGCGGGTACAGCGTGGCTCTCTGGCGGTGTGCGGGTACAGAGTGGCTCTCTGGCAGTGCGGGTACAGCGTGGCTCTCTGGCGGTGTGCGGGTACAGTGTGGCTCTCTGGCGGTGCGGGTACAGTGTGGCTCCCTGGTGGTGCGGGGTACAGCGTGGCTCCCTGGTGGTGCAGGGTACAGCGTGGCTCTCTGGCAGTGCGGGTACAGCGTGGCTCTCTGGTGGTGCGGGGTACAGCGTGGCTCTCTGGTGGTGCGGGGTACAGCGTGGCTCTCTGGTGGTGCGGGGTACAGCGTGTCCCCCAGCAGAGTATACTCTTTTGCTCCTCTTCTAACACCCCCTCCAGCAGGGGGTTTGCATGCTGGAGGAACTGGTGCCAGAACTCTGCCGTGACTTCATTTCCCATGATGCCCCCAGTGTCTTCTGATTGGCCCTCTGCTGTGGCCAATTATGGGAAGGGAAACAGTGGGCAGTAAGCTGGGTGGTGGCCAGCAAATCCAATTAGAGCCGCTCTCTCTTTCTTTTCTCCCTTCGGGTTACAGAAAGGGAAGGGGGGCGGCGGGGGAGATATACAGACAGCCCGCAGCTCACCTCTCCCTGTCACAGTGCCGCTGCTCTATTTGCCAGAGAACTTGGCAGCAGCGCTGTGACAGGGAGAGGAGAGCTGCGGGGGCTGTCTGTATATCTCCCCCGCCGCCCCCCCTTCCCTTTCTGTAACCCGAAGGGAGAAAAGAAAGAGAGAGCGGCTCTAATTGGATTGCAATGCGAGCAATGTGTAAGGGGCGGTGCCAGCGGCGGCGGGGGGCGGAGCCAGTGGCAGTGGCCGGGGATTCCAGCAGCTACGGGAGCAATGAGAGTGGATGGCAGGGGCGGTGCCAGCGACGGGGGGGGCGGGGCCTGTCATGTATTCGGACTATAAGACGCAGGGACATTTTCCCCCATATTTCTGGGGGAAAAAAGTGCGTCTTATAGTCCGAAAAATACGGTAATTCTACACCTTCATTCCTCTCAGAGCAGGTTTCAGAGAGGAGTGAAGGTATAGTGGGGTTGGAGATCCCAGCTGATGCGGTGCAAGAAGAGGTCAGCTTTGTTCTTTGGTGTGGGTCTTTAAGGTAGGCTTGCCAACGAGCTGCATGGCAGGTCAACATATGTCTGATCAAGCATGTGGTGCCCAAGCGGCTGATGTTTTGGCCACGCGATATACGCTTGAGACATATGTTGCAAACAGCAGCTGTGCGATCTGATGCACTCGCCTCAAAAAAGGCCCACACCAAAGAACTTTTTGAATGACGGGCAGAGGCAGCGCCCTGCACAGGCGGAGCTCTGCAGTGTGATTCCGTCGGTGTGCTGCCCATACGCTGGCCACTCAAGGGCATCCTGCCTCGTTGGAGATGTGCCTCCTCCTCATCCTCCTCCTCCTCCTCTCTCCTATTAGGCACCCACGTGGAGTCAGTGACCTCATCATCCCCTCCCTCCTCATCACTGGAGCCAATCTGGCAGTATGCTGCAGCTGCTGGAGCATGACTGCCAGATTGGTGTCCTTCTTGAGCATCCCCTCTCTCTGCTCTCACGCTGCTGCCTTCCTCTAGCTGGGTATCATCATCAGATCCTTCCAAACGCTGGGCATCCTCCTGGAGCATGTACCCAACACTGTGCTCAAACAGTTCGGGGGACTCCTCAGGAGGAGGACATGGTGGGTCTAGGGAAGGATTGACTAATGAAGATAATGATACCAGAGAAGAGGACGCTTTGGCAGCTGCTTTGCCAGTACCCTGAGCCTGGGTGAGAGAGGATGAGGAGGATGAGGTGGGCTTGGTCATCCACTCTACCAAGTCTTCGGCATGATGTGGCTCAACATGTCCAGCTGCCGAAAACAAGGACAAGCGTGTCCCATGGCCATGTGCTGATGACAATGCACCGCGTCCACGACCAGCACTGTTGCCCCCAGACACAGAGCCTGCTTGCCCTCTTTTTTTGCCTCCTGACTGTCTGCCTCTCCTTGGTTACCTTCCAGACATTTTAATGGATGGCCTGCAGGGAGATGGGAAAAAGAGCAATAAGGGCTACCTTCAGGTGTATACTGTGCAGGAGGCTTAGCAACAATGACACTGACACTGTCCCCTGCCTATCCTTCTCTGTCCCTAAACACAAGGATTGAAAATATGCTTCAGCAAAATAGTTTTAGAACAGAATAGCACACTGACACTTTCCCTCACTGTCCTACTCTGTCCCTCCCTACAAACAAGATTTAGCACAGAATAGCACACTGATAATTTCTACGAGTGTCCTTCTCTGTCCCTAAACTCAAGGATTGAAAATATGGAACAGCAAAATTGGTTTAGAACAGAATAGCACACTGTCAGTTTCACTCACTGTACCTCTCTGTCCCTCAACTCAAGGATTGAAAATATGGTTCAGCAAAATAGTTTTAGAACAGAATAGCACACTGACACTTTCCCTCACTGTCCTACTCTGTCCCTCCCTACAAACAAGATTTAGCACAGAATAGCACACTGATAATTTCTACGAGTGTCCTTCTCTGTCCCTAAACTCAAGGATTGAAAATATGGAACAGCAAAATTGGTTTAGAACAGAATAGCACACTGTCAGTTTCACTCACTGTACCTCTCTGTCCCTCAACTCAAGGATTGAAAATATGGTTCAGCAAAATAGTTTTAGAACAGAATAGCACACTGACACTTTCCCTCACTGTCCTACTCTGTCCCTCCCTACAAACAAGATTTAGCACAGAATAGCACACTGATAATTTCTACGAGTGTCCTTCTCTGTCCCTAAACTGACACTTTCTCTCACTGTACCTCTCTGTCCCTAAACTCAAGGATTGAAAATATGGTTCAGCAAGATTGGTTTAGAACAGAATAGCACACTGACACTTTCCCTCACTGTACCTCTCTGTCCCTACAAACAAGGATTAGCACAGAATAGCACACTGTCACTGACACTCTCCCTACCTATCCTTATTTGTCCCTAAACACAAGGAATCCAGGATTAGTAAAGGAAAAATAATGACACTGTCCCTGCCTATGCTTCTCTTTCCCTGCTCCGGAACACACTACACAAGGCCGCCGCGCTGGCGGCCTTTTATAGTGTGGGGCGTGTACTAAACCCCCTCAGCAATAATTGGCCACAGGCATCCTGCCTGTGGCCAATCATTGCTCTCCTCGCTGCCGGCGCTGTGATTGGCCAAGCATGCGGGGTCACAGTGCATGCTTGGCCAATCACAGCACCTGGATGACACTGCGATGGCGTAGTGCATTGTGGGCCGTTCGCGTCACTCGAATTTGGCGCGAACGGCCCAAATCGTTCGATCTTCGTCGAACGATCGAACAGCCGATGTTCGAGTCGAACGTATGTTCGACTCGAACACGAAGCTCATCCCTAGTGCTAAGTACAAGACCTGTATAATAGTAAAGTATGATTAAAGAATGAACATAAACAATTACCGCTTTATAGCCACCTAAATGAAAACATAAAAACATGAAAAAACCAACATACAACAAATAGGTAACCTAAATGTTTAATACATGTAATTTTACATAATAGCAGACATTACTATGTAATAATCCTTCATAACTGCATTCGTTAGCAAAAGAAGGAAAAAAACTAGGAATACTAATTGCAATATACAGCAATAGATAGAGCACATCTCATATAAAAATGTTTCTTTCACATACATGGATCATGGTTACAGTGCAATGCTATATAAAAACTTAGTGGAAATTGGCATTTGCGCGTACGCGGATTCGCTAATCAGCGCTGATTTCACATTTACTAACACTTGTTTGCTGCTAATAGCGCTCTTTTTCATTCGCAAATTCGCGCATGGAATTTTTAATTGTCAAAAATTGGAGCTATTTTTTGCGATGTGCTCAGTACTTCCTGGAGTTATAGTAAATCAGCCCAAATATATATATAACCATCTTCCCGAAATTCGAATTTCGTATAGAATGAATTCGAATTTGAATACAAAAGATTAGAATAGAAAATAATAGAAAATAATAAAGTAGATAAACATATATTATATTTTATTCTATTCTGTTCTATTGTTCTATTTTATTCTTTTCTATTATTTTCTATTCTATTCTAATCTTTTCTATTCAAATTCAAAACCATTCTAATTTGAATTTTCGGAAAATGGTTATATATATAAATATTATAAATATAAATAAATATATATATATATATATATATATATAAATATTATATATATATATTTATGGTCGGAGCCCTCTGTCTGAAGAGATATGGATCACATAAACACGTCACAAGACTAACAACACAAATAAGACCTGAAGTGTGGGCCTGGCCTGTTGTACGGTATGCCAAAGAAGGGGCCATACCTGGATAGAAGTAATAGATAATTCTGTTGAGAATTGGTTGTAGAGGAGTGCCCTAGAAAAGGGGGATATGGGTGGGTGGGTACCGCGCACTAGAGCCGACACTGACCCTCGTGGATGGTCTGTATAAGTACCCCTCGAACTCCTCCCATAATTTCAGGCTAGCATACTAGCCTTCCTATTTATGGTCGGAGCCCTCTGTCTGAAGAGATATGGATCACATAAACACGTCACAAGACTAACAACACAAATAAGACCTGAAGTGTGGGCCTGACCTGTTGTACGGTATGCCAAAGAAGGGGCCAAAAAGTCACACAAGGTTAGGAAAGAATTGTTCTATTATGTCAGGTAAACCACTATAGAGCGAGACTGTTAAAGGCTCGTGATATTTCTGACTGAGGATCGGGAACGTATCGGGCGACACACAAGGATTTCCACCTGCCCATCTTCCTTATTGCGTGGTCTGGAACTCTGTTTTGTGATGTTGCTGGGGCTGCTCTAATGCGAAAGCAAGTCCTGAGTAACATCCTGGGTCAAGGCCCGAGATGCTCAGGAGTGTTCTGACGTGGCTGATGAACTGGTTCCCGCTTAGGGGTTCAGTTGGGAAAGGTAGTAGAGGGCTGTCCTCTGACGGGTCGGACAGCAGAGGTTACCAATTTACACTAGAACGGCAATGGCGTTGTGTGTCTGGAAAAGTTTGCTGTCTACTCCGGGACTGGGTTGTAGCGTTTCCGATACTGTCGGGTGTAGGATGAAATGACTTTGGTGGCGAGTCGGGTGGTGCCTGAGTAGTACTTGGCATTTAGGGCTGGTGATAGTAATTCGCCGGGCCGTAAAATCGTAAAAGGATAGGTAAATGGCTGCTTGAATTACCAGGCTGGGCCATAGACCGAAGGGAGAACGTGAAAGGATAGCAGACATGTCCCGGAGTATGGCACTGGTCACTGGTAAGCGTTTGGTACTAGACTGTGGTTGCCGCCACCTGTAGTGTGTTGGCAGATCAGGATGCATTGATGAGGGAGGTAGCACCATGGAGGTGCTATCTGATTCCAGAGTTGGTTGCGACTAATGTGGGATGCCGGACATGGTCGAGTCGGCTCCGGGCTTCTGTGAAAGGATGTGGCATGGTTAAGCAGGATAGCGCGTCGGCCGAGGTGTTGCATTGACCAGGGATGTGGACACGGAGGCTACTGAGCTGATGTTGTAGGGAAAGTAGCAACAGCCTGCGTGGGAAGGACATGATGGACAACGATTTATTGACCTGCCTTTGTTAATGACTGTGGCTGTAGCCTAGTTGTCTGTGGTGAACGTGGCGGTCTGTCCTGCCCGGGGCTGCCCCATACTTGAGTCGCTGCGACTATGGGGTAGATCTCAAATAGAGAGGACTGACTAAAGGCGGAATTGTGAGTATCTCAGATGGTCGCGGTCCTGAAACCAATGATGGCCAAAAATTGCAGCGAAGCTTGTGGGAGCTGCTACGTCCGTGATTATCTGTGGTGACGAAAAGGATGCTGATGGGATAAACAAGGGTCTACCTATCTGGTCTCAAGGAATTGGTCCCCCATGGCCAGATCCTGCTATAGGGGCTGCGTCTAGCTTAACGACTTGGTCAGGGTCTTGTGCCTGGGAGAGGAACACTAAGAAGCGTGCGATAAAGGATCGCCCTTGAGGGACGATCCTCATCGTGGGTTGAGCATGCCCAGTAGGGATTGTAGCTGTGGGTTAGTGCACCCTTGCGTGTCGGTAGACGTATGGACGACTGTCCTGATGCGGGTCAATCTACCGAGAGGTGGGCTGGCCTGCATGGCACGTTTGTCTAGAATGATTTCCAGGAAGGAGATGAACTGTGCCGGTCTTTCTACTTTCTTCTCGGTTATGGGCACGTCGAGGTTTTAGAAGACCTCTCTTGGATTTCCTAGATCTCACAAGAATACTAAACCTTCAGGAGAACTCCTTTGAGGGTATGCAGGAGTTTGACTGGGTATGTTTTAGAATGAGTCAGGCAGTATAATGAGTCCGGTGTGGAACCCTGTAGTGCCCCCTGCACTAGAAAGGCTGCTAGAGAGGGAGTTGGATGTGAGGAGAGAAAAGTCGAGCCGCCCGAAGTGCACGTGGCCTAGTCAAGCTGGACTCTGCTGCTTGACGCCGCAGGTATTACTAGGGAGAGCTTTCTGGTACAGGAGGCAGATGTGCAGAAGTTTGCGGTGGGGGTAAAAGCAACCCTTGAAATTAAGTTGCTGGAGACGGCTGCGCCCCCCGGTGCTCGAACTGGACGTCCTAGTCTGACTGGGAGGACTGGTTACATCTCTAAGGCTTCCAGAGGCTACCACGAACTTTGTCGCTTTCGAGTTTGCGAGCGAGCCTGGGGTCCTTGGCCATTAGGATGACTGAGGCGTCCCCCAAGGCACGTGACTTGTTCCCTGTTATGACCTGTACCGAAATGCGTAGGGACGCTAGGTTCACGTCCTAGCCGCTTAGGATGTCCTTCCTGATGCCCGCTGGGACAAGGTGCGAAGGAAAGGGTGCAAGCGTCGGGCGTACCTACAGTGGGGGGTTTGGTAACGACGGTGAAGACTGGGGCTGATAGGGGCATGGCTGATCGTGTTTCCAGGGCCCCTACTCTAGCCTGGACGTCGGTGACTGCGGTTGCCAGTGTGGTCACCAAGGCGTGTAGCTGGGTAACGACTGCAGCGGAACTTGTGTGTCTGGTAGAGTTGCCGCTGGTTATGGAAACAGCAGCCTAACAGCTTGGCTTTCCTGGCTGTGGTAAGGCAGGGAATGCCCCTACGTCGTAGTTCAGCCGTAGCCTGGGGATGGTCCGAGCTCTAGGGGACTGTGTAGCGCCGGCCGCTGGACCCGCGAAGGGTGACGACGAGGCAGAGGCGAAGACTTCGCTGACGGCTCGCGACATGGTGTCGGCTAAAAAGGAGGGGAATGCATATGTTTAGAATCAGATTGTGAGTTTTAGAGGGGATAGAAGGATTTAGAAAACGGGGAGAAAGAAGGAAAGCAGGGTGGACAGGACAAGGAGCGATAGGCGTAGGGGACAGTTTAGTTTGCGTACGAGCGCTGTTGAGTGTAATTTAGAAAACTCAAAAGAGTGCGTGGCAACCGAGGTGAGCCAGGAGGTGACTGGCTAGGTAACCGATAGCTCGGGTGCCGTCTGTGCTTGGCACAGACTGATGAACCAGAGCCCCCAGGGCGTACTGGGGCGGGTAGCTGAAAGTCTGGTATACTAAGTAGGAATGTTTCGATCTGTAGTTCATTGACGTGTGGTCGGTCTGCCAACTCCTGCACTGCCAGCAAGGTGGATGTTGGCGACCTTGTCTGCGTGGTGAAGGATCTCCGATCGCTCTTCGAAAACAGAGTGTAGTGCGTAGAAGTATGTGGCAGTTGCTAGCGCCTGGTGAGCGGTCGAATTGTGTATGTGAAGACAAATATGTCGTGAAAGAGTGCGACGAGAAGCAAGGAGGGGCCTTGCCTTTACGCATCTGTCCTGTACCCTAGTAGTGACGTCTCAGTTGGGGTCCGGAAGTGGGTCGACCGGGGACCTGTAGTAAGGTGACATGGAAATACTCTTTTTTTTTTTTTTTGTGAGGGGGATGCAGAGAGCTGTTTTGGAGCAGTAGCTGGCTCCCTGGTGAAGATGTGAGCCCTAAGATACTTCCCCCTGTTTTTTTTTTTGTATCCTGAGGGGAATACTGTCCAAACCTGGTGCAGGGTGGTCCAACTGGAACTCAAACTGACCTGCATGGGGAAAGGGACAGAGAAAACGGTGAGTAGCCGTGTTGCTACTGGAGATGATGAGTGGCTGATGTTTGAACCACTTGTCGAATGCTCGCAGCGATTGCAAGGAACACAGCCTTACTGAGAAGGCGAAGGAAGGAAAGTTTGTGAATTGTGAGTATGTAGGAATAACCGTCCGTGAGGGAGCTGGAATAGTTGGAGTAAGTTGTGTATGTAAATGCAGAATTTTTTTATTTAATTCTTCCTATATATTCATTTTTTTTATTATTATTTTTTTTTTGGTACAGCGTGAGGTTTGGGGAATGGTTCGTATGTGATCGTGACGCTGATGCGACTGGTAGCGACCTGGCACTTTGTATTGCCGACGATCTGAAACGTTTGAGCCGATGCGACTGGGTTCGGATTGGTTGGAAGGGTCGGGTCGGTTGGAGAGTGCTAGTTGCTAGGGATCCGAGTCGTTTGAGCCGGTGATGCGACTGGACTCGGATCGATTGTGTTTGCCAAGGATCCGAATCTACGAGCCGACGTTACGACTGGATTCGGATCGGTTAAAGAAGTTTACTGCTGCAGATCAGAGCGGTATGAGCCGGTGATGCGACTGTGCTCGATCGATTGTAAATGCCATGGATCCGAAAATTTGAGCCGACGCTACAACTGAATTCGGATCAGTTCGGAGTTTGATGTTTGTAGATCCAGCTGGTGCGACTGTGCCCAGATCGGTCATGTTAGCGGAGGATCCGAACCTTTGAGCCGATGCTACGACTGGGTTCGGATCGGATAGGAGGGTTTGTTGCTAGAGATCCGAGTCGATTGAGGCGGTGATGCGACTGGACTCGGAACGCTTGGGAATGCCATAGGTCCGAAAGTTTGAGCCGATGCTACGACTGAATTCGGATGGTTTAGAAGTTTGATGTTTGTAGATCCGAGCCGATGAGCCGGTGGTGCGACTGTGCTCGGAACAAACGTGGATGCCAGAGATCCGAATCTCTAAGCCGATGCTGTGCCTGTATTCGGACTGATAACGGGTGCAAGGCGGGGATTTGAATTGCCGGGTCCGAATCGTAGCGCCGGAGATACGGCTGGACTCGGACGGCTGATTGGTGTTTCGAAGTTGAAGGGGCTTGTGATTGTCGAGGGCCTGGCCTGTAGTGCCGATTGTTAGCGACAAGAGCCGGCCCAGACTGTTTGGTGTATGGTGTGAGTAGTAGGAGGTGTGGGGCATCAGTAAGGTGAAGGGACAGTATCGTAGGAGGTGTAGGGCATCAGTGACTAGGGATAAGGAAGTGCAGTGTGGGATACCAGTCCGACGACTGGGTATCAGATGTGCGACTTGAGGTAAGAAACTTGCGAGCTCTGAGTAATTCGTACAACAGTTCTGTGAGACGTAGTGTCTGGCGGGCCGTTACCGGTGGTAACATGCGTGCGACAGGGTTCGAAAGACAGCTGGACTAGCCGGTAAACATGCGACAGCGAGCGGGGATACGACCGACTGCGAACGAGCTGGAAGATACGAGGAAACTACACGGACGTTGCGAATCGTAGGGCGTCGGCTGATGACGACGAATACCGCGCACTAGAGCCGACACTGACCCTCGTGGATGGTCTGTATAAGTACCCCTCAAACTCCTCCCATAATTTCAGGCTAGCATACTAGCCTTCCTATATATATATATATATATATATATATATATCAGGGATATGCAATTAGCGGACCTCCAGCTGTTGCCAAACTACAAGTCCCATGAGGCATAGCGAGACATTTGACAGCATCAAGCATGACACCCAAAGGCAGAGGCATGATGGGACTTGTAGTTTGGCAACAGCTGGAGGTCCGCTAATTGCATATCCCTGATATATATATATATATATATAACCATTTTCCGAAATTCGAATTTCATATAGAATGAATTTGAATAGAAAAGATTAGAATAGAAAATAATAGAAAAGAATAGACTAGAAAAACAATAGAACAGAATAGAATAAAGTATAATATATATATATATATTCTATTTTATTCTATTCTGTTCTATTGTTTTTCTAGTCTATTCTTTTCTACTCTAATCTTTTCTATTCAAATTCATTGTATTCGAAATTCAAATTTCGGAAGATGTTTTTTTTAAAATATATATATATATATATATATATATATATATATGTATATTGTGGCAGTGGGATCCTGTGCATTCTTAAAGTGTGTTGGTTTACACCAGATTTGGTAGAGAAAGACATGCTGATTGAACAGCTGTGTGTTCGGCTATTTAGTTCTGACATGACTATGAATCAGGGCCCCACCCAACAGACAGGAAGTCTGTGCTTGGAGAGTCAGGTGGACTCTCCCATCCCTCTGAAGTGGAGTCAGAGGCTATCTACGCTGCATGGGTGCAGCCAGAGTATGCATGTCTACAGGAGGCAGATGTCATTGGTGAATCATTGGTGAATTAAGCAACCAGGTGCTGACCGGGAGTAAGCGAGGAGTGAGCTTATCTCTTGAAAACTGTTTGTTCTGAGGAGCAGACCTAAGGCCTAGGCTAAAGGCCTGAATAGCCAGGTCGCAAGAGGGGAAGCCAGGAGGTAAACTGTTGAGTATGAAAGACACAGTAATGGTGGAACCCCCCTGCGAGGGCAACTGATGTATTTATGAACTTTTTGTGCTTTTAAATAAAAGTGGGCTACCATGCCCTTAAATAGAGTTCCTGACTGGCTGGAATCACTGGAAAAAAGCATCTACTACGAGAGCTAACAACCCCCAATCTTACAATATATATATATTTTTACTCTATTCTAATATTTTCCATCCAAATTCATTCTATATGAAATTCGAATTTTGGAAGATTATATATATATATATATATATATATATTTGTAGTCAAAGTCTTCACTTAGAAATGCGATACCCTAACTACCAAGGCCTGAAGTGTGCCCTGGCCTAGCTGGTCAGTATGCCTAAAAGAGGGCAAAAAGACACGGAAGTAGGTGTGAAAGGAAAGCTTGAAGAAGGGCAGGTGACAATCCATCTGGTAGAGTGGCGCACGCCTGGGTGGCCTCAGTGTATTGATCCGGTATGTAACAGCTATGACAGCAGGAAACCAGCATCCTATGAAATGACGATAAGAAGGGACCCCACCCATTTGGAACATGCAAAATGCCCAGAAACAAAATGAATGTCCTGTAACCGATTGGATTAAGCCTACTTTCGAGAAAACACGGGGCATGGGAACGAACTGCTTGTGGCGGAAGGCTACGTGGGGGAAAAAAAGAAACAAGGGCTGACCCGAGGAGCCCTGTAAAATAATTGCAAAGGTTTAACACTTGAAAACCGGACGTTGACAAGTAGCTCTATGAAATACCCACAACCCCTGGCTTAACTGACCATACCTGGTATAAGGAGGTTAGAGAGGGTGAGCTGCCAAAAAATTGACCAACTGACAGGAGTAAAGGGGTCTAAGTGCTGGATACCTGAAAGATGAGTTTGCTGGTGTTGACGGATGAGGCCAACAAGCTGTAGTGATATGCAATAATAACACACAGAAACCAGACCCGCATGATTCAATCGGGTCGTGCCTCTGCCTACAACCTGACAATCGCGTCGGAGTCCTGAAACAGGGGAAGGAGGGCCAGACTCCACCCTGAGTAATAAATATCATGGCATGATTCAGCATTCCCGAGTGACTGTAAGCCCCCTTGGAACAGGCTGGGGATCAGACAAAAGATGAAAGGTCTGACGTACCTGCCCAGTGGACCAGGCAACCTACAAACAAGAGATTAGCACCAAAAGATGATAAGGCTTGACAAGACCGGTGAACTAAGGAGATGCTGATATTGCCTGCAAAAATGCAGGAGCTGGGGGTGTGCTGACACCCCGCCCCTGACCGAGCGAGTTTTGAACACCTCCATCCTGTCCTGTAATTGTAAGAGGCCGTGGAGAGCCTGTTTGGCCCGCATGAAACTGCGCTTAAGAATAAAACCCAGAACATGTACCATGCTGGTATGTGGCAGTAGCTAGGATGGAATTGGAAACAAACTGAAGCTTACCGCCTACCCTGCTGTGGCCGGAAAAGGAAACCCCTGTGTTGACACACCACTCTGCAGAGCTAAGTATGGACCAACTCCTGTGCGACAAAGTACTACCATGCTCAGAACCTCCACGTGGAGTAGAAGGGATCAACGTGAATAAGTTGCTCCCGAAATGTGCGGCATGCCCAACCATAGGAAACACAAAGAAAAAGACAACAGACAACCAGACATGAGAACACCACCCCTCTGTACCTGCCTGGGTAAAAGACGTGAGCAGAAATGACTAGAACTCAGCGCGTGAATAAACCTGACGACAGTTCCCATCCTAGAGTATGTAGTAAGTGAGCCCGAGTAACCTGCATCACAGAGACAGGTAATTAAAAACGTAACACT
The DNA here is from genome assembly GCA_029206835.1 of Rana muscosa. NCBI lineage: Eukaryota > Metazoa > Chordata > Amphibia > Anura > Ranidae > Rana > Rana muscosa. The sequence continues at coordinate 1,003,259,422 of CM055122.1, read as the reverse complement.
CAAGGCCGGTGTACCCACAGAACGTGGTGGGTAGTTGTATAGGCGTAAGAATGAACGTGCACGTATGACGTATGGTATACGGGCAAGAAGATTGTGGTCAACAATCATTTAAAAACGAAACCTTAGCCCATATGGACCCGTAGACGTGACAGATCCTGAGATGTGAGCCCTGGCTCACTAAACCCGGTATGCAAGAACCTGAAAGAAAGGTATGACGAGACAAGGAAACAAACGAAGATGCAAAGGCTGTTTGTGTGTGCCGTGACTGCATAACACCGACAAGCTATGACAGAACATGCTACGACTGACTGAGACATGCTATGACTGAAACACGCTGGAGTAAAACACGCTATGACAGAAAACACAACCCCCTCTGTGCCTACCCAAGTGTGAAGACATGAGCAGTGATGGTGGGACCACAGCATGTGAATGAACCTGACGACGACCCCCCCCCCCCCCGATGTACGACATGAGTGAGCGCAAGTAACCTGCTGCGCAATGACAGATCGTTGAAACTGAATACTCAGGACCTGTGTACCCACAGACCGTGGTGGGTAGTCCTGCAGGTGTAATTAAATGAATGCATCGTATGACGTGATGTAACAGGCGAGAAGATTGTGGTCAACAATCATTTAAAAATGAAACCTCAGCCCGTATGAATCTGTAGACGTGACAGATCCCAAGATGTGAGCCCTAGCCAACTGAACCAGGAATGCAAACAACCTACGAAAAGTAAGATGAGACATGGAAATGAACGAAGATGAAATGGCTACCGGTGTGCCAAACCTGCAAGGCACCGACGTGCTGACAGGAAACGCAGGGACAGGAAACGCAGAGACAGGAAAAGCTATGACTGGACACGCTATGACTGGACATGCTATGACTGGACACACTATGAATGAACACACTAATGACTGAGCTGCTGGCAGAACCGCTATGACATAAAGAACACACTGATGACCGAGCTGTGATGACAGAACACGCTAATGACAGAAACCGCTATGACAGAAAAACCGCTAACAACAGAACCCGCTAAATGACAGAAACCACACGCTAAGGCAGAACATGCTACTGACAGAACCCGCTAATGACAGTGCCGCTGTGAAGGAACATGCTAATGACACCACCCCTATGACACACACACACACTCTACTGGCGTTGAAAATTGAGAAATGGTATGCGCATACGCCGTACCTATCAAGCCCATCAGAGCAAAGAAAATTGCAAGTGCCGTGGTGGTGGACCTTTGAACTTAGATCTCACCACCTAGTGCCTGAAGGTGAAGACCCATGACAGTCAAAACCAGTAACCTAACCAATATATGAAGTCCCCCCCCCCTTTCCTGATGACCCAGGAAAGCTTGCACATAGCCAGCACTGCAAACCCCCTGTCTAAAACACCCCCACCCATGGCAAAGGGACAGAAGGGAGGGAGAAAGGAAAAGGAGTAGGTGGAGAAGAGAGGGTACTGTGCGTTTACTCTGTATCTTACTGAACCAGCAGTGTGGTAAATGAGGGAATACGTCAGAATGACGTCAGAATGACCTTGACAATGCCTATTTATTTGCTGAATGGACGAGCGGGCGGCCCTGCAAATATGCCGGCGGGAGCCCGGAGGAGTGGGCGTGTGCGTGGAGGCCCCCCCATGAACCAGAGTGAGCCCGGAGTGAGTGGATGGGCCCCCCTCTCAGCGTGAGCCCGGGGAGGAAGAGTAGCGGTGTGTGTGGATGGCCCACCCCTCATGATACCAGCGTGTGCCTGGAAGAGGGGTGGATGGCATCCGGAGCTCCCCCCCCCAAACCAGCACCATGGAACCGGAGAGGTGAACCACCACCAGCACCAGACTCCTGGCCGACCGTGCTGCTGCTCTGAGCTCTGGGAGAAACGGGCGGCTGGCCCCTCCACGATGCAGGATTGAGCCCTGGGAAAGTGGATAGTTGGATGAAAGCCCCCTCCCCCGGTGCGAGTATCAGGAGAAGCGGCGGGTGGCCTCCTCCATGTGAGAGAGCCCTGGGCAACATGGGTGGGCGGGTGGATGGACGCCCCCCCCCCCGGCGTGAGCACCGGGAGAAGCAGGCGGGCGGCCTCCATGAAGCCAGATGAAGCCATGTACAACGTGGATGGCCACCCCCCCCCGGCGAAAGCACCGGGAGAAGCGGGCGGCCCCATCGATGCTGGTTTTGTGCCTGGCTGAATGGGTGAACGGTCCCCCTGATGATACCCGGCGTGGGCACCGGGAGAGGAACCGCCACAACTGCTGCCGCTGCTGACCCGCTCTGCAGGGAAGCCGGAAGTGACGTGTGTCGGCGGCGTCAACCCAGAAACAAGCCAACGCAGGATCAGTCAGACTTCTCCTACAAATACAGGCTAGCCTGCGGCCAGCCTTCAAACACACACATATATATATATATATATATATATATATATATATATATATATATATATAATATTTTTCCTATGCTGTTCTATTGTTTTTCTATGCTATTCTTTTCTATTCTTTTCTATTTTATTCTAATCTTTTCTATTCGAATGCAAATTCATTCTATACGAAATTCGAATTTCGTATAGAATTATTTTGAATCTGAATAGAAAACATTAGAATAGAAAAGAATAGCATAGAAAAACAATATAACAGCACAGAAAAAAAAAATATATATATATATATATATAATCATCTTTAGAGTTGAGCGGACACCTGGATGTTCGGGTTCGACGGGTTTGGCCGAACTTCGGAAAAAAGTTCGAGTTCGGGACCGAACTTGACCCCGAACCCGAACCCCATTGAAGTCAATGGGGACCCGAACTTCTGAGGACTATTTGCGCTTGTTTCCCGTGCTTAGAACTGTCCCTGCACAAATTGTCATTTCTAAAGGAAAAAAAGTCATTTAAAACTCACTCGCGGCTATAATGAATTGTCAGCTCCCAGCAATACATAGAAAAGTCATTGATAAAAAAACTAAAAAAAGCGTGGCGGTTCCCCCAAGTTCAATTACCAGGCCCTTCAGGTCTGGTATGGATATTAAGGGGAACCCTGCCGCAAATTTAAAAAAAAATGCGTGCGGTTCCCCCAAATATCCATACCAGGCCCTTCAGGCCTGGTATGGATTTTAAGGGGAACTCCACCCCAAATTAAAAAATAAATAAATAGCGTGGAGTACCCCCAAAAATCCAGACCAGACCCTTTATCCGAGCACGCAACCTGGCAGGCCGCAGGAAAAGAGGGGGGGACGAGAGAGCGCCCCCCCTCCTGAACCGTACCAGGCCACATGCCCTCAACATGGGGAGGGTGTCCCCATGTTGATGGGGACAAGGGCCTCATCCCCACAACCCTTGCCCGGTGGTTGTGGGGGTCTGCGGGCGGGGGGCTTATCGGAATCTGGAAGACCCCTTTAACAAAGGGGACCCCCAGATCCCGGCCCCCCCATGTGAATTGGTAATGGGGTACATTGTACCCCCACCATTTCACAAAGAAAGTGTAAAAAATTAGGGCTGCTACTGATTAAAAATTTTGTGTTCGATTAATCGTTTTTTTTTAATCGATTAATCGACTAATTTCGAATAATTATAATGCACATACAGATCCAATTACTTTTGATCTCCTTGCAGGCCGATTCCCAGTGCAGCTACCAACCACTGGAAAAATGGATGGGAGGATACAAAAACCCACAAAGGCAGCACTCGATGGGGATAGCATTAAAACTTTTATAGTCTTCAAGCAGGTAACAAAATAAATATTGCACTGGAGATAAAATCAATGTAGCTACACAAACTGTAATAATGGTGCGAGTAATACCAAATGGTAGCAAAAACAGTCATAAAAACATGAAGCTAAGTATCATACTGGTATTAAAACGTGTACAACGATACCACTGCTGAATCCAGATGAGGAGGGGCTAACATCAGTCCGTCGGCATGTAGATGTCCCGTGAAGGGAACTATCACAACTCCCAGTGGATGGCTGTAGAATCCCAGGTTGATAGAGGGAAGTGTAACAGCCCTTGTGTGTGACAGATAGTAAGGTCCCGCCGGCATGCAGATATGAAGGCACAGCAAAGGAGCCCTTCAGAAGGACACGGCAAGCCCCGCCAGTGTCCGTGATGTCACCGGATCTCCGACAGAACTCCCTGAAGACCCGGAAGCCGGCGGAGAAGTGAGTACCGATCAAAAGAATTTTGATCGATCAAAAAAATGTATCGATTAATCGAGGAATTAATAGTTAATTTCCACAGCTCTATAAAAAATTGTAAAAAAAACCACAGACACAGTTGGGAAAGTCCTTTATTAAAAAAAAAGAATAAAAAAAAACATTCCAGCAAAGAAATCCAGTGTCCCGCGGCGATCCCGATGTCCAGCGCTGTCCACACGAAACGTCATTGGCTGAGCCTGAGCGGACCTGATGGGGAACTTCCTCCGCAGTGTAATAAATTAATAGACCCACTCCTTCTAAAGTTCCCCATCAGGTCCGGTCAGCCAATGACGTAGGTGTAAGGCTGAGGACCTGATGCGGAACGTGAGAAGGGGCGGGTCTATTCATTTATTATACTGGAGGAAGTTCCCCATCAGGTCCGCTCATCCAATGACGTAGGCGGGGTCTGACATACGAGGGGGCGGACCTAATGGGGAACTTCCTCCACAGTGTAATACATGACTAGACCCGCCCCTTCTTACGTTCCGCACCTGATGGGGAACTTTAGGAGGGGCAGGTGTATTTATTTATTAGTAATAAATAAATACACCCTTTTTGATGTGAGATTGATTGGGTGGGAAGGGAGAGACAATACCAGTCTGTACAGGAAGTCCCTAGAAGTGTACAGGGTGCACTCGGGTTACCTGAGACACACAATTAGAGGAAAACCAGTAGAACAGTTTTAAGGATCTGTAAAAAGTGTTGTGACAATATCAGGGGCGTCTTTAATATTGATTTTATCATGGGCAAACATTCCCCCCTCCAGCTCAGAGACATACAATAAATAGCAGCTAGACTCAAAATCAGTTTACTGCAGCAGATCAGGCAACGATTGCAATTGGTTGCGAGAGGTTACAGCACATCATTATCGCTTATTGGTTTCTGGAGTTTACTGCACATCATTATTGCGCACCCTCTCCATACTGCACTTACATTCTCTATACTGCACCTACCTCCTCCATACTGCACCTACATCCTCTATACTACACCCACCTCTTTTATACTGCACCTAAATCCTCCATACTGCACACACCTTCTCCATACAGCACCCACCTCCTCCATACTGCACCCACCTCCTCCATACTGCTCATATCTTCTCTATACTGCATCCACTACCTCCATACTGCACTGCATCCTGTATACTGCACCTACCTCCTCCATACTGCACCTACATCCTGCACCTACCTCCTCCATACTTCACCTACAGTACATTCTCTATACTGCACCTACATTCTCTAAACTGCACCAACCTCCTCTATACTGCACCTACAGTGCATCCTCTATACTGCACCTAATGATTCAGCACTCAACTGTCACAGAGATAATTTACCTATCAAGTTATCAGAGTGTGCAGTCTCACATGTGCACCAACAGCACCAGGGCCGGCGTCACCCCCTCCCTGAGAGTCTTGCCAATGAGAGTGTCTGAACATTAGCTGCTGTGGGAGGAGGTAGGGGAGGGATCTTTAGCCGACAATCAAGTCTTCTGTCACTTGTAGGCAGCACAGCTGAGCTCCTGTCATGCTTGCCCGATGTGACACAGCCAGATCTGTGTACAAACATCCACAGCACTATCCATGATCGGTCTGTACAATGTTGTATCCAGGCAGCTTTTTTAAAATCAATGACAGTGCTGGCTCAAGGGGTGGCTGCTTTGGGCCCCACAACAATGACAAGGCCCTGGACAGCTGCCCCGTGTTAAAGATGGCCCTGGACACTATAGAATTTGAAAGGTAGGCCTCTTTAACCACTTCCATACCGGGTCATTGTAAAATGACGCCGGCAGGAGCCCTCTCTCCCTCCGGGTGGACGTCATATGATGTCCTGGGTTGGTGGGGGGCAATTTGAATGATGCCTGCAGCTAAAGGCATCATTCCGATATCCTTCTCTTCTGCCGGCGATTCTGCGCACCATAAGAATGATCATAACGGCGGTTCCACCGCTTGATCGTTCTTATAGGCGGCGGGAAGGGACAGCCCCCCTTCTGCCGCCACCCGGTGCTTCTCCGGGCTCTCCCGTGCCATCGGGGGCCCGGAGAAAGAATCGTCCGGCGCCAGGGGTCACATAACGAGCATAGAGATGACTGGTGACCAGATGGTCACCAGTCATCTCTATGACCATCGGAGGCCCGGGCACAATGTGATGACGTCACGCCCGGGTTCCCAAAGGTAAACAAAGCCGTGTTTTTGCGGCTGAAAGTATGAGATCGGTGATTTATTTTTCCCGATCTCATGCTTTCCAGCCTGGAGGAGAGATGTGGGGTCTTATTGACCCCGCATTTCTCCAAAAAGAGGACCTGTCACACACCATTCCTATTACAAGGGGTGTTTACATTCCTTGTAATAGGAATAAAAGTGATCAAAAAAAAAAAGTGTAAAAACAAAAAAAAAAATAAGTAAAAAAAAATAATATATATTTTTTTAAAACGCCCCTGTCCCCAATAGCTTGCGCTCAGAAGCGAACGCACACGTAAGTCCCGCCCACATATGTAAACGCCGTTCAAACCATATATGTGAGGTATCGCGGCGTGCGTTAGAGCACGTGCAACAATTCTAGCACTAGACTTCCTCTGTAACTCTAACCTGGTAACCTGTAAAAAAAAAAATCAAAGCGTCGCCTATGGAGATTTTTAAGTATCGAAGTTTGGCACCATTCCATGAGTGTGCGCAATTTTAAAGCGTGACATGTTAGGTATCTATTTACTCAGCGTAACATAATCTTTAATATTTTACAAAAAAATTGGGCTAACTTTACTGTTTTGTTATTTCATGAAACCATTTTTTTCCCAAAAAAAGGCACTTGAAAAATTATTGCGCAAATACCGTGCAAGATAAAAAGTTGCAACAACCGTCATTTTATTCCCTAGTGTGTCTGCTAAAAAAACATTTATAATGTTTGGGGGTTCTGAGTAATTTTCTAGCAAAGGAATGATGTAGATACATGTACATGTAGGTACATGTAGGAGAGAAGTGCCAGAATAGGCCCGGTATGGAAGTGGTATAAAAAGCCCTGTATTGAAGTGGTTAATGTGTAATGCTTTTGTCAGTGGGCTTACTCCAAACATGATATTGATAGGGCACTGAATATTGCTAGAACCACACTGAGGGAGAATGTAATGAAGGATTCGAGACAAGATAAGAGCCGTTGTGGGATTCTGGTCTTTTCCACTGCATTTAGTCTGAAATTTAACAAAATTTGATAAAAAGTAGAGAGGTACCTGCCAGTATTATATAATGATGAAATATATGCCCAGATTTTAGCTAGTGGGACCTGGACAGTTTCCCGGCAAATGCCCTCGCTTGAAAGATATCTTGCCCCTACTTATTTTTCCTCTATAACATCTGTTCATATACCGTATATACTCGAGTATAAACCGACTCGAGTATAAGCCGAGGTACCTAATGTTGCCCAAAAAAACTGGGAAACCTCACTGACCCGAGTATAAGCCGATGCCCCACTGTTCCCTAGCTCGCTGTTCCCTGTAAATAGAAATTTTTACATTGTAATTATTACCTGTAAAGAAAATGCGGCTGCGGCGTCCATCGTTCAAATTCCGCGGCGTCCATCGTTCGAATTCCGCGGTCTCTTCCTGTTCCTTACTTGATAGGCGAGTCTCAGCAGACACTCTCCGCCTATCACGATCATTCTCTCATCCTTAGTTTTCCCAGCAGACACTGTGTTGGGTATTCCGCCAATCACAGACGTCTGCTGGAAAACTGAGGATGAGAGAACGTTTGTGATAGGCGGAGAGTGTCTGCTGAGACTCACCTATCAAGGAAGGAACAGGAAGAGACCGCGGAATTTTGAACGATGGACGCCGCAGAATTTGAATGATGGACGCCGCAGCCGCAACTTCTTTACAGGTAATATTTACAATGTAAAAATGTATATGACTCGAGTATAAGCCGAGGGGGGGACTTTCAGCCCCAAAAAAAGGGCTGAAAATCTCGGCTTATACTCGAGTATATACGGTAAGTAATAATAAAACAAGATTAATGTGTGCAGCCGCCTGGAGAATTTGTCCATACTATCTGTGCAGTTGACAAGCTAGACTGGCACCCTTCTGGAGTAGTGAGGAGGTGTGTGAAAATGCAGGAGGAGTATAGCTACCTGGAGCGATAGCTCAGGTAGCTATACCAGTTACACCTGTTAGGAGATATTCTTGTGACCAGCAGTCGGTGATGTCACCGGCGCCGGTATGTTGTTCCTACAGAGCTGTGTGTTGCAAGAGTGACATCATTACGGCTCAGCCAATCAGACGCACAGAGTCTCCGAACCCGAAAGAAAGACTGGGTGAAGATGGAAGCCTCTGCAGCAGTGATAGCGTGCCGCTGGAGGGCTTAGTTTTAAAATAAGTCTTTCACAATGTGCTAGCAAGCAGGTGGAAACTTTTTTTTTTCTTACAGAGTTTACTACCATTTTAATACCAAGCAACCTTTAGAATGTAGAAGAAGATGGCAATCGTTTTAATTCTAAATACCGCTATATTACAAGTTGCAGTAGGGAGATTAGACATATTCCATCACCTTATGAGAACTATTATTAAATACCTATTATGTTTACTCTTTTTCAAATGGTCATTTTGTTCTGTACTATAACATATGAGTTATTAGACTGTAGCCTGTGGCCAAAAGAAATTAATATTGATGCATTTACAAATCTGCTGGACTATCATTTATACGTTACCTCTCCTACCCCATACCCCTAATTCTTATGTTTGAGTGAGGTGGGCTCAGCAACCCCCTTTAGAGGATATAAAAACAGCAGGTGGAATTGGCAGCTGGGAGCTCTCATTTTTCAGAAACTACGAGTACACATAAAAGCTAAGAGTCACTTTGAGGGCCAATGACACTGTGAGATCAGACTTGCGCTAAAACGATTTGCTGGAACCAAAAACCAGGCAAAACCTATTTTTATGTTATGTTACTTTTGTTATATATTTTGTAATATCTTTTTCTGTAAATATTTTTCTGTCCAGGGTGAGTCTAATGCCCTGTACACATGATCGTTTTTTCCGATGGCCTTTTTACATCGGAAAAACCGATCGTGTGTGGGCCCCATCTGACTTTTTTCCATCGGTGTAAAAAAATAGAACATGTTTTAAATTTTGGAAAAAAAACGATAGGAAGTTTCGATCGTCTGTGTGGAACTCCATCGGAGAAAAATCCATGCATGCTCAGGCTAAATTAGAAGACAGGAGCGCTCGTTCTGGTAAAACTAGTGTTCGTAATGGAGATAGTACATTCGTCATGCTGTAATGGACTGAAAAGCACAGAGATGGGCGTTGAGGTGTGTATGGCTGGGTGTGTGCGTGTATGTGTGTATGTAGGTGTTGACTGTACTTGGTTATATCTCCACTGCTTACTATACTATGATTTCCCATAGTGGGGCCCTACGTGGCCCACTTTGGTCGACCTACTTATTTTGTTTTTTTTTAGTTTTCCTCCGTTGAGGAACCGGGGTTCACAATATTTTTGATAATACCATATAGCCCTGTGGTGCTATCATTACTGTGCACAGTTTTATATACATGTGATGTAACCATTTGTGAGACTGTTTGCTTTGTACATGAAAAAACTCAATAAATAAATCTTTAAAAAAAAAGAAAGCCCCGAGGGGTTTCACACTGGAGCAGTGCCCTGGCAGGGCGTCAGAAAAAGTCCTGCCAGCAGCTTCTTTGGAGCGCATTAGGAGCGGTGAACTCACTGCTCCTAATGTGCTCCTGCCCATTGAAATCAATGGGCAGCACGGCCGAACCGCCGGCTAGGCGCCGCTGCAGCGGTGATTTGCGGGCGGTTTTAACCCTGTTTTCGGCCCCCTAGTGGGGGTTAAAAGTGCCCCGCTATCGGTCGAAAAGTGCTGCAAAAACTACGGTAAAACGCCGCTAAAAATAGCGGCGTTTTACCGCCGACGCCCGGTGCAGCTCACTGTGAAAGGGCTCTAAAAGTCTATGTGACTGTTTACCATGTAAAACAACCCATTAAGTTGAAAATAGAAATGTAAGGCAAAACATTTGTGTATAGATATAAAAAAAACTTTATAAAAATAAGAAAAGCACGGAGACTGAAAAGCGCGAATCGGCTAACACCAAACTTTTACTAACACGCGGTAACACGAAATCAGCAAAAGCAGCCCAAAGGGTGGCGCCATTGGATTTGAACTTTCCATTTATAGTGCCATCGTACGTGTTGTACGTCACAGCGTTTTGGACGGTCTGAATTTTGTCTGATGGTGTGTAGGCAAGACTGATGGAAGTCAGCTTCATCGGAATTCCGACGGAAAAATCCATCGGATTTTAGACCATCGAAATTCCGATCGTGTGTACAGGGCATACGATTGTCATTCTCACAGTCTTCTACTGTATTCTGACACTCTGTTATGACAGCTATGCTTGTACCATGTTTTTTGCACCAGCATTTTGTGTGATGCCAGCAATAGGGGAGAAAGAGAATACCTTCATCAAACTAATTGGCATTAAAATGGTCAAATCCCAGTTTGTATGAATCTGAGGCTTCAAAATACAGACTACAGCATACCCTAGTTCAAACACTGCCTTCTTTATGAATGCATTAACAAATAAGGGAGGGAATCTTATGATGAAAATGCAATCTAATATGCTTACAGTTAATTCAGTACAACTCAGATAACATTCTCATCATTAGAATACAGCATTGGAGTTCAGCCATTTCTAACTTCAGGTGAACTTGTGTGCTCAACAAAGTAATGAAAGCAAAAGTGCTTACTAATAGCAGACGTGAGCTGCCATCTAGATAAAGGAAAGCCTGTAGAAGTGGTATATCTGGATTTTGCAAAGGCATTTGATACAGTTCCCCACAAAGGTTTACTGTACAAACTGAGGTATGTAGGCATGGACCATAGGGTGAGTACCTGGATTGAAAACTGGCTACAGGGGTGAGTCCAAAGGGTTGTGATAAATGGCGAGTACTCAGGGTCTGGTGTGGAAAGTGTGGTCACCCAAGGATCTGTCCTGGGACCAATCCTGTTTAATTTATTCATAAACGATCTAGAGGATGGGATAACAGCTCAATCTCAGTATTTGTGGATGATACAAAGTTATGCAGGGCAATAACTTCTACACAGTATGTGGAAACCTTACAAGAAGACCTAAACAAAATAATTGGGTGGGCAACTACATGGCAAATAAGGTTTCATGTTGAAAAATGTAAGGTAATGCATTTGGGTGGCAAAAATATGAATGCAAATTACTCGCTAGGAGGAAAACCTTTGGGGGAATCTAGGATGGAAAGGACCTGGGGGTCCTAATAGATGGCATGCTCAGTAATCGCAAGCCAACAGAATATTAGCATGCATTAAAAAGGGGATTCACTCCAGAGATAAAACAATAATTCTCCCGCTCTACAAGACTCAGGTCCGGCTGCATATTAAGTATGACATCCAGTTCTGGGCACCAGTCCTCAGAAGGATGTGTTGGAACTGGAGAGAGTCCAGAGAAGGGCAACTAGGCTAATAAAGGACCTCAGCTATGGGGAAAGACTACAAGCATTGAACTTATTCTCTCTGGAGAGGAGACGCTTGAGAGGGCATATGATATCGATGTACAAATACTGTACTGGAGCATAGGGAAAAATCTTTTCAGCGAAAGGGAATTTAAAAAGACATGCGGCCATTCACTAAAATTGGAAGAGAAGCAGTTTACCTGTAAACTCTGTAGAGGGTTCTTTACTGTCAAAGCGTTAAGGATGTGAAATTCCCTTCCACAAGCAGTGGTATCAGCAGGGAGCGTCGATAGTTTCAAAAAACTATTGGATGGCCACCTTAAAGACCACAACATACAGGGGTATACGATGTACTATTGACATAAACACACACACACACACACATCATAGGTTGAACTGGATGGACTGGTGTCTTTTTTTTAACCTCACTAACTATGTAACTATGTAACACATGCCATTAACACAAACCTTTTAAGTAAGCCAGGTGTGCAAATAGTGGTTTTCTCTTTGCATATACCAGTGGCGGCTGGTGCTCAAATTTTTTGGGGGGGGGGCGCAAACAAACTGAAAAAAATAAAATCATCAATTGCCGCCACTGTGCCCATTAAACGCAGCCACTGTGCCCAAACGCCACTAGTTTGTCCCCAAATGCAGCCAGTTTCTCCCCCATAATGCAGCCAGTTTCTCCCCCATAATGCAGCCAGTTTCTCCCCCATAATGCAGCCAGTTTCTCCCCCATAATACAGCCAGTTTCTCCCCCATAATACAGCCAGTTTCTCCCCCATAATGCAGCCAGTTTCTCCCCCATAATGCAGCCAGTTAATCCCCCATAATGCAGCCAGTTTCTCCCCCATAATGCAGCCAGTTTCTCCCCCATAATGCAGCCAGTTTCTCCCCCATATGCAGCCAGTTTCTCCCCCATAATACAGCCAGTTTCTCCCCCATATGCAGCCAGTTTCTCCCCCATAATGCAGCCAGTTTCTCCCCCATATGCAGCCAGTTTCTCCCCCATAATGCAGCCAGTTTCTCCCCCATATGCAGCCAGTTTCTCCCCCATATGCAGCCAGTTTGTCCTCATAATACAGCCAGTTTGTCCCCCCCAGCCCTGCACTTACCTTCCTCGAGTCAGCGCCGTCCTTCTTCCGTTCTCGATGTCTTCTCCCGCCCTCGATGTCACTTCAGCCAATCAGGTTACTGGTAACCAGACCCGGTGAACCTGATTGGCCAGGGAACGCACCCCTGTGCGTCCTCTCATTAGATATTTAGAAGCCGATTACAGTCCTCAGGCTGTAGTCGGGAAGCCTATCAGAGCCTGCTGGCTCTGATAGGCACTTCTAAAGGCCAATCAGACGCTGTGATTCAGATGGCCAGCGCTCAAGGGGCCGGCCATCTGAATAGTGGGCGGCAGCAATACATAGGTTCATGCAATGCATGAACCTATGTATTGTTGTGGTGAGTGACGGCCGGGCGCAGAAGCGAGCGGTAGCGGCGCTTCTGCGCCCACTATGGTCACGCCGCCATGTGTGAAAAAAAGACATAAAAAAAAAAAAAACTCTTAAAGGGCCCGGTTTTTTTTATTTTTATTTTTTGGTGACCACAGGAGGGGGGGCGGCGCCCGGGAGCCCCCTATGGACGGGCCGCCACTGGCATATACACTGGTACTCTTTACTACTAGAGAAAACCTAAGTCTGTCAAGAGATTGTTAAGACCCTGAGTATTGTACTCTCGTACTGAGAGAGGCGATATACCTAATTTCCACTACATGGAAATGGAAAGATTTTAAGGTCGCTCCAGACATTGCTGCGGGATAGACTTTGGGTGAAAATGTATCTGCTGGGAACTTGTGCTTTCATCTAGAAGCTAGAGCTGTTACATTGGTCGATTTGATGGGCAAACACGTATGTTTTCAATGGCTGTGTTCTTGTTTAATTTCAGTGATTCACTAGACAGCAATAGTGATGTCAGGTTAATAATGGATGCCCTACAGCCTAGACATGTGCAAAAGGAAAAAATGTGTTTAGTTTCGTTTTAATTTGTTAATTAATAATTTTGTTTAGTAAGATTCGTTAAATTCGTTAAATTCGTTTTCGGATTTCGTTCCGTTTTCGACCGAATTCGTAAAATCGTTCGCATTCGAAATTATTTCAACATGATTCGAAATCATTTCAACCGCATTCAAAACTATTTCAACCGGATTCGAAAATATTTCTACCGAATTCGACAAAATTACAACCGGATTCGATCGTCTTTCAACCGGATTCAATAATATTTCAACCGGATTCGAAATTATTCCAACCGAATAGAAAAGACCATGTTCCGACATTCGAATTTCGTATAGAATGAATTCAAATTCCAATTAGAAAAGATTAGAATAGAAATAGAAAATAGACTAGAAATAGACTAGACTAGGGAAATGGTCTAGTCTATTTCTAGTCTATTTTCTATTTCTATTCTAATCTTTTCTAATTGGAATTTGAATTCATTCTATACGAAATTCGAATGTCGGAACATGGTCTTTTCTATTCGGTTGGAATAATTTCGAATCCGGTTGAAAGACGATCGAATCCGGTTGTAATTTTGTCGAATTCGGTAGAAATATTTTCGAATTTGGTTGAAACATTTTCGAATGCGACCGACTTTTCGAATTTCAATTAGAAAAGATTAGAATAGAAATAGAAAAAAATAGAACAGAATAGAATAAAATATAATATATATATTGTATTTTATTCTATTCTGTTCTATTGTTTTTCATTTGGATTCTTTCCAATATTTTCGATTCTATTCTAATTGTTTTCAAATTCGATTTGACTAGAATTTTTTTTCAAATTCGATTCGAATTTCGTCCGTGGTTTTTCGATTCAAAACGTTCGGATTCGGTTGAATCCGTTAGCATTGTAATTCGTTAATTCGGATGCATCCGAACGTCCGAATAATGAAAATTCGTCCGAATTTTGATTCGGAACGAAACAAAATGCACATGCCTACTACAGCCCGCGGCTTTAAAAACCCAATAAAGTCAACGGTGTAGACTACTGTTTGTATCCGTCTTTTGAAGAGCATATTTTTTTTGCCCTGTGAATAAGTTTTAAGTCGCATTAAAGCCAGTTTTCATAAATTATACTTTTTCTTATTTGTTGCCAACTATAAATGGTGTCAAGTATATCGTGACTTAGTTGGAAATCCAAAAGAACATAAAAGGGAATTTTAAGAGCTAAATGGCATATTTTGTCAGTATGTAAGAAGTGTATGTTTGTATAAAAGAAAGCCCTTTATAATTCTGAGAACATTTTAAATGTATGCTCATCTATATTCAGGGTTTGCACCATCATTCAAATCTTCTATACAACTAAATAAAGAATTGTCAATGTTTTTGACTTGGTGTAGAACCTATCTGCTGGCAAATTCAATGAAAAAGCATACGAAGTAACATCAGTAGCTATGATGGGAACCAGTATTAATGTGTTTTGTACTCTTCTGGCATGTTTATTATGTCATGTTTGTATAGGCTACTGCATTTTGTGCTTCATTCTTTCTGCCTTGTGCCTTGCTCTGTTTCAGGAATACATCTAAATGTGTCCTGTACTTTGATGCAAAACATGTCGATTTGTATAATTTATGCTGTGCAAAGCTATCCCTATTTAGGATAATAAGTCTGGGCTATAGCAGCACTTGTATAATGGAGGTATACAGGCCCCCGATCAGATCCCGAGTCTCCCTTTAGCCACTTGCCACCCAGGCCAATTCTGACATTTCTCTTCTACATGAAAAAATCATATTTTTTTTGCTAGAAAATTACATAGAACCTCCAAACATTATATATGTTTTTTTAGCAGAGACCCTAGAGCAGGGGTCCTCAAACTTTTTAAACAGGGGGCCAGTTCACTGTCCCTCAGACCATTAGAGAGCCGGACTATAGTTAAAAAAAAAAACTATGAACAAATTCCTATGCACACTGCACATATCTTATTATGAAGTGAAAAAACAAAACGGGAACAAATACAATATTTAAAATGAAGAACAAGTAAAGTTAAAGTTAAACCAACAAACTTACCAGTATTTCAATGGGAACTATGGGCCTGCTTGTGGCTAATGAGATGGTCAATGTCCGGTTCCATATTTGTCACTGCAATCCCCCCTCACCGTCATTTCAAGCCATCATTTCAAGCCCCCCCTCGCCGTCATTTCAAGCCATCATTGCAAGCCCCCCCTCACCAGGATTTCAAGCCATCATTGCAAGCCCCCCTCACCGTCATTGCAGACCCCCCTCACCATCATTGCAAGTCCTCCTTTACCATCATTGCAACCCCCCCAGTCACGATCATTGCAAGCCCCCCTCACCATCATTGCAAGCCCCCCTCACCATCATTGCAAGCCCCCCTCACCATCATTGCAAGCCCCCCCTCACCATCAGTGCAAGCCCCCCTCACTATCAGTGCAAGTTCCCCTCACATAATTTCAAGCCTTCATTTCAAGCCCCCCCCTCACCGTCATTTCAAGCCATCATTGCAAGCCCCCTCACATCATTTCAAGCCTTCATTTCAAGCCCCCCCTCACCGTCATTTCAAGCCATCATTGCAAGCCCCCCCTCACCATCATTTCAAGCCATCATTGCAAGCCCCCCTCGCCGTCATTTCAAGCCATCATTGCAAGCCCCCCCTCACCATGATTTCAAGCCATCATTGCAAGCCCCCCCTCACTGTCATTTCAAGCCATCGTTGCAAGCCCCCCTCATCATGATTTCAAGCCCCCCTTCACCATCATTTCAAGTCATCATTTCAAGAACCCCTCACCATAATTTCAAACCATTTCGAGCCCCCCCTCACCATCATTTCAGGCCATCATTTCAAGCCCCCCCCCCTCACCATCATTTCAAATTCAAGCCATCATTTCAAGCCCCCCCCCTCGCCATCATTGCAAGCCCCCCCCTCATCATCATTGCAAGCCCCCTCACAGCCTTACTGTTCCAAACAATCTCACCAGTCTGCTGCTGTGTCATGGTCACTGAGCGCACTGTGAAAACCTTGGGCGCGCTGTGATAAAAGTCCCGCCCTCCTCCTAGACCAGCTCGTGTGATAGACAGAACACTGGCTCTATCACACAAGCTAGTCTAGGAGGAGGGCAGGACTTTTATCACAGTGCGCCCGAGGTTTTCACAGTGATCTCCATGACCGTGACACAGCGCGCCCGAACTGTTAACAGTGAGCTCTGTGACACAGCGGTCTCCCGCTGTGTTACAACCTGCGCGCCCCGAGGCCTGGCCTGTCAGGAATCCGGCCCTGGGTGGGGTGGGCCGGACTAATGTCCTCTGTGGGCTGCATGTGGCCCATGGCCGTAGTTTGAGGACCCCTGCCCTAGAGAATACAATGGCGGTCGTTGCAACTTTTTATCTTGCATGGTATTTTTTGGAAAAAAAAGTTTCATGCTTTAAAAAAAAAAAAAAAACAGTAAAGTTAGCCTAATTTTTTTTGCATAATGTGAAAGATGAAGTTACACCAAGTAAATAGATACCAAACATGTCACGCTTCAAAATTGCACACACTCGTGGAATGGTGCCAAACTTCAGGAATTAAAATTCCCCATAGGCGACGCTTATAATTCTTTTACTGGTTACATGTTTTGAGTTACAGAGGAGGTCTAGGGCAATAATTATTGATCTCGCTCTAAGGTTCGCAGCGATACCTCACATGTGTGGTTTGAACACCGTTTTCATATGTGGGCGGGACTTACATATTCGTTCGCTTCTGTGTGCGAGCACATTGGGACAGGGGCAAAAAAAAATTTATTGGTAGATTTACTTTTATTTTATTAGTTTGACAAATAAAAAAATACATAAAAAAATTCACTTTTATTCCTATTACGAACAAAATGGGAGTGCATCCTCAGATACAAAGTCATAATGAAAACATAACAACGTACCATCATCCAATTAATAGTAGAAAAACAAAAGGGGGAGGGGTGGGGGCAAGAGGATAGTTGCTGAGGCTAAACCTTGAACAACCCACCAGAATAATTTATGGACTATCTCGGTACTGTCATGGATATGCAGTAGTGTTTGTCTGTCAGCTTACCTTCCTTCCCATGTGTTCATCTTAGAGGCCAGAACCCTTTCACCTGGCTTCCTTTATAATCTCCTCCCAGCCTGACTCCACCCCAGGCCCTATCACAGAACACTATATTAACCTGTGCACTGCAAGCGTGCTTGGCTGATCAACGTGTTTGTTAGGCATTGTGTGTTTGGGTTCCTGCCTGCCGTGTGCTACGTCTGTCTCTCTGTTACATATTTGGCTTGTCCCCGACTATCCCTATCTGCTCGTGACCCTTGACCTTCGGCTCTTTCTTTCGTTATCCATGTCTGCTTGTGGCCCCTGACCTTCAGCTTGTTATTCGTTTCTCTCATATCTTGTGCTGCTGCTTCCCCTCTTTTCCCCTTATCCTACGGGGTGTGAGCTAGGAAACTCCAGGGGCCGCGACCTGGTCCCAGCCTGCAGCATAACATCCTCACCACTAGAGGCTCTGGAGAAGACCTGCTGGGTCTTAGACTCCGCGCCTTGGGGAATCTTGGCTCTAGCTTCCGTTAGAATCCCGGTTGTGCTCCTCTGGTCCCGCTTTCCACAACCACACAGTTTCCTATCCGCAGAAGCCAGCCATAGGGTTCACTACCTTGCGGTGCACTCCTGTCCCCCTACGGTGTGCATCTGTCACCTGGCCACAGGTGACCTTGACAGTTTGATCAGCCATGAACCCGGCTGACATCCCGTTACCCGTGGATGATCCGTTGCAGGGCATAGTTTGCAGACTTGAAACCCAGGAATCGAATCAGACTCAGGTGATGCGATTCCTCCAGGATCTGGCTTCTCGCTTCGAGCAGCTTCAGGCCTCCTTGGGAACCCTGAATCCGCAACCTCAAATACAACCAGCGGCTGCACCTATTGCACCAGTCGCAGCCACACACTCACTACAACTGCCAGCTCCGTCCCGTTTCTCTGGGGACTCCAAGGCTTGCAGGGGGTTCCTTAGCCAATGCACAATTCATTTTGAGCTCCAGCCCCAAAACTTCCTGTCTGATCGGGCTAAGGTAGCCTATATCATTTCCCTCCTCTCTGGTGAAGCTTTAGCCTGGGCAGCCCCTCTGTGGGAATTGAATGATCCAGTGGTTTCTAGCCTCTCTGGCTTCTTGAAACTTTTTCGGAACCGGCTCGTGTCTCTTCAGCGGCCAGCGCCCTTTTACGTCTCCGCCAAGAGTCTGCTTCTGTGGGACAGTATGCCCTTCATTTCCGCATACTGTCGGCTGAGTTGAGCTGGAACAATGAGGCCTTAGTCGCAACCTTTTTGCATGGCCTGTCTGATAGAGTGAAGGATGAATTAGCAGGAAGAACCATCCCCACTGATCTGGCCGGCGTTATCTCCTTGTGTAACCAGATCGATATTCGCTTTCAGGAGAGGACCTTAGAAAAGCAACGCCAGCACTCCTTGGTTCTTAGTCAGCCTGAGCTCCCCTCTCTTCGACCCGTAGAGCATCTCCTACCAGCTGAGGAACCCATGCAGCTGGGTCGGACCAGGCTATCCCCCGAGGAACGTGCTAGGCGCAGAACTCTTGGTCTGTGTCTTTACTGTGGGGGCAAAGGTCATTTTCGTGACACATGCTCTCTTTGTCCAGAAAAACTTTCGGATCCACTTCATCTGGAAAGTGGAGTATTGGACCCAGAAATATCACCTTCCCCTTCTCGTCTTCTGCTTTCTGTGTTCCTTCATGTTGGTGCTTCTTCTCATTCGGTCTCAGCATATCTGGATTCCGGAGCCACTGGTAATTTCATGGACTGGGAAATCGCATCGTCCATGAGACTTATGCCCCATACACACGATCATTTTTAATGTCATTTTTAAAACTGACGTTTTTCTCGTCATTTTTTTTCTTGTTTCCTCTCAAGCCTGTCTTGCGTACACACCATCATTTTAAAAAATGTCCAAGAAAAGCGCAGTGACGTACACCACGTACGACGGCACTATAAAGGGGAAGTTCCGTTCGAATGGCGCCACCCTTCATGTTAGTAAAGTTTGTTGAGAGACGATTCGCTCTTTTCAGTCTAGTGCTTTTCAGTCCGTTACAGCATGACGAATGTGCTATCTCCATTACGAACGCTAGTTTTACCAGAACGAGCGCTCCCGTCTCATACTTGATTCTGAGCATGCACATTTTTTTTCACGTCGTTAAAGCATACACACTATCATTTTTCACGTCGTTAAAAAAAAAGACATGAAAAACAACGTGAAAAAAGAGAGCATGTTCGAAATTTTTAATGCCCGTTTTTCACGTAGTTAAAAATGCTCTGGAGCATACACACGATCATTTTTAATGGCCATTTTTTTTAATGGCATTTTTAACGGCATGAAAAATGATCGTGTGTATGGGGCATTACTCTTTTGCCCCTCACCACGCCATTGGTGGTCTTGGCGATTGATGGTACTGTTCTCCCAGGGGGACCTATCCGCTTCCAGACCCTCCCTGTTAAGATGTCGGTAGGGACACTCCACCAGGAGTGGATATCCTTCCTTATCTTACCCAAGGCCTCAACGCCTATAATTTTGGGTCTCCCATGGTTACAGCTCCATTCTTCTCATGTGGACTGGACTACTGGACAGATCCTGGCTTGGGGTTTCTCCTGTTCCTCGTCCTGCCTACCCAAGGTTGCCTCCTGTGAACCTGAGCCGGTCATTCATTCCAGGTTGCATAACCATTTACATTTCTCTGTCCCTAACCACCTTTGGACGCACAGCCAGGCTAGCTTGTCTACAAGTCCTGCAGTCGCTACGTCTTGCGATGCGATTCAGGTAGTCGCTACACCTGACTCAGCTATTCACTCTGCCTCTGTACTAGTTATGCCAGTCCAGCCCATGCCCAGTGAGCCTCCTACTTTTTCTTGTTCAGGACATTCTGCTTGTCCTTCAGCTATTCAGCTTGACTCCGGCGACATGTCACCCTCTAACCAACCTGACTTCAGGGTTCCACTGACATCTGCCCAGTCTGATGGTCCTGTGCAAGATGACCAGTCCCCCTTTAAGGGTCTAGGGGACCCTCCTCAGATTCCTGTTGATCCTCTCATGCCCTTGCTTATTCCTAGAGAGCCTTTGGTCCTCAATAGATCTTCTTGTCATCTCCCTACCTCGTTTTCGGTCTCTGAGGATAATCTTAAGTATGAGGTTAGACAAGTTCTGGATTCTCGGCTCTGCAGAGGCATTCTTCAGTACCTTGTGCATTGGAGAGGTTTTGGTCCTGAGGAGGTGTCTTGGATCGCTGCATCTGATGTCGCTGCACCTCATCTGTTGAGGAGATTTCATCAGAGATTTCCCTTTAAGCCTGGGCCCAGGCGGGGGAGGGCCCATAAGAGGGAGGGTACTGTCATGGATATGCAGTAGTGTTTGTCTGTCAGCTTACCTTCCTTCCCATGTGTTCATCTTAGAGGCCAGAACCCTTTCACCTGGCTTCCTTTATAATCTCCTCCCAGCCTGACTCCACCCCAGGCCCTATCACAAAACACTATATTAACCTGTGCACTGCAAACGTGCTTGGCTGATCAACGTGTTTGTTAGGCATTGTGTGTTTGGGTTCCTGCCTGCCGTGTGCTACGTCTGTCTCTCTGTTACATATTTGGCTTGTCCCCGACTATCCCTGTCTGCTCGTGACCCTTGACCTTCGGCTCGTTCTTTCGTTATCCTTGTCTGCTTGTGGCCCCTGACCTTCAGCTTGTTATTCGTTTCTCTCATATCTTGTGCTGCTGCTTCCCCTCTTTTCCCCTTATCCTACGGGGCGTGAGCTAGGAAACTCCAGGGGCCGCGACCTGGTCCCAGCCTGCAGCATAACATCCTCACCACTAGAGGCTCTGGAGAAGACCTGCTGGGTCTTAGACTCCGCGCCTTGGGGAATCTTGGCTCTAGCTTCCGTTAGAATCCCATTTGTGCTCCTCTGGTCCCGCTTTCCATAACCACCCAGTTTCCTATCCGCAGAAGCCAGCCATAGGGTTCACTACCTTGCGGTGCACTCCTGTCCCCCTACGGTGTGCATCTGTCACCTGGCCACAGGTGACCTTGACAGGTGCTAATACACATGATAAACATTGTTTGAATAAAAGATTTTTATTACAGATAAAAATTGTGCAAAAATGGACAGTAATGCACATCAAGGATTGGTTGAAGTCTCTACTAGTTTCGCGGGAGTACCGCTTCTTCAGGAGAGCCAATCTATACAATAAATAGTATAAAAAGATATATAATACAATTCAGCAATAATGTTGATAATGCATAAGAAAAATTAAGAGCTTACCCGATGAGTAATAAAACAGGCGTGGGAATGGGCCGCCCATGTAGTGCCCCCTGCGGCAGACAAGGGGGATGGTGCGTCGATCTCTAGGTATAAGGCGTATAATTAATTTATTGAAGGACCCAATAAGTAACCCATACTGAGGTGGGGGGAGGGGGTATAAAGAGGAAGAGTGCAGGGGAAGAGGGAGGGGGAGAAAGGAAGGGTAAAAAAGGAAGAAAATGGGGGGGGGGGTTGTTGGGTGGTGGGGAAGGGGGGGGGTTTTGGGAAGGGGAGGGAATCACAAGGGAGAGAAGGAGATAGGAAGGGTAAGGAAAGGAAGGGAGGGTGGGGGAGGATAATGGGAAGGAGAAGAGGGGGGGGGGAGGGGGAAGAAAGGGGGAGGGTGGAGAAGGAGCAGGTGGGGGGGACAGGAAAAGAGGGGGAAGAGAAGAAAAAGAGGGGGGGGAGGGGAAAGGGGAGGAAGGGAGGGGGGGCGGAAGGGGAAAAAAGGGGGGATAAGGGGGAAGGGGGGAAGGGGGGGAAAGAAAAGAGAGGGGAGCACCTTGCATTATTCATATTTAGCACCCTTTCACCCCAAATATGGGGACGGATAGTACCCACACTTCACATTCACATCCTCTTCATTTGCTTTACCTACTGCAATTTTAAACAATTGCAGTTTTTTATTATTATGGGTTTAACCATACCCTAGCACTGATTCAGGGATATATGGGATGCCGCAATAGGCACTTCATAATTATTTTTATTTATCACTATCATTATTTTTATTTATTTTTATCTATTTATCTCCAATTCTTTTATCCATTATTCATTTAAGTGTTTATCTTTTATTTATAATTTTTATCTTTGTCACTCCTTATTCCCATTTTCACTTCAGACTGGTGATACCTTAAACTCATCACTAGCCCATGCTTTTTTGATGCCCCGTTTGTTAGTCTGTCCTCTTCCGTAGGTCCTCTTGCTGTCCTTCAGCTGTTTAGGGCACTGTTTTATGTCACCCGAATACAGTAATCACCCTTGGGATTACACTCCCACTATTTCCACAACTGTTATCATTATGTGTTATTATTGTTTCTTTTTCCCGTGTACATATCACCCCTTGAGTAAATGGCGCGGCATTTGGCTGCCTGTCCCTCCCATATGTGGCGGACTTGTGTTTCCCCTGGCGGGGATGTCCCTCTGGTCCATCCCCTCTTGCTCTTCCCTGGCTCGGGGCATCCCGCCCCCTGGCTTGGCTTCAGCGCACATGCGCAGTACCGCACATCGCGCACCTGCGTAGTGCGGGGAAACAGACCCGGTGACGCTGGACGTAGCCGCCTTGGCGCGTCTGGACGTGTCCTGGTTGGGGAGTTAATTTAATGGGCTTTGCCCTTGGATGAGCAGCGTGGATCTCGTCCTGGCCATGTACACCTAGGATTTCTCCTGTGGTGAGGCGGTGATCAACTGGACACCCTTGCTGTGCATTGGGGACCGTCACAGGTGTCTCCTTTTTGGTCTATGCACTACCCTGCATTCTTGGTCACAGATATGGATACCTCCATGGATGACCGTATACTGGTTGCTTTACCAGAACCACTGGACATTACACCTCTTGTGGCCCCTTGTGTACCTGCACCTAGGGTCTTTCCATCTGTCCATTCACCCGCACACCATTGGGAATTCCCTTTCTACATGGCGCTGGCTGTTTATATACCCACAGACGTAACTACTGTGGTAAGTTTTACCCCCCAATTACACCCCAAGGGTTCCCTCCCCTCTCTTTTCTTTCCCCCCCTTCCCCCCTTATCCCCCCTTTTTTCCCCCTTCCGCCCCCCTCCCCCCTCTTTTCCCTCCTCCCTTCCTCCCCTTTCCCCTTTCCCCCCCTCTTTTTCTTCCCTTCCCCCTCTTTTCCTGTCCCCCCCACCTGCTCCTTCTCCACCCTCCCCCTTTCTTCCCCCTTTCCCCCCTCTTCTCCTTCCCATTATCCTCCCCCACCTTCCCTTCCTTTCCTTACCCTTCCTATCTCCTTCTCTCCCTTGTGATTCCCTCCCCTTCCCAAAACCCCCCCTTCCCCACCACCCAACAACCCCCCCTTTTCTTCCTTTTTTACCCTTCCTTTCTCCCCCTCCCTCTTCCCTCTTCCGCCTGCACTCTTCCTCTTTATACCCCCTCCCCCCCACCTCAGTATGGGTTACTTATTGGGTCCTTCAATAAATTAATTATACGCCTTATACCTAGAGATCGACGCACCATCCCCCTTGTCCGCCGCAGGGGGCACTACATGGACGGCCCATTCCCACGCCTGTTTTATTACTCATCGGGTAAGCTCTTAATTTTTCTTATGCATTATCTACATTATTGCTGAATTGTATTATATATCTTTTTATACTATTTATTGTATAGATTGGCTCTCCTGAAGAAGCGGTACTCCCGCGAAACTAGTAGAGACTTTAACCAATCCTTGATGTGCATTACTGTGCATTTTTGTACAATTTTTATCTGTAATAAAAATCTTTTATTCAAACAATGTTTATCATGTGTATTAGTACCGAGATAGTCCATAAATTATTCGGGTGGGTTGTTCAAGGTTTAGCCTCAGCAACTATCCTCTTGCCCCCACCCCTCCCCCTTTATTCCTATTACAAAGAATGTAAACATCCCTTGTAATAGGAATATGGCATGACAGGACCTCTTTACAGTGAGATATGGGGTCAATAAGACCCCACATCTCACCTCTAGGCTGGGAAGGCTGAAATAAAAAAAATATCTCAGCTTCCCAGCCGAGGCGGCGCCGTTTGTTTGAATGCAGAGGCCAGGCGTGACTTTATAACATCAAGCCCAGCCTCTGAGCGATCATTGAGACTCTGGCGACCACCTGGTCTGCCGGAAATCTCAATGGTAAACATCAGGGGCCAGCGTATCCTGTCTCCGACTCACCAATGACAGCGGTGAGTCGGAAGAAGCAACGGAGGGTGGACGTCACCTTCTTCCGCCCGTAAGATTGATCAAGCACCTGAACAGTTGCTATGATCATTCTTATGGTGTAGGGAATCACTGGCTGAAAAAGCCAATTTCTGAATGATGCCTGTACCTGCAGGCATCATTCAGATATACCCGCTCAAAGTCAAGGACGCCACATGATGGCCGGTGGGTGGGAAGTGGTTAATATTTTTTAAAAAGTACATTTTACAAAATCATGGAATATGGCCTGTAAAATTTATGGTCAAATAGGAAAGACTCGTCTTTTTTGCTGGTGATATGGCAAAATATTTTTTAAACAGTGTTTTGGCAGACTCCATAGCAGTCAATGAAATACCTGCTCTTTGTTCAAAGTAATATAAAAGGCTTTATTTGTTTTAAAATAAAAAACATGTTATACTAACCATTGCACAGAGCAGCCCTGATCCTTCTCTCCTGAAGTCCCTCCCCACTGGCTGCTTGCTATGGGGCACTTGTGCATGCTCACTGCGTGTTTCCTGGGCCCTTGTCACTGGCACTGATTAACAGCAGCAGGAGCCAATGAGAAGAGAGAGAGCCGAGACAGCTTTGACCCTTGTGCACATCGCTAGATTGAGATTGGGTCAAGCAAGTATTTGGAGGGGGGGGGGGAAGTTGCATGCAGAAGGTAATTTTCCCTTTTTCTTTCTTTTTTTTTTTTTTTTTTTCTTGTCAAATTTGTTTATTAAATTTTCAAAATTACAAGCATATATTGTCAATAAACATAGTCACTATAAATAGTAGCAGTTAAGGAGAACACAAATTAGATATTTATGTCAAGCTCCAGTGATTTTTGAAGGCAACAACAACAGAAGAGGAGAAAAAAAAAACAGTAATTTAAGTTTAACATATGTTGACCATTATCTGGAGACTTGCTAAAATATATGCTTAGTGTTGAATTTAGTAATTACAAACCAGATTTAGTAATAATATATAACATGTAAGGTAATATAAGGATTTATAAAGAAAAAATGAAGGGTCATAATTTCTAGACCTCATATTAATTTTCCCTTTTAATCAATTCTTTAAAATGAAAAAATAACAATATACTGTAAATATGTAATGTGTTTTCTACAGTTTGTGGTGAACAGTAGCACAAGCTACCAGTGGTTAAGTAAAATATCAATTTGCCTCAATTTATCTTGTTAATGAGAATGCTTAGTTAGACATTCTTTACTTAAAGTTTCATCACAAACTAATTTATCTTACTAATAATCATAAGTCAGCTGTGCAAAAAGACTCTCTAAAATCTAAAAAAGGACTAATCATCAATCAAACATTTGAAATGAGACTAACAAGCAGCCTCATCAAACATGCTGCCACATTTAAGTCACCTTCTAAAGGTTTGTTTTCTTTGTCAGAATTTCTCACTTCCTGTTTCTCCTCACTGAACTCCACACCATCATCCGAGTGGTGTGGAGTCATCCAGAACAGCTTACTGAACAGCTTACTGAGGATAAACAGGAAGTGAGAAATTCAGACAAAGAAAACAAAGAAAAAAAATATTTAGAAGGGAAATCTAAGGAAAAGGTAAGTGAAGCAACAATGCACTAGCTTAAAGGAACCTATTTAGAAAATAAAAAATGTACCTTTACAACTCCTTTAAGAATTCAACCCTATAGTTATGCATCCCCAATGTTTCCTGGTCGTCACTTAAAAAAACTCAAGGTAGTATGGTTTGCTTCAAGTGACTTTACTGTCCCAGACAAGAATTTAAAAAATAAAATAATATGATTAGTTTGCCAAAGGAGAAAGTTAAATGAAAATACCAACTTCATGACCATTGTCAGTTATATTATTTTAATCATTATTTATGCTACATTGATATGTCAGGGTCTATGTATAAAAAATGTGCTTTGGGAGTAACTCAGCATTTGCATGAAAGTCACGTATAATACTGTAATGTTTGTAATATGTAGGGTTAACCTGGGAATCCTGGACAGTTGGTGGTAATTGTAGAATTCTATAATCAGAATAACTGGCTGAATAATTTGTCACCAGTGTCACCTCAACTGAATTGCTTGCAACAAAGGAAGGGCAGGGGGTGCTTAGATAACTGAATGCAAAGACCTCATGTAAGGGGGAAGGACCTAAATGGTAGAGGTTTTGCTGTGCTGGGAAAAGGTTTATATGAATGCTGGAGGAGAATTTAAACTTGGATTGAGGGGGGAGGAAGAATAAGAATATGTAGCGCCCCCCAATATTTGGGGGTGCTATGTGTAAATTTAAGCGTAGTCTGAGCCAGTAGTTGGGCTCAGACCAATTGATTGTTCTGGATTTGCTTCTGCTCTGGGTGTGATACTGCCTGGCAGTAGTGTTCCCTGTTTGCCTGTAGGTGGCACTGTCATCACCGGCATAGGTTGAACTACAGGGGGTATTACAACACCTTGGGTGTCCTTTCTCGGCAGCCGTACAGTGGGCGTGGTCTACTTGCTCTGCATGCTGGGAGAGGGTACAAAAGGGGCAGACACCATTAATGTTGGTTCTAGTGCGCCTCATGGCCCTCCAGGCCAGGGGTGCGCGTGTGTGGAATAGTCCCAGGCCCCTTTAGCCCGAGGCTACATCGCTGTATGATAGGCCCAGCTCTGCTGGCTGAGGCCTATACTTTTCAGAGGGATCCTCAGCTACCCATGTCAAGGGAGCCACGCTTGGGAAAGGAGACCGGGGGAGGATCTGCCCCGGAGGAGACTAGCGACGATACTGCTGTCTCGGAAGGAGGCCTGGAGCTCACCTAAGGAAGGATCCATCATTACAAGCCCTGCAATACGACAATCTGGCTTAAAGGTTCTTTAATATTGCTTGGCTGGGAGGTTCGGGGCTAACAATCCTGTGGCAGAGGATTCCTGATCGCATCCCCTAAAAAAGTTCACAATTTATCCGTGCTCCATCCCGGCTGCTAGGGCCGCTCACAAAGGGACTATCCGGGTGAGCAATACCCACTCAGGCTTGAGTGGCGACGGAAGAGTTGCACTGTGTCTTAAGTGTTGTGTACCTGAACCTTCCCTCTCAGTTTCCTACTCTTTCTTCAAGTTTACTGCAAAGATAAAGAATAAAACCTTACTGCTTAGGTTTTACTCCTGTGTGGACATTGGCCTTATTCTACCTATACAACGGAGCGAAAGGGATCAATTTGAGAGAGGTAATTGTTGCAAGGCCCAAACAACAACACCCATCGCCCCTCTACAAAAGGGGGGATACCGGGCAAGTAGCAGGTGTGCCCGACTGCGAACAGAGGATGGCAGGTAAAGGGTCTGTGTGCTACAAATATAATGGGGCAGACAAGTCACATAGGGCTCATACAGTAATGGGAGGGGGGATAGAGGGAGGGCTTTGGCAGGTGATAAGGATTGTCCCATGTTTCAAACATCAAAAAAAGATATGCAATTAAAGTGTTTGTTTCCCAATGCCAGGAGTCTGCCAAGAGAAAAAGGAGAGTTGGAAGCTTTGATGCATGAAGAGTACTATGAATAAATTGGTATTGCTGAATCATGGTTTTATTTTTTACATGATTGGGCTATTAATGTTCATGGCTATGCTCTCTTTTGTAAAATAGGGCAAAAAGAAAAGGGGGCAAGGTATGTCTATATGTGAGAAGTGATCTCAAAGTGAGTTAAACATTATGGATAGAGCTACAAATGGGTGTGCATGCTTCAAAGTTAATAATTGGAGTTTGTTAAAGGCCACTCGTGTTAGTGAGGAGGTGGAGACTCAGTGCCTTGCAGATGTAGAAGGGGGTGCATGAGCTGGGACAGTAATAATAATGTGGGATTTTAACTACCCTGAAACTGACTGGAGTAATGACTCTGCTGGAACAGTAAAAGGGTGATCATTTCAAAACCTATTACAAGAAAAATTAGTAGAAAGTATGCTCATCTGGACCTGGAACCCCAAACACTGTGGCGCTTAATACCAATGTTCATATAAAGAACATCTGGGTAGCAGTGAGCACAACGTTTCATTTAATGCAAGCTGTAAACAGAAAGCATATACCGGAAAGATAAAAACACCTTATTTTCAGAGAATTATTTTTCCAAAGCTGAGGACAGCACTTCAAGATGTAGACTTTGAGTGAATATTGTCATTAATGAACACAAAACAGAAATGGGAATGCTTCAAATTGATGATATTCTCACTTTGAAAGTTAAAAAAGCTATAGGTTATAAGTTAAGAGCATTTAAAAATAAAGGAACTCTATCATGATTTAAAAGTTTCAAATAATCATAAAAAGAATATGCAAACAGGAAATGAAGGCTACAAAAATTCTGAATGAATGGCAGTTTGCAAAAGAGAGTAAGACAAACCCCCTTCAAAATATATTATTAGTAAAAAGAACCAGGTCTGAACATGTCAGCCCTTTACAAGATAATTTAGAATTGGTGACTGGGGACAAAGAGAAGGCAAATGTATGACATGCCTTCTTCAGCTCTGTGTATACAAAGGAAAAAGGGGGATCTCAAGTTCATAATGGGAATAGTATTGACATAGTTCCAAAATAACCACAATAGTTCAAAACTGATAAGGTCCAAAAACATTAAGACAAAACAGGTGAATAAAGCAGCTGGACCAGCTTACCCACTTGTCCTCAAAGATTTGAGTTCTGTTAATTCAAAGCCATTGTTTCTAATTTTTAGAGACTCTTAAATGATTGACCTGGTACCACTGGATTGGCACAAGGCCAATGTGGTGCCTGAATTTAAAAAGGGATTAAAGTATTTGCCAAGTAACTACAGACCCATTAGTTTAACTTCTATAGTTGACAAGATACTGGAAAATTTACTAAAGGACCACATAGAACAGTTTTTGCTATAAAACAGCATTTTAAGCAATAGACAGCATGGATTCACGAAAGACCGACATTGTCAAACAAATCTGTTTTCTTTTTATGAGGAAGTAAAACTTAGACTTAGGAGTTGCTGTGGATATAGTATACCTGGATTTTGTAAAAGCGTTTTATGCAGTTCCTCACAAATGGCTAATCTGTAAGTTAAGATATACAAGCTTAGAAAATTAAGTTTGTAAATAGATAGAAAACTGTCTGAAAGACTGTATTCAGAAGGTAACGATTAATAATTCATACTCTGAATGATCTAAGGTTATTAGTGGTCTACCTGGAGTTTGAATGTTGGGACTCTTACAATTCAACATATTTATAAATGATGTAGGGTCTGGGATTAAAAGTACCATTTCAGTTTTTGCAGATGACACCAAGCTATGCAGTGAAAAAACTTCCTTACAGGATATTTCCAACTTACAAGCCAATCTCAATGCACAATTTATTTGGACAACTATGTGGCCAATGAGGTTTAAAGTTGATAAATGTAAAGTTCATTTGGAGGCTAAAAACATGCATAATACATTCTCAGAGGAGAACAGCTGGGGAAGTCAGCAGTCAAGAAGGATATGGATGTACTGGTGGATCATAACTTTAACCCCTTCCCGACCAGCCGCTGCAATTAAGCTGCGGCAGGATGGCTCCCCTGGGCTGTACTTTGGCTCTTTAAGAAGCTCTAGCAGGCGTGTGAGCCTGCAGCGTGTCTCCAAAGCCGATGCTCCAAAAAAATTGCAGAGGTGATCAAATACCACCAAAAGAAGGCTCTATTTGTGGGGAAAAAAAGGACATCAATTTTGTTTTTGTGCAACGTCGCACGACCGCGCAATTGTCAGTTAAAACAACGCAGTGCTGTATCGCAAAAGATGGCCTGGTCATTAAGGGGCCAAATCCTCCGTGGCTGAAGTGGTTAACAAAAGCATTAAAATACCTAGCTGCAGTTTCTATAGCTAGCAAAATATTTCTTGCATTAAGAGGTATAGACTCCAGAGAGAAAGACATAATTTTGTCCCCTGTACAAATCATAGTAAGACCTCGTTTGGTATATGTAGTTCAGTTTTGGGCAGAAGTTCACAAAAAGGATATTGGACAACTGGAGAGAGTGCAAAGATGGGTATCCAAATTGATAAGAGGAATGCTTTCTATGAGGACAGATTAGCTGAACTGATCACTAGGTTTAAATGCATGGGTGGTCCATATAATGAGCTTGCTGTAGAGTTAATAATTTTCAGGTCATTACAAAGGACAAGTGGGCACTCTTTACATCTGTAGGAAAAGAGATTTAACCTTCACATACGGAAAGGTTTCTTCACAGAAAGAGCTGGAAAAATGTTGAATAGACTCCCTCAAGAACTAGTTCTGGCCAGCTAAGCAGATTGTTTTATAAAAGATCTGGATGTCACGGTTTCGTGTACATTGATCTGGCTCTGGTTTTTACCTCCTGTTCAAGCTGCTTGGGTTCCTGCCAATCCACTCTGAACCTAGGTATTTTTAAGCCTGTGCACCTATGGCTTAGTGTTCGAGCAACGCGTCTCCACGCTGAAGCTGGACCCTCCTGTTCCTCTGACATTTGCTGTTTCTGTGTACTCCCTCACACTGTGTGATGTTTGATACTGTCTTTGTTCTCAGTGTTCCTCTCTGGCTTTGCGGTTATATTCCTTTTGTTTTCTGTCAGTGGTTCCCTGTATTTCCTGTTGCTGTGTGTGTCTTTTTCTGATTAGTCTCCTGTGTGTACCCCATGTCCTTCCATCATGCTATTTGGCTGCACTTTGCCCGCACGGGTGTGCTAGAGAGCCGTAACCTGGGGGCTGCCAAGCAGCGCAACTACCACACCACCAGTGGCTCTGGTGAAGACCGGGTGGCTCCTTAGATCCTGCGACTCTGGCACACCACAGTTTGTATGTGATCACACTGCTCCTGCATCTGTGAGAACCAGTACTCAGGTACAACTGGTTAGTTGTTGCATTGGTCACTAGATCTTCAGCTACAGTCCCAAGTGATATTACCCTCTGAGTGTGACACTGGATGCATTCCTAAATGCACAAAATTTAACTGGATATTACGATTTATAGGTAATAACATAAGAGATTGCTGATCAAGGGAATATCTGATTGCCTCCTAGGGTATTGGGAAGAAATGCCTTTTCCACCATTGGAGCAAATTGAGACCATGATGTATTGGGATTTTTTGCCTTCCTCTGGATCAACTGTGGATATAGGCTTGTGCATACAGAGGTTTTCGTTTTTTTGTTTCTTTTCTAGATTAGCTTGATGGGCTTTTGTCTTTTTTCAACCTGACTAACTATGTAAATATATAGCACAAGATGTATAAGGAGGAGCTGATTCTAACAGACATCGATGAGAAAGGTTCATAATTCAGTATTTACTGTCCAAAAATTATACTTTATGGAGTTGGACTTTAATATACCAAACCTAGGATGGGAGCAATCTAGTTAGAATCATTGGATTTTATTCCTATTTCACATTCATATATACACTCTGAGTCCCAGCGTTCTTTCTTGCCTGAGGACTTGCCACTGGGCTTGTTGAGAAACCGACTGAATACTTAGCAGTCAGTACCAATTCTAACTGTTCCTACTAGTGCTCTGTCTTTCATGTGCTGTAAATGCCGAAGTACAGATACATTGTTCATGAACCACTATTGATTAACTGAATTCATGTTAGGATAACAATTCAGTTTGTAGAGCAATACTTTAATTTTGCTTTTAGTCCACTCGATACTTACTGGGCAAGATAACCTGTTTGACATGTAACACTTAAAATATATTTTAAAGGACACTTTTAATATAATATACTGTATTATATTGTTTTGCTCATCAACAATAAAAAAATTATCTTTGGGATACATTATAAATAAACTGTGGTTATTTATTTGCATTATCTAGCTTTTATCAAAGGCAGAATAACTAAACTTGGGTGGCAATGTTTGGTGGTCTGAATATGTACAAGCTGAACAAGCACATAATACTATTTCTAAAATACTTATTAGTTTCCGCAATTACAGAAACTGTTCCTCCTTTTTCTTTTTTGATGGGTGTTTTACTGTGTTTTTTCATTTTCTTTAGGTTTCTGCCATGAAAGATACTGTATATATTGTAAATATAGCCCAGCATCGGAGGGTGCATGACTCCTTGGTGAGTCCACAGAATGTCAAATAGGCAAAGTAAACAACAGAACTAAAGCCTCGTACACACGACCGAGAATCTCGTCAAGAAAAAACATGTAGTTTTTCTTGACGAGATTCTTGGACAAGAAGCCGAGTGTACAGACGCTCCTTTCAAAGAACCCGCGGTTCTTTGAATGGAGCGAACGCGGTGACGTAATCGACTACGACGAGCGTGCGCTCATCACATTCGATGCCGTCGCCGCCATCTTGCTACACCCTACCTATGCCTAGGAAGCTACCGCGCATGCGTCAAAGTAATTTCGAGCATGCGCGGGCTTCCCGGAGGACAGGTAAGGACATGCTGACAAGAATCTCGACGAGAAAATAGAGAGCAGGTTCTCTATTTTTCTCGTTGAGATTCTTGTCGGTTTTCTTGTCGGCAAGAAAGCTCTGCCAGCAAGTTTATTGTCGTTTTTCGATGAGAAACTCGGTCGTGTGTACGAGGCTTTAGTGTAATGTAATATGGTATCATATCATTCCTGGTGCTACTGTCTTCCTCAATCTCCAAGGCAAAGCTATAAGTGTGTAGAAGGTGCTGCAGGGGGCACAGTCTGCTAAAACATAGGAACACAGATGACAGCATGGGATTCTCTGGAGCTGATGTCAAACTCTGTGGATGGACAAGGGAGTATCATACAGCAGGTTATTGGTCCTCTTCTGAGAATACAGGCTTCTCCCTAGGTCCTTTTGTTTTCCTTGCTAACACAGACAAGGGAAACTCAGGAGAGTCCTCATAACTATCAGTGGTTTTCCCAGGAACACTTTTAATGCTCTGAAAAATAAATTGATGGACGGTTTGGGTGATCCCAGAGTTCCCAGAATTTTGGAAAATTCCTGGCATCATTTGGCAGTTGGAGAACTAGACCCAACTGATGACATGGAGGGAGATCTTAAAGGACAATGTTGCCATGAAACACTTTCTGGTGTCCCAATGTACACAATACTTTAACTTTACTATGTTGAGAGACCTCTGTAGTCAATATTTCAGCTTTTACCAATGTTACCAGGCAACCTGAATGTAACAATACAACAACATTTTTACCATTAAAACCCATTTTGCATAAATGCTTTTTTATTACCCTTATTGAAATGCATACAACCATCACTAATAGTAACTGCCGTCTGTCTCTTAAAAAAATAACACTGGCACATCTACAAAAATTCACTGTTATATGTCTCTCTTTGCAAAGGTAACAAATTATCTTCTTGGTCACCTCCTGCACATTTTGCCTCCCAGGTTACTCCTGGCAGACATTGGAAGGAGTCTCCACCATACCTTTAGTTCCCCCTTTTGTACTCTCTTCAGCCCCATCTCTTAGTGCAATCGTATCCATAGTTGGGGATGGTCTGGTTTTGGGGTGGAAAGTCCATCAGTCTCTGAGAGAGGAGGTTAAACTCTGAGTGGCCAGGTACCTTTCCACCAGGTCCACAAGTTTATCTACTGTTTTCAGATCTCTGTGGCTCACTCATTTTTGAATGGCAGTAGGAAGGGATGCCAGAAATCAATTCATGACCACTTTCCACACAAAACCTTTTGTTTTGTCCTGGTCAAATGGATAAAGATTTACATTTGTGATCTGGATGGTATCCCAGCTGATAGGTCCAGTTGGGAATATGCTGAGCCTAAACATCAAGGGTTATACCCAGTGTAAGATTGGGGGTTGTTAGCTCTTGTGGTGGACGCGTATTTCCAGTGATGCAAGCCAGTCAGCAACTCTGTTTAAGGGCATGGTAGCCCATTTTTATTTAAAAGCACAAAAGTTCACAAACACATCTGTAGTATTCACAGGGGGGTTCCACCATTCCTGTATCTTTCATACTAACAGTAGCGTCGTAGCTTTACCTTCTAGCGATCCAGGCTTTTAGCCTAGGCCTGACGGTCTGTTCCTCAGACCCACACAGTGTCCAAGAGTTTCAGCTTTCTCCTAGCTTCTCCGGGTCAGCACCTTTGTTGCTGTATCACTAACGGTGTATGCCTTCTGCAGACATGCACCGCCTTTGACTCCACTTCAGAGGATGAGAGCCCACTCGTCTCTCAGGCACACAGACTTCCTCTCTATTGGGTGGAGCCCTGTTCCATAATCACCTCCGACTCCACTTCAGAGGAAGAGAGCCCACCTGGCTCTCATGCACACAGACTTACTCTCTGTTGGGTGGAGCCCTGATCCATAATCACCTCTGAACTAAATAGCCCAAGACACAGCTGTTCCATCAGCGTGTCTTTCTTTACCAAATCTGGCATAAACCAACCCTCTTGAAGGTCGCACAAAGTCGCACCCTCACATACCCTCCCCCCTTGTTTTGAACCGGAGGGAGGAACACATGATCCCGTCATCATAAACGGGACACCTCTGTGCCAGCCATTGGCTGCATAGGCCCATTTCTTTTTCGGGGTATGTGTCCACCAGCACTTCACCTTGGCGCCTCTGTGCCAACTATCCGTAGCAGTAGTCCTAATCTGCCCAACCTTTTCTCTAAAGGGGCACTCCACCCACATCTTCTTCCGGGTGTACTTCCACC
Source organism: Rana muscosa (assembly GCA_029206835.1). Classification (NCBI taxonomy): domain Eukaryota; kingdom Metazoa; phylum Chordata; class Amphibia; order Anura; family Ranidae; genus Rana; species Rana muscosa. Next base: position 1,003,223,932 of record CM055122.1, on the reverse strand, counting down.
AGCCCTTCTTCCTGAACCATGGGCTCCCACTAATCTCTCTATCCCTTCTTCCTTTTGGCCTCAGGACACTTCTTATTCCTCCCACAGACCTACTCTCCCGGGACTGTTGGGGACCCACTTTCATGAAATCTGTCAGGGACTGGCCACTCTCACTACCTGACGCAACATTAACCAACAACATTTGTTTCTCAGGTTGACTAACCCCTGTGTGGTCACTCTTGGCCACCAAACTATCTGTGATTAATACCATATCCTCAATAGCAATGTTCCACAAGGGGTTATTCAACACAATATGGTCATTTGGACCTTTTGTCCTGTTTGCTAGGACAGTGTCTATGGAGGGACTATCTACAGGCAAGCAGTTACTCCCTATGGGACAGTCCCGTAGTTTCACATCTCCCCCCATTGTCCAACACTCCAATAACAATTGTCCTACCAATGCACATGTTCCACCACATTTTCCCACACCAATCTCTTTAACCATTTCTGTGTCCACTGGTACCTCAACCAATAGCTCGGAGTTGTCTGACAGTGCTCCACAGTGCTTCTCATACATATTTCTGTTACAGTTACCATTACTGTTATTTCTTGTCAAAGTGTCTCCGGGTACCTCAAACTGCACCTCTCTGCGTGTGATGGACTGAATTCCCACTACTGCCACGTTCGTTCCGGGCCCTTCCTTTACATGATGTGTAGGGGGTGAGACAGTATGCGTGCCCCGTACCAACCACTGCTCAGCCGCACCTCGGACCGCACCAGCAGGAATGCATCCCATCACACCCACATACGGAAAGACTTCCACTATGTCTAATATCTCTAATTTCTCAAACAATTCCCCTGAGCACCTTCCGCACATAACCGCCGCTGGAAGCATTCTCGCGGAGAACTGCGAGACAACTTTGCACAAAAGCAACCAACAGTGTAGCAACCAATTCTCATCAACATTGCTTAACAACGCATGTATCACCTGCGTCCACAGATTGGTACTACGCAGTACCATGTCGCCCTTCTGCTGTGGATACACGCATTGTACATTGGAAAGATTCTCACCAATTCCCACAACATCTCAGAAATTTCTAGACATGCCGTATCTAAACACAGAACTCTAGGAACTTGACCTTTACCAATGATGTGGAGGGACTCATTTGCTAAGGCGTGAGAGGCCGAGACACTTAAAGAGACCTCTACCTCAGAGGCAACTGACAAAATTTGCGGCTCCCGCTGAGCACTGCCAATCGCATATGTCACACTCATCCTTTCAATTTCAGCAACACTGAGCCCTTCCAAATCGCTATCCACTACCTCATCAATCTGACATTCAACATTCAAGCACTTGTGGCAAAACATTTTCAAACACAACAGGCTGCAATAACATAACCACTTTGCTCGGGTGGCGCTTCACTAAACCCATGAGGACTGCCAGCAGTGACAGACTGCAACAACTCATTATCAGTACAAGCAATTTTAAACATTTGAGTTTTACCATTTTTCTCATCATCAAGGTCAAGTACCCTCTTATCTATCCGAGCGGCACCACAGTTGTCCCAGGCAACCTCTGGCTCCAACACACAGAGCTCACTGGAGGTTTCTAAGGACACCTCTGCAGCCTTAGATACTGTTGCCAAGGGGAATTGCATATCCTGCTTAGCGATCACCCCTACCTCATTAAGCCTCACATTACCATCAGCACATGTGTCATCAGCATTCATAAACATAGCAGTTTTATACACTCTATCAAATTGTCCTTTGTCAAAACGCATGGCACCCTGCGTGACACTCAGCACACCACCCTTCCTCTCCAAAGGAATTATTTTGCCCACTAGGGCGTCTTCACAGTTGTCCTGGGAAACCACTTGCCTCACCACTGCAGGCTCCTCGGTGGTTTCCCTTGGCAACTGCACAGCACCTGTCACTAGGGAACATGGCATACAAACTGCTTTGGTCACCCCTAGCACATCCTTTCCAGCACTCCGCAAGCAGGGTTTTAACCTGTGTCTCCCCACTGATCTGGGTAGCACACTGCAGCAAGTTCATTTTTTCACCTTCATTGTGAGGAACCACACAGTCAGCCTTTCCCATGATTTTAACAGGAACAGTCTTACCATTCTCTTTAGCATGGGTTGAAGATTTCAATCGAGGGCGTTGTCCCTTCTTTGCCATGCTCTCCCAAGGTGACTCCCCCTCCTGGAAACAGGGTAACATTACATTCATCTTGGATTTTCCATCATCGCCTGCAGGCAAAGCATTAAGCTCAACAACACGATCAGCAGCTGTATTCCACAAGCTTGGACAAGAAAAGATCCCGTGGCCCAGCTGACCACATTCCAGGCATGGCACTTGGTGACTTTCTCCTGTTGCTATGGGAGACCACCTTCGCCCCGCTGATCTCTTGTAGCGCTCTCTAGACTGGACTGCTCCTAGAAAATGATCGTAGTCATCTCGGATAGTATACATCCCACGGTACACCTCCTGGTACTCCTCCATCAGAAAAGGTTGCACCAACTCAACCCAGCGATTTCTGGGCCATCTTCTGTAAGAAGCAATCATCACAAACTCATCCAAAAAGTCCTCAACACATTCCGAAGGCAACATAGGCCGTATGAAGTCAGCTGTACGGATTTCTGCTTTGTTGCCATGGGCAACCACACCCATCTGCTCACTCTTTACACTCAGAGCAGGCTTCTCATACCTTTGCTTTGGTGAAGCCTGGGGCAAAGGGCATTTAGAAACGTCATGCCCCCACTCACTGCACCGCAAACAGCGCACTTGGTTCTTAACCCTTTGCACATTGATAGCTGGCCATCTTGCACCAGCGTTGCCAGGGGTAACATGTCCTTCCCCTTTAACTTGGTTCAGTGCGGCCAAGTGTCACCTGCACTAATCCACTGCAGACTCAGACTCTGGCGAACTCTCCATACTTGAAGTCACCTGTGCACTCCTTGCACCAGTGTTGCTAGGACCAACACCCGCTCTGTCTCTCATTTCAGCAAACCTTGCTTCCTTTTCACACAGGAAAATTTTAAAGTACTGTTTCCAAGACTTTGCAAAAAGCACACTTTCACATGCAGACTTCACTCTCTGCTTGAGCTCACTTCCACAGGCACATCACCTGTATACAACACAGTCCATTAATTGAACTCCTGTGCAATGCAGTTTGCCTGGCTGCCACACACAGCTAGCAGCAGTTCACCGCAGAAAACTTTTACTTTTCCTTCAGATAGGCTGTTTATCACAGCATTGCTGTTAAACACACAGTTTCTTTTTACTCACTGTTTTTGGTATGCGAGGATCTGGAACTCTTCCAAAAACTGCCCAAAGCAATATCTCCACCACTTGTAAGATTGGGGGTTGTTAGCTCTTGTGGTGGACGCGTATTTCCAGTGATGCAAGCCAGTCAGCAACTCTGTTTAAGGGCATGGTAGCCCATTTTTATTTAAAAGCACAAAAGTTCACAAACACATCTGTAGTATTCACAGGGGGGTTCCACCATTCCTGTATCTTTCATACTAACAGTAGCCTCGTAGCTTTACCTTCTAGCGATCCAGGCCTTTAGCCTAGGCCTGACGGTCTGTTCCTCAGACCCACACAGTGTCCAAGAGTTTCAGCTTTCTCCTAGCTTCTCCGGGTCAGCACCTTTGTTGCTGTATCACTAACGGTGTCTGCCTCCTGCAGACATGCACCGCCTTTGACTCCACTTCAGAGGATGAGAGCCCACTCAGCTCTCAGGCACACATACTTCCTCTCTATTGGGTGGAGCCCTGTTCCATAATCACCTCTGACTCCACTTCAGAGGAAGAGAGCCCACCTGGCTCTCATGCACACAGACTTCCTCTCTGTTGGGTGGAGCCCTGATCCATAATCACCTCTGAACTAAATAGCCCAAGACACAGCTGTTCCATCAGCGTGTCTTTCTTTACCAAATCTGGCATAAACCAACCCTCTTGAAGGTCGCACAAAGTCGCACCCTCACACCAGCCACACTAATATTTCCTTTTTCAGTTGATCAGAGTCCCCAAATCTGGGACAAATTTACCTCCTGTCCTGATTACAACCAGCCTTCTGTCACAATTTACCCCCCCCCCCAAAAAAAAGTGTACTTTGGGTATAGTGTTTTAGGGTTGGTATTTATGGTTTAGTGTTTTAGTTCTAATTTTTTCAGGGAGGTATATTTTAATCTATGGGACTTTACAGGTACACAATTGCGTTCCACTATAGCTGGCTGCTGGTGAGTTGAGGACCTCTCACCAGGTGAAAGATACAAAGATAAGGTGTTACAAGTGACTCATGACCCTCCTTATCTGTGGAGTTTAACCCTATGCTTGAAAGTCAAAAAGCTTATATTGACTTAAAAGCAACAAGGGGACATCAGTACAGAATAAATAAATGCATTTAACATACCTTCTATGTTCAAATCTTAGACCTTCACCTTTACTGCCCGGACACTGAGGGTTATGTGGTGGTATAGTAGAGGCCATTTACGAGAAATATACCTAAGAAGACAGGTTGAAGTAAATATGTCATCATCACTAAGAAAGAGCACTAAGGGATATCCCTTGTGGCCTCCAGTTGGCAGGTCATTTTTTTCCATCTGTGGAGCAACTTTATGTGATTTTTTTTGTAAACATGAATGCTTGTCTGTACCTATTGTAGCGGCCTCACTCTCCCTCTCCGTTTCTATCGCCTGGTTGGCTGGTTTTGTCTAGGGGTACCTGGGAGAGGAGAGTGCAGGAACACTACGCCAAGCTCTCCCCACGTATGTATATGAGGGTTGAGCAAAGTCACTTGAATTACCTCCGGATCTGTTCACTGCATACGAAGCCTCCAAATTGTTCCGTGGATGTGTCTGCCAGTAATAGAGCCCCACACCAATTAAAAGTCCAACACTCTTTTATTTCTCCATTGCCAGGGTGAACATAATAGTTGAACTTTCAGTAACAGACAGACAGGGGTGTGGATACGAGTAGGCCCAGGGACAAATAAACTCTCCTATTCCTTTGCAAGCGAATAGGCCTGGCGCACGGTCTCTGCCACCAACCGTGAGGTTGGTCGCTGCCACCGACCGGATGAACTGTTGAGGCCCCTGCCACAGGCCTAATAGCAGGTCTCTGCCACTGACCTGAGTTGACTAGCTGGACCGCTGCCACCGGTCATAGAACATGAACCACCCTCCTCTATGAACTTGGCTCCTGTTCGGGAAAGATATCCATCCGGGTGGTCTCCAGAGGTTCACCCGGCACTGGCAATATGCTGCACCAGATCTTCGGATGAATCCCTCCTCCGGTCCCTTACGCCTCTGGATTTGGGTGCCCAATGCCCAGGGCACCCTAGGACAATCCCTCCCTTGCGGGACCCAGCGGAAGGTACTAGGCCCCAGGCCCGGGGCTGAGTACCTCACCCCAGACTGAAGGTGTCTGGGATGGAACACGAACTCCAAGTGTCGAAGCCTAGGTCGCCTGGACACCGACCGCGGACAGCAGCCCTCAGGCTGAAGGTGCCTGGGACTCGAACCTCGTGGCGAAGATGTCCGCCCCCTTTATATCCTCTCCCAGCAAGCACAGCAGGTTCCCCGCCCCGCCGTACAACTGCTGCGAGAGGTCACAAAGGGTACGGCACTGCAGCGATGGTTCAACCCCGGCCCAAAGTGACAGCGCCACCTGCTGGGCCGCAGGGAACTAGATATCACTGATGTCTTCACCAGAATTAAACACTTTGAAAAGTATATACCCGCTACACTATCTTTACCTTGTGTCTATAATTTCCTGAGGAAGTGAATACTGTTCATGAAACCCATAGAGGATTATCTCCAGTAAAGATTATTGCAATATTTGCAATTTAAATATGCTATTATTAAAGCGTAACTCCACTTTTGTTGAGAAAAAAACATTCCCCTCTGGATGATCTATGTACATTGCAAGGATTATAATAACCTTTGTTGCAGATTCCTAACTTTTCTTACTCTGAAGAAATCCATGTGTGTTTGTCTGTGCCTCTGTTCTGAGTAGGTCTAATGGGAGCGGTTTCATATTTATCAGTCAGCTGTAATGAGAAAAGCTGTTAGGTCTGCATCCCTTTAAACGTGTTCCTATTGGAAATATCTCACCTATTTTTGTTGCAGGGGATGCCTGAAATCTGACTTGCATCTTTTTTTTTGTTGAAAAGTTTTTATTGTGAAAGTATACAGAAGTACATAAAGATAATAAATGCGGACGCAGCCGCTACATAAAATACAGCTGTATATTATTACAGTCTGAAAGATAAGGTCAAACAATATAATGAAGCAGAAAGGTGAAATAAATTCAGAGCTGAGAAAACTAAACCATATAACTAGGTACATCAATAAGATATTGATAAAATATCAGAGAGGAGTGTACCTGAAAGGATAAAATCTTATCAATTAAAAGAATCTTAAAATATAATAAAACAAGAGGAATATTTAGATTAATAAAAAAAAAAAAAAAGTGGCGAAATGAAAAGGGAGTAGCCTTCTAATTGGGAGGGAAGAACAAAGTAAGTATATATAGCTAGAAGAGCTATACAAAAAATAACATAAGTGGTCAAATATTTCAGTATCAAGGAAAAGGGATATGGAGTATCAAGAAAAGCAAGAGAGGTTAAAAGGGCAACATAGGGGAATTACCAGAGTCTCAAATATCTTTATATCAATCTCAATGACTCATCATGAAATAATCTGTTTGTATTCATCTGTAGTAGTGAAATGTAACCAGCAAGACCAAATCTTAGTGAAATTGGAAGGAGTATCTCTTGCCTGATGGATTAGATCTTCCATTTCCGCAGTTTTACCAATACGATGGAACCAATCTGCCAACAACGGGGGGTTAGGGGAGCGCCATTTAGTAGGAATACACATTTTAGCAGCGTTCACCATACGCATAGGTAAAGAGCGAAAATACACCTTCTTTGGGATTGAGGGGAGATGTAACAGAAACTGAACTGGTGTATATTCTAAATCGCAAGTGGTTATTTGTGTAATGTATTTATGGACATCCAACCAAAAGGGTTGGATTTTAGGGCACGTCCACCAAATATGCAAGAGCGAACCAATTTCCGAATAAATCACGTGGGGGCTGGATGGACGACGCACAGGTATCAAAGGCTGATATAAAAAGGGGGGTTAGAATATCTGAGTATGCTTTATAATAACCTGCAGTCAGTCCGTCAGGTCCCGGGCTTTTACCTGTTTTCATTTGTTTCAATGCGATATCGGCTTCTTCTTTAGTCAGGGGTTTGTTGAGAATATGAAAGGATGATTCCAAAATAGGAGTGGGGCCATGTAATTTCAGGAAATCGTTGATCAGTTGTTTCCTCATAAGTTCATCGGTATTTGTAGTTTTTTGGGGTAGATTATATAGTTGTGAATAATACAAAACAAACTGATTTGCTATGTCAGGTGTTGAGGTTATTTTACGACCCGCCGTATCCGTCAGTGAATGTACTGTAGTAGAAGCTTTTTTGACCTGTAAGGCTCTAGCAAGTAACTTACTTGCTTTGTTACCATATTCGCAAAAGGTCTTTCGAGAGAGAATATATCTACGTCTTACTTGTTTGCCCAATAAGTCCAGCATCTAATTTCTGGAGTGAATCAGAGAATTTAAGGTGTCTATGGCTTGAGTTTGTTTATGCACTCTTTCAAGTTGACGGATCCTACAAGCTAAGTCATTAAAGTTTTTCTGTCTTTCTTTCTTTCTTTTAACCGCCGCTGCTATAAGAACACCACGTATTACACATTTGTGGGCTTCCCAATTAATAATCGGGGAAGTATCATTGGGATTGTTTTCCAAAAAATATTGTTTAATGCGAAGTTCAACTTCAGCAGAGATGGATGGGTCCGTGAGTAGAGATGGATCCAATCTCCAGGACTGCGAACGGGTAGGCACATCAGGGAATGATACAGTCATAGTTATAGGGTGATGGTCAGAGAGGAACATGGACTCTATAGAGGTTCGTTGTAGGATGGGAAGGTCGTTCTGTGAAATGAAAAAATAGTCAATTCTTGAATATTTGTTATGTGGGGCCGAGAAAAAGGTGAAGTCTTTACCGTTAGGGTTTAATGTGCGCCAAGTGTCATGTAATAACAGTGTTTGAAGTTGGGCCTTAATGGATCGGAGAGCCGAATATGGAAGGGTGGACTTACCATTGGAGGTATCAAGAAGCGGATTTAGGGGGATGTTAAAGTCACCTCCCAAAATAAGAGTGCCCTCTTGAAATGTCGCTAGTGCCTCCACAATAGTACGGAAGAAGGTAACTTCTCTAGAATTTGGGGCATATACATTTGCTAGGGTGAAAATTCTTCCCATGTAGGTACCTTTTAAGAAAATAAATCTACCTCCATCATCTGTGAACGTGTCTATCAAGTGGAAAGGACAATGTTTTGCTAATAAAATAGTTACCCCTTTAGATTTGGAAAGCGGGTTAGTAGAATGGTAAGCAGTTGGAAAGTGGTAATTGTGTAATTTTGGCGTAGAATCTGTACGGAAATGTGTTTCCTGTAAAAGCAATATATCTACTTTATGTTTATGCATATAAAGGAGCAATTGGGAACGTTTCTCCGGTACATTAAGTCCTTTTACGTTTAGAGAAAGGAGCTTAAGCTGGTTTGTGTTATTCTTTGGTGGTGTAGAGGACATTATTGTTATAGTAGTAAGGGCCGTATTTAACCAAAAAGGTAGAGTCCTCGATAGATTTGTCAAAATGGAGAAGCAGAGACTGGTAAAGAGGGAAAGTAAGGGTGTACTTAAAAGCGGGGAGGGAGTGATAAATATGCAAGGGGCAAAGACGGGAGAGAACAGAAAAGGTTCAAGGGAAAGACAGGGGGATTCCGGTGACAATAGAGAACCCGCTCACCTGTCTTAATAGGGAGGTGAGAAAAACCGGACGGTATCAGTGGCAACTGAGAAGATACGTCACTTAACGGTGTATAAAATGTATTGCAGCCACCGTTTGGGAGGAGGATTTGTCCGAAAAAAAGTAGGATTTTTAAAACAGCTTACCTGTAAAATCCTTTTCTTGGAGTACATCACGGGACACAGAGCAGCATAGTCATTACTATGTGGGTTATATAGAATTACCTTCAGGTGCTGGCACTGGCAACTTCCAAAACAGGAAGTACCCTCCCCTATATAAGCCCCTCCCATCCGGGAGTACCTCAGTTTTGTAGCAAAGCAATACGTGTCCCCAAAAGAGGGGTGGGAGCTCTGTGTCCCGTGATGTACTCCAAGAAAAGGATTTTACAGGTAAGCTGTTTTAAAAATCCTACTTTCTTGTTCATACATCACGGGACACAGAGCAGCATAGTCATTACTATGTGGGACGTCCCAAAGCAATGCCACATGAGGGGGGGGATACACCATACATAAGCTGGGCGCCATCAGGCATGAGGATCTTTTGCGGCCTGCAACACACTGCGCCCAAAGGCGACATCCTCCTGACTTCTAACGTCCACCTGGTAGAACCTAGTAAACGTGTGTACTGAAGACCATGTTGCGGCCTTACAAATTTGCGCCAGGGAGGCCTGGTGATGCACTGCCCATGAAGTTCCAACTGCTCTCGTGGAGTGCGCCCTAACTTTGAACGGAGGCGGTCTACTTCTCAAGCCATAGGCTTGTATTATGACCTGTCGAATCCACTTGGCTAAAGTAGATTTTGATGCTGCCTGACCCTTTCTGGGGCCTTCCGGCAGAACAAACAAAGAATCCGTTCTACGAATCTGAGCAGTGGCTTTTAGATAAGCTTTAACTGCTCTTACTACATCCAAAGAATGCAATAACTTTTCCTCTACCGAGCTTGGTTTGGGGAAAAAAGAAGGAAGAACCACATCCTGGTTCAAGTGAAACCTCGATACCACCTTAGGAAGAAAGGCTGGGTGAGGACGTAATACTACTCTGTCCTTATGGATAACCAGATATGGCTCTTTACAGGACATGGCGGCTAATTCCGACACTCTTCTAGCCGAGCATATGGCTACTAAAAATATCAATTTCCTGGTGAGTAGAACCAAGGAAATGTGCCGCAAAGGTTCAAATGGCTGCTTCTGCAGAACCGACAGAACCAAATTTAGATCCCATGGGCATATGGGAGCCTTAATCGGTGGAATAATACGAGTCACACCTTGCATAAAGGATTTGACAAGTGAATGCATAGCCAGGGGCCTTTGAAATAGTATTGACAAGGCCGAAACCTGGCCCTTGATAGTACTTAAGGCAAACTTCCTGTCTACAGCCCACTGCAGGAAGTCCAGAATTCTGCCTATAACGTACTTACGTGGATGCCATTTTCTGGCCTCGCACCAAGTGATGTACGCCTTCCAAACTCTATAGTAGATCTGCCTGGATACAGGCTTCCTGGCATTGATTATAGTTGATACCACAGAGTTAGAGAGACCTCTCTTCTTTAGGATGTGGGATTCAATAGCCAGGCCGTTAAACTTAGAGTTAGTAAGGAAGGGTGGTATATCGGTCCTTGCGAAAGCAGGTCCGGACGACGTGGAAGGGTCCAAGGACTCCCCACAGACATTTTGATGATCTCCGCGTACCAGGCCCTTCGGGGCCACGCTGGAGCCACCAGGATCACCGGCTTCTTCTCCAACCTGACTCTGCGAAGGAGTCGAGGCAACAATTGTAGCGGAGGGAATGCATATATCAGTCTGAACTGATCCCAAGGGAACACCAGAGCATCCGAGCCGCAAGCGAGGGGATCCCTTGTCCGGGAGACAAATCTGTCCACCTTTGCGTTGAATCTGGATGCTAGCAGATCTACATCCGGTGTTCCCCACCGCTGACATATTGCTCGGAAGACCTCGGGATGAAGGGACCATTCCCCTGGGCATAACTGTTGGCGACTCAGAAAGTCCGCCTTCCAATTCTCCACCCCTGGAATGAAGACAGCTGATATACATGGGACATGCTTTTCTGCCCATTCCAGGATGTGACCTACTTCCCTCTGGGCTGCACGACTCCTGGTGCCTCCCTGATGATTGATATATGCCACTGCTGTGGCATTGTCTGATTGAATTCTGACAGGGGACCCTTGGAGTCTGGATGTCCAGGCTACTAGGGCGTACCGGGCTGCTCGTATCTCTAAGAGATTGATGGGCAGGGTTTTTACTACATTTGACCATCTGCCCTGGAGAGACCATTGCTCCAGTACTGCCCCCCAGCCTATAAGGCTGGCATCTGTAGTGACCACCTTCCAAGATATCGGGCTGAAGGGTTTTCCCTTCTGGAGATTCTGGGGGATCAACCACCAGCAGAGACTCTTCCGAACGGAAGGGGACAAAGCCATCGGGAAGTCTAGAGCCTGAACTTTTCCGTTCCAGGCTGACAATATGGCCCTTTGTAAATTCCTTGAGTGGAATTGGGTGTATGGTACAGCTTCGAATGATGCTACCATCTTTCCTAGCAGCCTCATGCACAGGCGTATGGACGGCTGTCTTTTTGCACAAAGCAGACGGACCAAGGCCCTCAAAGAGGATACCTTGTCTAGAGGTAAGAAAATCTTCCTCTGGTCTGAATCCAGCCGTCTTTGATCGTCTCCCGCCAGGTCTCTGCGAACAACTGAAGTCTTCCCCCCACCCGTTTGAGTGGGGGCAGCCCTTCATAGGCTTGACTTGGAGGCTGGTTTAGTACCTCTTCGGATCCAGGGCTTTTTATTACCCTGTGGCTGTCCCTGATTTTTACCTCCTGAGTTTGACCGAGGAGGCCGTCGGAACTGCTTAGTAGCAGACGTCGCAGGGATAGGAGAGGTAGTCCTCTTAAAAGATGGACCCCTAGACCTCTTTTTACTCGGTAAGAGAGTACTTTTACCACTGGAAATCTTCTGGATATACTTATCCAGGTCTTCGCCAAAAAGGCGTTCCCCATGAAATGGGAAGCTAACTAAGAGCTTCTTACAGGGAGCTTCAGCAGACCAGTTTTTGAGCCACAGAAGCCTACGCATATGTACCAAAGACAGCGTGAGGCGGGAGGCCTGATGGATAGAATCCTTGATGGCGTCAACCGCAAAGCATAATGCTCTAGGCAGATCAGCCAGAGCCTGGGCCTGCTGGTCTGGCAAATCCCTCAGGACCATTTTCATTTGATCCTTTAAAGCTTGGCATACCCCAATAGCTGCCACTGCTGGCTGTGTAACAGCCCCTGCTGTGGAAAAAACAGATTTTAATAAAGATTCCAATTTTTTATCCACTGGATCTTTGAACATTTGAACATTATCTACTGGACATGTCAGTGATTTGTTCACAGAAGAGATGGCTGCATCCACCGTAGGAACATTCCATCTCTGGGTGAACTTTTCCTCCATGGGATAGATCACCGGAAACCTTTTAGGCGGAACAAATAGTTTATCAGGATGTTCCCAGTCCTGGTATATAAGTCCTTCCAATAATGGATGTATTGGAAAGGAGCAATTAACCTGGGGAGCTTTTAGCGACCCCAATGAGGAGACAGCAGTAGTTGATGGTTCAACAAGAGGCATTTTAAATGCAGATCGAACCATGTCAGTTAGGGTCTGGACCCACAATCTTTCAGTCTGCGATGCTGAAAATGGTTCATCTACTGTCGATTCCTCAAAAACAGAGCTAACCTCCTCCTGATCCCCTTCAGGTAGGTCGGTCCCTTCCTGGGACTGTTGCTCTGCCAACAGGCACTCTAATGGAGGTGATGGAGATCTGGCGCACTTTCTTTCCTGTAGAGAAGAAGCGATCAATGCTGCCAATCTCTGCTCCAATCCCTCCAGAGTTGAGGAAAAAACCTCCTCTGTTATATATGCAGGAGCAGGTGGACTGAGGACAGCCGCAGTACCTGGCACTCCCGGGGGTTCCTTATGGGTATTAACCTCTGATTTCTCAGGGGAGGAGGGTGCAGATGACTGCTCCAGATCCTCAGAGCCCGATGGAGACCCCCTACACTTCCTGAGAGGTATATCTCTGAGTTTTTTAGGCGGCATATTCCTTAGTTCAAAGCTGAGGTATTCCAGCCGCAATACACCCCTTACTGAAATAGTCTAATGCAATTTGCTGCTATGTACATCAGTGGGTGTCTACTAATGCGTCTTTCTGGGGATGCCTGTATCAACCGCCCGCTGTAAGCCCCTATACCATGCTACCAGCTCCTTTTCATGCTCTGTGTCCATAGCAAGCAGCGTGGACTGAGTCCTTTTATCTTGCTGGGACGCCCGCACATGCGCAGAAGCGCTGGGCGCACAGAGCGCGTCATCCGCCAGGCTCCGCCCCCTTTTTTGAAGCTAAACCTTATAAAAGGAAAGCATGTGTGCGCGCGCGCGCGTGCACGTGTGCGCTCTTGGCGCCATGTAGGGAGAGGAGCCAGGGTCCCTGTTTCACCAGGACTCGGGGATGGAAGGAAACTACTTGGCAGCATGACAGAGGAATGCAGCTTCCCTGATAGAGAGCTCACTCATCTGCCTGGACTTTCACCATGGAAGGAATAGTCCCAAGAAAAAAGACGTTCCACAGCGGCCTCTAGTGGACAAACACAGGTACCGCACCTTTGTCTTTTTTTTTTTTTTTTTTTAAAACCTCCTTTATGAAAAAACATTTCCAGGTTTACAGTTTTATTAAAACTTCCCTTATGAAAAAACATTTCTAGGATTTCTTAGGCATATACAGCTATTAGCGGGAATACCCTTTAGGTAACAGGCAGAAAGACATATTAGGCTTGGGGGTCCCCTCAATAGAACCAAGTTCCTGAGGGGCCCCCACTTACCTTTTCCCCGCCGCAGGACTTTGTTTGGTCCACAGAAGCCCAAACTTCACCTCTCACGGCAGGCATTGTACTAGACCTTCAGGGACCGGGTTCCCAAGGATTCCACTCCCCTGGACCTGTATAGCACCCTGCACAGATAGCCTCTTGGTTTTGGGTATGACCAGAGCTCTGGATCCCAGGGTCCAGCCCTCCTAAGAGAGGCATTACAGGCAAAACCCTGCTCTTCTCTGCAAGGCCCGGGTACCGACCGTTTAGCTATGAAGCTTTTTTGGTCGGATCCGGAATAGCTTGCTAAGGCCCAGAGAACCTGTACACAAGCCCAGATGAATACATGTTAACCTTGGCCAACACCTTAGACACTGGCAAAAAACTGAGGTACTCCCGGATGGGAGGGGCTTATATAGGGGAGGGTACTTCCTGTTTTGGAAGTTGCCAGTGCCAGCACCTGAAGGTAATTCTATATAACCCACATAGTAATGACTATGCTGCTCTGTGTCCCGTGATGTATGAACAAGAAAAAGATGTAATGTATGAAAACCATCAGACAAATGGCCTGAAAATAGCACAGTAGTAAACATGTGGGGAAAAAAGGCATATATTATGAAGTCATGGGGTCCCAAATTTGTGTAGTGTGGAATGAGTGCAACAACAGTACATGGAATAAAAAGGTCTACCAACATAAAGGGCAGTACATTTGAGAGTAAAAACGTAAAATCAGTATCTAACCTATGCCATTTGAATATCTTTCAAAGCAATATATGTTGGTAAAAGGAAATAAGAAAATAATAGTCAAATAAAGATAGGCCCAATAGGGACAAGTAAGTAACAACTACTAAATGAGAGAAGTCACTATGCAAACATAAGAGAATAATAAAATCTATAACCATCAACAGAATGTTAAAGGAATGAGAGTCGAAGATGGGTTAATAGAACGAATACCCCTTAAAGATGTATTGATATTATAATTAGTGAAGTTTAATCCTAAGTAAATGAGCTACGTATGGGGGGACAAAAGGAGAGTGCACCAGCATCTTGTCAGAGTATCACACTTCAGAGGCATATGGTATGGTAGCAGTGTATAAGCAGTAAATTTAAGTGAAAGGGAAATATAAATCGATACAGTATATGCAATGGACTTATAGTCACTGACGTATCAAGTAGGAACAACAAAATATTCAAATTAGTTCAGATTCGTAAGACTAGTAGTTTCAATATTGGCTAGACAGATAAGGGTAAAATATAATGGAAGGTCAAAATAACACATCTTCAACTCATTCTTCTACGATTCGGTATGCCAGAGAACTAGAGGAACATATAATAAAAGTACATAGTACAGCATTAATGAATGTAACAAATCACTGCAAGCATAAAAAGGAACCCTGTAACGACAGGTACAGTGCCGTTTAACAATTCTCCATAATGTAATCCACAAAACAGGAGTATAAATCGTGAGACACTTACTTTAAGAGTTAATAATGTCACTGATCCCCAATTCTGGGGATGAAGAGGCTAAAACAGTCTATGCAGAAGCAAATGCAGACATCACCGTAATGTCTCAACAATCCGGAAGTCCCGATGCAAGGGTGTCAAAGTGGCAAATATATACCTAGCGAATCGTATGCAGTCGTAGATTTGTCAGAAAGGTCGTTCGGTAGTACGGACCGATGCAGGTATAACGATTACGATTCCTGAGAACAGCCCTAGATGCATACATAGTCGAGTCACAAAGTACATTCGGCGGAAGGCAGAACTCCATAACACAGCAGGTCAAAAGGGTGTGGAAGAACGAGATGGGTCGTCCATTATCTCCGACACAGCATTCCGGGATAGCAATGTACGATGCAAAGCAGCGAATAGAACGTTGAACAGAACGGATAACAAGAAAAAAGTACAAACCAGTCTCGAACTTATCCGACCGCAAAAAGCGCATAGTATAGGGACATCTTAACGGTCCCGACGAGCTCTATGAGACATAGGCGCTGTAGTAGGACTGCTAGGATGACGTTGGGACATCAAAGTCGGGATCATTCGAGAAGTTGAGGGAGAGCGCCTTCTGTGGAAGTGCGTGTTCAGAGCTTCCATAGGTTCTTCTCTAGCCATCCGACGGATCGATCCGGTAAGAGAAAAATCAGCATACCAATTCGGTACTGCAACCAACGGAATATCCAGCGCGTGGCAGAAGTCCTCCATCTCTTCGGGCACTCTCAATAAAACACTACGTCCCAAATGAGTCGCCAGTCGTCCGAAGGGGAATTTCCAACAATATTGGATGCTTTTGCTCTTTAGGACTTCCAGCAAGGGACGAAGGTCCCTGCGGTGTTTCAAAGTAATGGCCGACAAATCCTGATAAATATGAATAGTGCTGCCATCATGATCCAGATCCAACTTGTTCCGAGCTTTTCTGAGAATGTCCTCTTTAATTTTATAATTAGTCAGGCAACAGATTATATCACGAGGTGGATCCGAATCTTTACCCCTCGGTTTGAGAGCCCTGTGTATACGATCCATATCTATGGGCGTTTGGCGTGGTTTGTCAAGAATTTGATTAAATATGGCCGTCACTGTGGGGATAATCTGGTCGGTTGTGACGCTTTCGGTGAGACCTCGTACCCTTAGGTTATGGCGTCTTCCCCGGTTATCCAATTCTTCCACATGTCATTGTAAGTTTTGGAGTTGCATGGTATGTTTATCAGTCATGTGACGAACCGTCTTTATCTCCGTTCACTGTTGTACAGCCATTTCTTCTACCTCACGAACCCTTCCCGCTATGGCCTGTAGTTCATGACGCAGATCTGTAATGGCAGCAGATAACGTATCCTTAATATCGGCTGCTACCGTTCGAAGGTCGTTAAGACTCGGTTGTTGATGATCCAGGGAGGTATTCGCCATTTGAGGAGGAGGTGGCGGTGGCGTAGTCGGGGATAAGACGATGTCGTCAAGTTCCTGAGAAGATGCTGAGGAGAGCGCCGCCATATTGGCTCTGTGATTCCGGAACATACCTGGAATAGTCACATTTACGTGACCTCCCGGTTCTCTCGGAGAACGAGATCTAGATCTAGAGGCACCGCGGGATGAAGTCCCCATGTCAATGTACGATAGAACAACGACAGTCCCCAATAAAAGTCGAATATAGGCCGCTGTCTGACGGAGCTGAGGAATTAAGCATTCATCTTCTCCTCAGGCAAGCCACGCCCCCCTGACTTGTATCTTAGGCAGACTTCTGGGAAAATTGGTGAGCCAATCACACAAGCAGGAAATTATGTTTCTGGGGAGTGTTCAGTATACATTCTGTTTACAGAACAACTCCAGGTATCCATATTGCATTTATAGAAAATTACAGCGGCTGCAGATTGAAAAGGGAAGGTAATTTTTAATAACATTCAATCACAATATGACATGTATCGCAATTGTACACACTGTATTATTTTTTCTTTATTTGCAAGTTTTTTTCTCACGAAAGTGGAGTTATACTTTTTTTTTTTTTTTAATCAAATATTCTTTATTTTCTTTATAGAACATGATACAACACACAATCATTTTCTTTTATATGCAGCGATACAAATATCAGATATTGAGAAAGAAAAACCCACAAACATCTCACTGTTCTCTCCCTTTCATATCCCCCCTCTCCTTCCCCCCCTCACCCCCGTTTCCCCTACCTCATTCATACCCCTCTTCCATCTCCCACGTTCCCGCGCCCCATCCAACATTCCCTTCACCCAACCTCTAACGTGTCTCCACTTCAAGCCATCGTTTCCATATATTTTTGAATTTCTTTTTATTTCCCCTCTTATTATATATAAATTCCTCTTTCCTGATAGTGTCTCCTATTACTTTCCTCCATTCTGTCCCCATTGGGGGGTCTTTCGCTTGCCACCTCTGTGCAATAAGTTTCCTTCCCTGAAACAAACACCTTATTATTGCCGTTTGTGTATCTCCTGACATTCCCCTTACTTCCAGGAGACCCAATACACACATCTTAACCTACGGTTGTAGAGATATCCCAAATACAATGTTTATCTTATCTACAATCTCTTTCCAATACCGATATAACTTGGGACACCTCCAGACCATGTGTATCAGGTCTCCCCACATTTTATGTGAAACATCCAATGTGTGATACATTGGATACAAGATATTGTTATGTGGCAAACAATGCCAGCCTTATGTCTACAATATATGTTTATATGTATGTTTTTTATGAGTACAATTTGTATTAAAAATAATAAATAAACAGATTTTGAAAAATTTGAGTTTTGTATATGTAAAATCCAATTTATTAGTATAAATGGTAGGTGTTGAAATTAGTATATTGAGGGTACAATAAGGGTATATTCCCATAGAAAGGATTGGAGCATGGACATTGTCTATTAAATTTGTTTAGTTATATTTATATCTATATACTGTAATTTTGTTAGGGTCTTATTGCTGAGACAGAACATCACTACATTCATCTGAAACTCGAAAAATTTGAATATCGTGCAAAAGTTCATTTATTTCACTAATGCAACTTAAAAGGTGAAACTAATATATGAGATTATGAGACTCATTACATGCAAAGCAAGATAATTCAAGCCGTGATTTGTCATAATTATGGCTTACAGCTCATGAAAACCCCAAATCCACAAACTCGGAAAATTAGACTATTACAGGCAATCAATAAAACAAGGATTGTACATAGAACAATATCGGATCTCTGAAAAGTATAAGCATGCATATGTACTCAGTACTTGGTTTGGGCCCCTTTTGCAGCAATTACTGCCTCAATGCGGCGTGGCATGGAAGCTATCAGCCTGTGGCACTGCAGAGGTGTTATGGAAGACCAGAATGCTTCAATAGCGGCCTTCAGCTCTTCTGCATTGTTCGGTCTCATGTCTCTCATCTTTCTCTTAACAATGCCCCATAGATTCTCTATGGGGTTCAGGTCAGGCGAGTTTGCTGGCCAATCAGGCACAGTAATCCCACGGTCATTGAACCAGGTTTTGGTGCTTTTGGCAGTGTGGGTAGGTGCTAAGTCCTGCTGGAAAATGAAGTCAGCATCCCCATAGAGCTTGTCTGCGGACGGAAGCATGAAGTGCTCCAAAATCTCCTGGTAGACAGCTGGGTTGACCCTGGACTTAATGAAGCACAGTGAAAGACGGCAGTGTCTCTAATGTGAGAATATAGAGGTCAGTTAACTCACATCCCTAAATACAAATAGAAAGGTTCACTCCGCAGAGTGTGGCTCCTCAGGTGGGACTTTGAATTGAGTGACTGTTAAACCTCATAAAAAATATATTATACCAAAAGGTTCTTGATAGACATTTTTTTATTGTTGAAAAAGTATATTGAACAGCTGCTACTAGGTTACACAACACATCCAATTGAATGTAAGCACAATGGAAAAGGAACAAGCGCAAAATACAGATACCAGTTAAATATCAATACAAAGCCCAACTCTGTCTATAGGGTAAGACAGACAACTCAATGTTTCGAGGTCTTTTTTGTTGGTGAAACCTCTTCTTCAGGGGTGGGAGACTGTAATAAGACAACAGCGATATCTGTATGCAGTAAAAAGAGGGAAGGAAAGACAGAGAACGAAAAAACGAAAAAACGAAAAAACAATTATGAGAGCATGCCTGACATATACTGTACATTATGCATAATTACATATATGAATAAATATCCATATCTATAGTGTACTAACCATCAGTGCATATATGTGCATATTCATTGGACGCTAGTAGCAAGTTTTGTTTAAAAAGTCACAGAGACTCAGGTTGAATAAAAGAGGAAAGAACGTTCTCTCGCTTCAAGTTTGGACCAGTATGAGGCGGTCAGCCCTAAACCAGAAGGTAAACGGCCCACACAGCACTGGTTTGCAGAGGGCGTAAGGAACGTCCAGGGACCTCCGTGGACAGTGTGGATATGACTGTATATGTAGGGATGATCCCAAAGCAATCCTATACCTAAATACAAAAAATATGTATAATAAGTCTTAACCTCTTTTAATATAATGTTGAGGAAAAAAGGAGGGGGGCCATTATAGAAGTAAATGTGTAAAAGAGGGCATACCTAAAATAAATTAACTGTCCCTCCTGAGCCACACTGATGGAATAGCAAAAATAAAAAATATACAAACTCCAGTAACTGACAATAAGAAATAGATCCTAAGAAAAGCATAACTAATTGTAAATAAGAGGGGAGAAGATCTCCCTCATACTGCACAACCATACAAAAATATATGTATATAGTGTCCCCACTAGGGGACATATTGGTGTACATATATAACCTCTGTAAGAGGAATTTCCTGCCTTCCCCCCATCCCTGCCAAACCGCTGGTCTGACAAGAGGAGGGGAGGAACGCAGGTAAAAAGAGCAAATATTCCAATATGGAAAATTATACAATTGTTAGACAGATACATCCAATAGGAAGTTCAGGGAAACTATAAATCAGAAAAAATCTGAAAAGACTACATCACAGACCATACGATTCAGGGGGTTCCCACTCAGAGCCACCAGATGAAAAACCCTCAAGGAATGGTCTGTAGGATATAGAACCATTCAAACCTGGTGGTTTGGTGGCATTCTGGTAAAAGATCCATCTCTGCTCAGATTGTAGCAGCAGTTTGTTAATGTCACCTCCTCTCAGACCTGAATGTAGTCTGTCCAAAATGCTAAAGGATATCTTGGGGAAAAGACCAATTGTATAATTTTACATATTGGAATATTTTCTCTTTTTTCCTGCGTTCCTCCACTCCTCTTGTCAGACCAGCGGTTTGGCGGGGATGGGGGGAAGGCAGGATCTTCTCCCCTCTTATTTACATTTAGTTATGCTTTTCTTAGGATCTTTTTCTTATTGTCAGTTACTGGAGTTTGTGTATATATATATATGATTTTTTTTGTGGTTTTTGCTGTATGTCTATTAGCATGTCTATGAGAAGCATCCGCTATTGTGTTCATCATGCCAAGTACCCTTTGGTACAATCACTGTACAATCAATGGAGAATCTCTTGGGCTGGTTACATTACCAGCAATATCGGTTCATTAGTCTCTCGCTTCCTATTTTGGATTACATGGGTTTCATGTCACATCCCATTCCGCCCCGTACAGCGCTGTTTTGCTCAACGCAGGTAGGGCCGATATGTGTACCTCAACACGTTCGGCCCTTTTCTTTTGTGGCTTGGTGATGCAGCCATTGTTTCCATGGCTGCGGCCACAGCCACTCCTGCGTCGTGCGACCTTGATGCGTGACGTAATTTCTCTACGCCGCCCTCTTCGGCCTGTCGCGGAGGAACGGCATCATCACGTTCGGACGCTCTCCGAAGGGAGAGCGTCCTTGTTTCCACAGAGACCTGGAACAACGTTGGAGAGGTGGCTGCGCTTGCCACTGCACTCGGGGGGCGTGACTCTGGGTCCGCCCTCGGCAACTCCCTCATCGACCCACCTGTTTTATATTCAGGATTAACTGAGGGGTATATTATGAGGCAAGAACTCATTAGTGCCCCACTCCTGTCTTCAGGGAGCCACACTCAGCAAGCCTTCTGACTTTGTTTGGTAAGCAATCACAGGAGGCCATTGAGACCACTTATAAAAGGATTTTTGGAGACTTTTTCTCACTCCTTTCATCTGCTTACTGCTTCTTTGTGCAATCCTGTTGTTTTAGAATCCCAGCAAGGACATAATTAGTAAATATTCCAGACCTTGGAGACACATCTAAAGGCAAACAGCCCGGGGGGGGGCGTGACCGGATGGAGATGTGGAGCGAGGAGCGAGGAGTGAGGAGAGAGGAGTGAGAGAGTGTGTGTCCTCCCCTCCCGTCCTTCCGCCCCGATGTGCTTCGTGGTTTGCTTTGGATGAGCCCGCACTGTGAGCAGTGCCGCGCCACTCCCAACTGCCTCTGACTCGGTCACCCAAGATTGTAGTTAGTCGAGATGGGAGGAATCAAGGTCTCGGTGGGAGAAGGAATGCGGAAGTGAAGGCTGGAAGCAGTAAGAGCAATACACTATGCGCTCTGTGTTAAGCGGTGTATCTAGGAATGTCAGCGAGGTATGCTGCCTGAGTCTGCTGTGTGCTGCACTGCTATGATTGCTATGATTGCAGTAACTCCGGATTGATTGCTTCATCTCTTCACATCCTCTTACATCCCATCCCATCCCATCCACCAGGACATTATTGCATCCTGAAAAGGAGAAGTTTTGCCGGAGTCTGCGAGTCTGAGGTTATGTGAGTAAAAGACCTGCATATGATATACCACGGTATATGGTTTACGGTTTATGGCTCAGTCCCAAACCTAAAAGCTAAAAAGAGACACTTAGCAAATACAGTGGTTTGTTACAGGCTTGTCTATTTTTGCTATTTTTGCTGTATCATTGCTTTGGCTGATATTCGCTGAATATATTTGTTTGGACGATTTGGAACCGCAGCTCAGGTCTCATTGGATAGGACACACTGCTAGAGCTGTTTTTTTTTAGCGTGCGGGGTATGTGTTGATACAATTCAAAAACTCTATACATATTAAATCAGACCTGTAGCTAGCCATTAACTGGCCTTAACGGACTTTACTACACTCTATTGCACAGCAAGAAAAATTGTGTATAAGGCATTATGTCCGGGAAGAAAAAAGGGGATGATAACCTTGGCCAGGAGAATGTGGGCCCACAATCTTTACGATCGGCCAAAAATAATCAGGCTGCAGCAGCAGCAGCAGCTGCCAAACTGGAGAGATTTGCTCACGCCCCAGAACACACTCCAGTTAGAGGGGGAACACAGACCCAGGCCAAAGGGACAGCAGACAGGAGAAGCCAAGGTCATACGGTAGCAGCCACAGTTAAAAACATCAATAATAAAAGCACGGCCACGGCCATTCAAGGGACAGAGATAAACTTGGAATCAAATATTGCCATAGAGGGGATTCCCACACTACAGGATGTGTTCCTAGTGGACAATGCATGTAAACAGTCATTAGAGGAGGTATGTGACCAGATGAAAGGTATTAAGGAGGAACTAGTCTCAATGTGGTCTGAACTTCGAAAGACAAATGAAAGGATCACTGAAACAGAAGGAAGGATCTCACAGATAGAGGATGAACTATACCTGGTAAAACAAGAGCATAGAAAACTAATGGGACAAATGGCTAAGTTTGAGGAAAAACTGGACGAAATGGAGAACAGACATCGTAGGGACAATATAAGACTGGTGGGACTACCAGAGAAGTGTGAAGGGACTAATCCTATAGAGTTTTTGGAAGACTGATTCATAAAGTTGTTTGGAAGAGAAAGTTTTTCGCAACAATTTTCGATAGAAAGAGCGCATAGAGTCCCCTTTAAACCCCCTCCCATAAGAGGGCACCCACGGTCAATGTTAATGAAATTCCTTAATTACCGGGATAAAGTAACCCTACTAAGAAAGGGTAGAGAGATGGGGTCCATTTTTTTTGGAGAAACCAGGGTGTCATTATATCCAGATTTCTCCCCTTATCTGCAGAAGCAAAGGGCGGGTTTCATAGAAGCCAAACGTAGATTGAAAACTCTTGATGTTACGTATGCACTACTGTACCCAGCACGACTACAGGTGGTAGCGTTAGGCGGGACACAACTTTTTGATACCCCTGAAGGAGTGCTGGGGTGGCTGGAAGATAAAAAGGATCAGCTATCAACAAAGTGAAGTGACATTTAGCTTAATGATGTGATACATTTAGGTTTCACTTGTTGATTATCCCTTTCTGTCCTTTCCCCCCATTTTTTTTTTTTTTTTTTGTGTGGGGAAGGGAAAGGAAAGGAAAGTTCATGGATACGAGGATGAGGGTGAGGGGAGACACACACCACTGGAGGAGTAAAAGAATGGGTGGAGAATGTAGTAAAATGGAATATGGGGTGAGGGAGGGAGGGAGGAGGGAAGGATGGAAGATATAAATGGTGGGAGTGGGGAGATGTATGGACCGTTCACAAAAAAAGCCCCTAGGGAATACCTAGAAAGGTGTAGGGAGGGACCAAAATGAGTTATCACAAGGAACACAAAAAGGTTGGAATTCAATAATGGCTAAAATTTACACAAATATATATATGGAGCACATTTGTTTTCTTTTTTTTCTTGAAAAAGAAAAAAAGAAAAAAAAAGATAGCACTTTTTGCAGGGGTAAAAAAAAAAAGAGTACAGTGACGTCACTAAATAATGATAAAACAATTAAGTAAATTGGTAGTAAAAAGTGGAGTAAATCACATAATCACATTTCTTAAAGAGATAGGAAGGGAAAAGAAAAGGAAAGAATATTTTTGCACTGTGTGGTATAGGGGGAAGTCAAAAGTTTTAATCACAGTGTATCGCTATGAGAGATTTATGATTTCTTTGGTAACTTATTTCAGGCAACTTGTGTTTTGGTTAGCTGATGCCTTTTTTGAATGAATTGATTGTCTTATGCAGTCCAGAGTAATGAAAATGGGGTCTTGGAATGTCCGTGGGTTGGGTACCCCTGCCAAGAGAGCTGCAGTATTTGATATCCTGGAAATGTATGAGGTGGGACTGATCTGTCTCCAAGAGACCCACTTGACTAAAATTACTATACAACAAGTTCAAAGTAAGAAGTTCCAACACCAATACCACTCAGTGCACACCTCTTATTCCAGGGGTGTGTCAGTACTGGTTAAAAGAGGGGTGGTGTTTACTTGCAGACAGATCAGCATTGACGAGGAGGGGCGCTATATTTTTCTTCACTGCGTAATAGAGAGTAGAGAATATGTTCTTACAAATATTTATATACCCCTGCCCTTTAAAATGAAGGTTATATATAAGCTAATGGAATTTATGGTGGATAAGATGGGGATGCCAATCATAGCAGTTGGGGATTTTAATGAGGTTATAAATAGAAAATGGGATAGGTTTCCAGGGGGAAGGGAACTGAATCCTCCAGAGAGTCGATTGTATCAAATTCTACAAGAAATTGGTTTGTTCGATATATGGAGAGCGAGAAACCCAGATGTGCGGCAGTATTCCTGTTTTTCTAGTTCCTATTCAACACTTTCTAGGATAGACCTAGTTCTAGGTAATACGGAAGCATCCCAGATAATAAAAAATATAGTATACCAGCCGAGAGGGGTGTCAGATCACTCGTTGGTGACAGTTCTGGTAAATTTAGAAGGGAATAGATTCAAGGGATTATGGAGGATGAATCCTTTATGGTTTGAAGTTATCGGAGGCCCTGAGGAGATTCTAGACAAATTACAAGAGTTTATAGAATTTAATGAAGGAACTGTGACACAGGGAGTGATGTGGGACACATTGAAGGCATTTTTAAGGGGAAAATGTATTCAACAAGTGGCAAAAGTAAAAAAGGCATCCAGAGAGGAGGAGAATAGGATAAGGCAGGAATTGGTGAATGTAGAAAAGGAATATGTTGAAAACCCAACATCAGAGCGACAAGGAATATGGATGAACAAACAACAAGAATATAAAATAGCAATGATTAAAAAATCTGAGAATAAAAGATTATTTCAGAAACAAGCCGCATTTGGGGAGGGGGAGAGTGTCGGAAGAATACTGGCACATTTAGTGCGAACCAATTCCTCCTGTCAAGGTCACCTGTGGCCAGGTGACAGATGCACACCGTAGGGGGACAGGAGTGCACCGCAAGGTAGTGAACCCTATGGCTGGCTTCTGCGGATAGGAAACTGGGTGGTTGTGGAAAGCGGGACCAGAGGAGCACAACCGGGATCCTAACGGAAGCTAGAGCCAAGATTCCCCAGGGCGCGGAGTCTAAGACCCAGCAGGTCTTCTCCAGAGCCTCTAGTGGTGAGGATGTTATGCTGCAGGCTGGGACCAGGTCGTGGCCCCTGGAGTTTCCTAGCTCACGCCCCGTAGGATAAGGGGAAAAGAGGGGAAGCAGCAGCACAAGATATGAGAGAAACGAATAACAAGCTGAAGGTCAGGGGCCACAAGCAGACAAGGATAACGAAAGAACGAGCCGAAGGTCAAGGGTCACGAGCAGACAGGGATAGTCGGGGACAAGCCAAATATGTAACAGAGAGACAGACGTAGCACACGGCAGGCAGGAACCCAAACACACAATGCCTAACAAACACGTTGATCAGCAAAGCAGGCTTGCAGTGCACAGGCTAATATAGTGTTCTGTGATAGGGCCTGGGGTGGAGTCTGGCTGGGAGGAGATTATAAAGGAAGCCAGGTGAAAGGGCTCAGGCCTCTAAGATGAACACATGGGAAGGAAGGTAAGCTGACAGACAAACACTACTGCATATATATGACAGTACCCTCCCTCTTATGGGCCCTCCCCCGCCTGGGCCCAGGCTTAAAGGGAAATCTCTGATGAAACCTTCTCAACAGATGAGGTGCAGCGACATCAGATGCAGCGATCCAAGACGCCTCCTCAGGACTAAAACCTCTCCAATGCACAAGGTACTGAAGAATGCCTCTGCAGAGCCGAGAATCCAGAACTTGTCTAACCTCATACTTAAGATTATCCTCAGAGACCGAAAACGAGGTAGGGAGATGACAAGAAGATCTATTGAGGACCAAAGGCTCTCTAGGAATAAGCAAGGGCATGAGAGGATCAACAGGAATCTGAGGAGGGTCCCCTAGGCCCTTAAAGGGGAACTGGTCATCTTGCACAGGACCATCAGACTGGGCAGATGTCAGTGGAACCCTGAAGTCAGGTTGGTTAGAAGGTGACATGTCGCCGGAGTCAAGCTGAATAGCTGAAGGACAAGCAGAATGTCCCGAACAAGAAAAAGTAGGAGGCTCACTGGGCATGGGCTGGACTGGCATAACTAGTACAGAGGCAGAGTGAATAGCTGAGTCAGGTGTAGTGACTACCTGAATCGCATCGCAAGACGTAGCGACTGCAGGACTTGTAGACAAGCTAGCCTGGCTGTGCGTCCAAGGGTGGTTAGGGACAGAGAAATGTAAATGGTTATGCAACCTGGAATGAATGACCGGCTCAGATTCACAGGGGGCAACCTTGGGTAGGCAGGACGAGGAACAGGAGGGACCCCAAGCCAGGATCTGTCCAGTAGTCCAGTCCACATGAGGAGAATGGAGCTGTAACCATGGGAGACCCAAAATTATAGGCGTTGAGGCCTTGGGTAAGATAAGGAAGGATATCCACTCCTGGTGGAGTGTCCCTACCGACATCTTAACAGGGAGGGTCTGGAAGCGGATAGGTCCCCCTGGGAGAACAGTACCATCAATCGCCAAGACCACCAATGGTGTGGTGAGGGGCAAAAGAGTAAGTCTCATGGACGATGCGATTTCCCAGTCCATGAAATTACCAGCGGCTCCGGAATCCAGATATGCTGAGACCGAATGAGAAGAAGCACCAACATGAAGGAACACAGAAAGCAGAAGACGAGAAGGGGAAGGTGATATTTCTGGGTCCAATACTCCACTTTCCAGATGAAGTGGACCCGAACGTTTTTCTGGACAAAGAGAGTAAGTGTCACGAAAATGACCTTTGCCCCCACAGTAAAGACACAGACCAAGAGTTCTGCGCCTAGCACGTTCCTCGGGGGATAGCCTGGTCCGACCCAGCTGCATGGGTTCCTCAGCTGGTAGGAGATGCTCCACGGGTTGAAGAGAGGGGAGCTCAGGCTGACTAAGAACCAAGGAGTGCTGGCGTTGCTTTTCTAAGGTCCTCTCCTGAAAGCGAATATCGATCTGGTTACACAAGGAGATAACGCCGGCCAGATCAGTGGGGATGGTTCTTCCTGCTAATTCATCCTTCACTCTATCAGACAGGCCATGCAAAAAGGTTGCGACTAAGGGCTCATTGTTCCAGCTCAACTCAGCCGACAGTATGCGGAAATGAAGGGCATACTGTCCCACAGAAGCAGACTCTTGGCGGAGACGTAAAAGGGCGCTGGCCGCTGAAGAGACACGAGCCGGTTCTTCGAAGATATTCCGAAAAAGTTTCAAGAAGCCAGACAGGCTAGAAACCACTGGATCATTCAGTTCCCACAGAGGGGCTGCCCAGGCTAAAGCTTCACCAGAGAGGAGGGAAATGATATAGGCTACCTTAGCCCGATCAGACAGGAAGTTTTGGGGCTGGAGCTCAAAATGAATTGTGCATTGGCTAAGGAACCCCCTGCAAGCCTTGGAGTCCCCAGAGAAACGGGACGGAGCTGGCAGTTGTAGTGAGTGTGTGGCTGCGACTGGTGCAATAGGTGCAGCCGCTGGTTGTATTTGAGGTTGCGGATTCAGGGTTCCCAAGGAGGCCTGAAGCTGCTCGAAGCGAGAAGCCAGATCCTGGAGGAATCGCATCACCTGAGTCTGATTCGATTCCTGGGTTTCAAGTCTGCAAACTATGCCCTGCAACGGATCATCCACGGGTAACGGGATGTCAGCCGGGTTCATGGCTGATCAAACTGTCAAGGTCACCTGTGGCCAGGTGACAGATGCACACCGTAGGGGGACAGGAGTGCACCGCAAGGTAGTGAACCCTATGGCTGGCTTCTGCGGATAGGAAACTGGGTGGTTGTGGAAAGCGGGACCAGAGAAGCACAACCGGGATCCTAACGGAAGCTAGAGCCAAGATTCCTTAGGGCGCGGAGTCTAAGACCCAGCAGGTCTTCTCCAGAGCCTCTAGTGGTGAGGATGTTATGCTGCAGGCTGGGACCAGGTCGCGGCCCCTGGAGTTTCCTAGCTCACGCCCCGTAGGATAAGGGGAAAAGAGGGGAAGCAGCAGCACAAGATATGAGAGAAAACGAATAACAAGCTGAAGGTCAGGGGCCACAAGCAGACAAGGATAACGAAAGAACGAGCCGAAGGTCAAGGGTCACGAGCAGACAGGGATAGTCGGGGACAAGCCAAATATGTAACAGAGAGACAGACGTAGCACACGGCAG
The DNA here is from genome assembly GCA_029206835.1 of Rana muscosa. Classification (NCBI taxonomy): domain Eukaryota; kingdom Metazoa; phylum Chordata; class Amphibia; order Anura; family Ranidae; genus Rana; species Rana muscosa. The sequence goes on along the minus strand of CM055122.1, from coordinate 1,003,195,368 downwards.
GCAGGAACCCAAACACACAATGCCTAACAAACACGTTGATCAGCAAAGCAGGCTTGCAGTGCACAGGTTAATATAGTGTTCTGTGATAGGGCCTGGGGTGGAGTCTGGCTGGGAGGAGATTATAAAGGAAGCCAGGTGAAAGGGCTCAGGCCTCTAAGATGAACACATGGGAAGGAAGGTAAGCTGACAGACAAACACTACTGCATATCCATGACACCTCCCCATCCGCAGTACCCGCGATTAGGACTTCGAAAGGAGAAATCTCCACTCGGGTATCAGAGATCACAGATACCTTTAGAGAATATTATGATAAATTATACAAATCGCAGGGTGCAGCGGGAGAGGAGGAATTGGAAATATTCTTTGGGAAAATCAAAATACCAATTCTTACTGAAGCAGAGAAAGAGGGAATGAAGGCTCCAATAACTCTTGAAGAAGTACAGTTAGCAGTTGCAGAGATGGCCAATCAGAAATCGCCTGGACCTGATGGTCTCCCTATAGAAACTTATAAACACTATGGGAAAGTGCTATTGCCGGAACTTCTTAAAACACTGAATTGGGCACGGGAGGAGGGGGAATTGCCAGAGTCAATGTCAGAAGCAATAATTATAGTTCTGCATAAGGAAGGGAAAGATCCACTAGAGACCTCATCCTATAGGCCCATCTCCCTCCTTTGCTCAGACGCTAAAATATTGGCCAAAATAATGGCAACTAGATTAAACAAAATTATTTCAAGACTAATACACCAAGATCAAACTGGGTTTATCCCCAGTAGATCAACTAGTATGAATATTAGAAGGGTATTCCTTAACCTACAAACTCCAACACAGAATATGGGTACTAGGGCAGTTATGTCCTTAGATGTGGTCAAGGCGTTTGATAGCTTGGAGTGGGGATATATCTGGCATGCTCTAGGAGCATTTGGTTTTGGTCCGTCAGTTATTAGATGGATAAAAATCCTGTATAGTGACCCAAGCGCAAAAATTAGAGTCAACAATGATTACTCAGGTAAGATTAAATTGGAGAGGGGCACAAGGCAGGGGTGTCCATTGTCACCCCTGCTTTTTGCACTAGCAATGGAGCCATTGGCCACAGCAATAAGAACGAATACAAAAATGAAAGGATTTGTGAGACCGACAGGAGAGGAGAGAATCGCATTATATGCGGATGATGTTCTTCTCTTCCTGGGGGACACAGATCATTCACTTAAGCAGGCTATGAGTATCTTTGGAGAATTTGGTAGACTCTCGGGATTGGTTATAAATTGGGAAAAATCAGCCTTGATGCCGGTGGACCAGATTGCCGATCAAACCTTTGTAGAAATACCCCAATTAGAAATGGTGGATACAATGAAATACCTGGGAATACATATAACAATTGACCCAAATAAATATATAAATAACAATATAGTTCCCCTCCTGTCTAAATTTAAAAATAAAATTCAAATATGGAGGCGGCTCCCACTGTCAGTTGCAGGGAGATGTAACCTGATCAAAATGCTGTGGATGCCACAATTATTATATGTATTGCATAATACACCAACGTGGATACATAAGAAATGGTTTAGGAAAATTGACACACTATTTAGAGAATTAATATGGAAAGGAGGCCAGGCGAGGATAGGACTACAGACCCTGCAACTATCAACAAGGGAGGGAGGTATGGCAGTACCACACCCACGGTGCTACTTCCTGGCAGCACAGCTGCAGCATATAGGAATGAGACAAGAGATGGGACGGGATACAAATGGGCGGTTGATGACAATGGGGTCACCCCACAAGTTGGTGATGGAGGCACTGGAGGCAAACTCATTTTTATACAAATCCCCTACGGTCAAGATGGTAATAAAGGTGTGGAAAGCTGTGAAAGCAATAGGGGGATTAGAAGGAGAGACAGAATATGAACCCCTTTGGGATAATAGGAATCTTCAGGAGCTGGAGCCGATGGGGAAAATTAAGGAATGGGAAGGGAAGGGGATAACTAGGCTGGCCCAGCTGTATGAGGGAGAAATCCTAAAAACATTCGCTACACTTGGAGAGGAATATGATGTCCCTAAACATACATTTTATAGATATTTGCAAATTAGACACACATTAAATATGCAGTTTGATAGACAGGGACCAATCTGGCACAAATCCCCTATCTTTCAGAGTTTGGGCAATCAGAGTGAGACCGGGGGCCGTATATCTGAAATATGCCCACATTTATGCAAAGGAAGTATTACAGCTCCTGAACATCTTAAAAGTAGAGGGAAATGGGAGGAAGATCTGGGGCCCATATCCGGGGGGCAATGGAAAAAGGTACTAGAGAGTGGACACCTTGTATCTGTTTCACCGGCCCAGAAGTTTTCATTCTTAATGCTATTACATAGGACATATTATACACCAAAAAGGCTGTTTGATTTTGGATGGAGAACAGATGCAGGGTGTCCCAGATGTCAGGACACAGGGGACCTGATACATATGCTATGGAGGTGCCCGAAATTATTTAGGTATTGGACAGGGGTACTAGATAGCATAAATAGGACATATATGACAACAATAGAAATGGACCCTAGAATGTGTGTCCTGGGACTAGAGGAGGGAACAAGCAGAGCGACCAGTATAACAAAAGCAGTGCTTAGATGCCTTTTTCACGCTAGAAAATTGATAGCGCAAAGATGGCAGGCAGAAGACCCCCCCTCAGTGAGAGAATGGGCTAATACAGTCACCGCAACAATATGGAAGGAGAGGGTAGTATACAGGTATATTAAGAGAGGGAACACAAGAGAGTTTGAAAAGGTGTGAAACCCGTGGTTGGAAAAAATAGGGACACCCCTGCAAAGCAGAGAGTGAGATAAGGAAAATAAATGAAAACAAAAATAAACTTTGAATAATGTGTAAAAATGGAAGAAAAAACCTAATATGAGAAATAGTAAAGGGGGAGGGGGGAAGGAGGGAGGGATGAGGATTAATAGAGTGAAAATTACACTGATAACATTTTGCTAATTTATTGTTGTGAAAAATAAATATATAAAAGCAAAAAAAAAAAAGGCAAACAGCCCTCTTCATTGATACTGGGTAAGTTACCCTATGGGGTTCTCTGGAAGGTTGGATCTATTGAGATCCATTAGCCATTATACACATTCAGTATATACTGGCGGCTTTCTGGATATTTCCCATGTAAGGAAAATTTTTCTTTATAGGCTTCCAATGGGGATTTTACCCCCAACCAACCAACGAATACCACTATAGATGGTCCAACCTTGCTATTCCATCAGTGTGGCTCAGGAGGGACAGTGAATTTATTTTAGGTATGCCCTCTTTTACACATTTACTTCTATAATGGCCCCACTCCTTTTTTTCTCAAAATTATATTAAAAGAGGTTAAGACTTATTATACATATTTTTGGTATTTCGGTATAGGATTGCTTTGGGGATCATCCCTACATATACAGGCATATCCACTATATCATCACTGTCCACGGAGGTCCCTGGACGTTCCTTACACCCTCTGCAAACCAGTGCTGTGTGGGCCATTAACCATCTGGTTTAGGGCTGACCGCCCCCTACTGGTCCAAACTTGAAGCGAGAGAACGTTCTTTACTCTTTTATTCAACCTGAGTCTCTGTGACTTTTTAAACAAAACTTGCTACTAGTGTCCAATGAATATGCACATATATGCACTGACGGTTAATACACTATAGATATGGATATGTATTCATATATGTAATTATGCATAATGTACAGTATAGGGCAGGCATGCTTTCATAATTGTTTTTTCGTTTTTTCGTTCTCTGTCTTTCCTCCCCTCTTTTTACTGCATACAGATATCGCTGTTGTCTTACTACAGTCTCCCACCCCTGAAGAAGAGGTTTCACCAACAAAAAAGACCTCGAAACGTTGGGTTGTCTGTCTTACCCTATTGACAGAGTTGGGCTTTGTATTGATTTTCAACTGTTACCTGTATTTTGCGCTTGTTCCTTTTCCATTGTGCTTACATTCAATTGGATGTGCTGTGTAACCTACAGTAGTAGCAGCTGTTCAATATACTTTTTCAACAATAAAAAAAATGTCTATCAAGAACCTTTTGGTATAATATATTTTTTAGGAGGTTTAACAGTCACTCAATTCAAAGTCCCACCTGAGGAGCCACACTCTGCAGAGAGAACCTTTCTAATGAAGCACAGTGGACCAACACCAGCAGATGACATGGCTCCCCAAATCAACACAGACTGTGGAAACTTAACACAGGACTTCAAGCATCTTGCAGTGTGTGCCTCTCCATTTTTTTCCATACTCTGGGTCCTTGGTTTCCAAATGAGATGCAAAATTTGCTCTCATCAGAAAAGAGGACTTTGGACCACTGAGCAACAGACCAGGTCTGTTTTTCTTTAGCCCAGGTAAGACACTTCTGACGTTGTTGCACAACTGTCAGGTCAGCAGTGTTTCCCATGATTGTGATTCCTACTGAACCAGACTTAGAGACCATTTAAAAGCTCAGGAACCCTTTGCAGTTGGTATGGCTTAATTAGCTGATTATAGTGGGACACTCTGAGCCTAGAATATTGCACCGTTTCACAATATTCTAATTTTCGGAGATTGTGGATTTGGGGTTTTCATGAGCTGTAAGCCATAATCATCACAATTATGAAAAATCACGGCTTGAACTATCTTGCTTTGCATGTAATGAGTCTATCTCATATATTAGTTTCACCTTGTAAGTTGCATTAGTGAAATACATGAACTTTTGCACAATATTCAAATTTTTTGAGTTTCACTTGTACTATTGCTGTACTATTACTATTCCAGTTTGCTATGAAAAATCACCACATTGTAAAGGGCACCAAAGCACCACATCCTCAATCCTCCATTGCCATATTTATTATTAAAATTAGGTAATCTCCTTGTGAAGATAATGATGTCTGAGGACCCCCAAACTAAAAGGGGAAGTTGGGTTGTGCACCATGCTGCCCTCATTACTTTAGGATTTGAAAGACAGTGATAGTTTATTTAGATTTTAGCCTGTTGCTTATGCCCTGGCAGTGACATTTCTTTTTAGCAGATATTCTTTTTCTGACCCTCTTCCATACCAAGAGACATCTGTAGTAGGAATGTGATGCATTCCAATATTCTAAGAAAAGCACAATCAAAGGAATAAACAAACAGAGACCTTCCATTAGGCTTTGAAGAACCTTCCTTAGGCTTCCTAATGGTACATTAATCTACACAGCTGTGATCAGCATTTAAATAATAACATTCAAACCCAGATATCTGTAAAAAGAATATTGTAAACTAGTCAATAAATACAGTCCAATGCATGTAATTTCTCACACAATACAGGTGCATGTAATTAAACCCATTAGGCAAGCAAGTAGTGATTAACTATTAGCCACCCAAATGTAGAAGAAATAATTAAGACCCTAATTTTGCAAGGTGCAGAGTGCTAATGGGGCACATTACTGCTTCTAAGGAAGGCTCATATAAAAGGTATCTCACATATGGTTTGTTTGAAAGGTAATTCCATTCTGGACAAAAAATGTTTGTTATATTGTAGCCTAAGGAAGGATCATAGGGAAATGTTGATACTGTTTAGGGATGAGCTCGGTGTTCGAGTCGAACATAAGTTCGATTCGAACATCGGCTGTTCGACCGTTCGGCGAACATCGAACGATTTAGGCCGTTCGCGCCAAATTCGAGTGACGCGAACGGCCCACAATACACTGCGCCATCGCAGTGCAATCCCGGCGCTGTGATTGGCCAAGCATGCACTGTGACCCCGCATGCTTGGCCAATCACAGCGCCGGCAGCTAGGAGAGCCATAATTGGCCACAGGCAGGTTGCCTGTGGCCAATTATAGCTCAGGGGGTTTAGCACATGCCCCACACTATAAAAGGCCGCCAGCACGGCGGCCTTGTGTAGTTTGTTCCGGCGCAGGGAAAGAGTTACATAGGCAGGGACAGTGTCAGTGCTATTTGTACCTCAAACTTGTGTGTAGGGAGAGAGAAGGATAGGCAGGGAGAGTGTCAGTGTCATATTCTTTGCTAAACCTTGTGTGCAGGGAGAGAGAAGGATAGGCAGGGGACAGTGTCAGTGTCATATTCTTTGCTAAACCTTGTGTGCAGGGAGAGAGAAGGATAGGCAGGGAGAGTGTCAGTGTCATATACTTTGATAAACCTTGTGTGCAGGGAGAGAGAAGGATAGGCAGGGGACAGTGTCAGTGTCATATTATTTGCTAAACCTTGTGTGCAGGAAGAGAGAAGGATAGGCAGGGGACAGTGTCAGTGTCACATTCTTTGCTAAACCTTGTGTGCAGGGAGAGAGAAGGATAGGCAGGGAGAGTGTCAGTGTCATACTTTGATAAACCTTGTGTGCAGGGAGAGAGAAGGATAGGCAGGGGACAGTGTCAGTGTCATATTCTTTGCTAAACCTTGTGTGCAGGGAGAGAGAAGGATAGACAGGGAGAGTGTCAGTGTCATATACTTTGATAAACCTTGTGTGCAGGGAGAGAGAAGGATAGGCAGGGGACAGTGTCAGTGTCATTGTTGCTAAGCCTCCTGCACATTATACACCTGAAGTTAGCCCGTATTGCTGCTTTTTCCTGGTGTGTTACACCAACAGGCATTTGCAGCACTTACAGCGGGCGGAGTGTGCCTCCTGATCATATTACACCTGAAGTTAGCCTGTATTGCTGCTTTTTCCAGGTGTGTTACACCAACAGGCATTTGCGGCACTTACAGCGGGCGGAGTGTGCCTCCTGATCATATTACACCTGAAGTTAGCCTGTATTGCTGCTTTTTCCTGGTGTGTTACACCAACAGGCATTTGCGGCACTTACAGCGGGTGGAGTGTGCCTCCTGATCATATTACACCTGAAGTTAGCCTGTATTGCTGCTTTTTCCTGGTGTGTTACACCAACAGGCATTTGCGGCACTTACAGCGGGTGGAGTGTGCCTCCTGATCATATTACACCTGAAGTTAGCCTGTATTGCTGCTTTTTCCTGGTGTGTTACACCAACAGGCATTTGCGGCACTTACAGCGGGCGGAGTGTGCCTCCTGATCATATTACACCTGAAGTTAGCCTGTATTGCTGCTTTTTCCTGGTGTGTTACACCAACAGGCATTTGCAGCACCTACAGCAGGCGTAGTGTGTTTCCTGCAAAATATACTCCTGAAGCTAGGCCTTATTGCTGGTTTTCCCATTTCCCTGCAGGCCATTAGAATGTCTGGAAGGCAAACAAGGAGAGGCAGACAGTCAGGAGCCAAAAAAAGAGGGCAAGCAGGCTCTGTGTCTAGAGACAACAGTGCTGGTCGTGGACGCGGTGCATCGCCATCAGCACGTGGCCATGGGACACGCTTGTCCTTCTTTTCGGCAGCTGGACGTGTTGAGCCGCATCATGCCGAAGACTTGGTAGAGTGGATGACCAAGCCCTCCTCATCCTCCTCATCCTCTCTCACCCAGGCTCAGGGTACTGGCAAAGCAGCTGCCAAAGCGTCCTCTTCCCTGGTATCAATGTCATCATCAGTCACTCCTTCCCTAGACCAACCATTTCCTCCTGAGGAGTCCCCCGAACTGTTTGAGCACAGTGTTGGGTACATGCTCCAGGAGGATGCCCAGCGCTTCGAAGGATCTGATGATGATACCCAGGTAGAGGAAGGCAGTAGCGTGAGAGCAGAGAGAGGGGATGCTCAAGAAGGACACCAATCTGGCAGTCATGTTCCAGCAGCTGCAGCATACTGCCAGATTGGCTCAAGTGATGAGGAGGGAGGGGATGATGAGGTCACTGACTCCACGTGGGTGCCTAATAGGAGAGAGGAGGAGGAGGAGGAGGAGGAGGATGAGGAGGAGGCACATCTCCAACGAGGCAGGATGCCCTCGGGGGGTCAGCGTAAGGGCAGCACACCAAAGGAATCACACCGCAGAGCTCCGCCTGTGCAGGGCGCTGCCTCTGCCCGTTATTCAAAAAGTTCTTTGGTGTGGGCCTTTTTTGAGTCGAGTGCATCAGATCGCACAGCTGCTGTTTGCAACATATGTCTCAAGCGTATATCGCGTGGCCAAAACATCACCCGCTTGGGCACCACATGCTTGACCAGACATATGTTGACCTGCCATGCAGCTCGTTGGCAAGCCTACCTTAAAGACCCACACCAAAGAATAAAGCAGACCTCTCCTTGCACCGCATCAGCTGGGATCTCCAACCCCACTATACCTTCAGCCCTCTCTGAAACCTGCACTGAGAGGAATGAAGGTGTAGAATTAGGTGTGTCACAGCCAAGTACTTGCGGGCACTCTGCTAGCAGTACACCGACGTCCGATTCTAGCAGGCAAATTTCCCTGCCCCAGCTGCTGGACCGTCGAAAGAAGTTCACTCCCAGCCATCCACATGCCCAGCGGTTGAATGCTAGCTTGGCTAAATTGCTAGCGCTTCAACTGCTGCCTTTTCAGTTGGTAGACTCGGCCCCCTTCCGTGAGTTTGTGCAATGTGCGGTTCCTCAGTGGCAGGTACCCAAAGGCCACTTTTTCTCACGGAAGGCGATTCCGGCTCTCTACCGGCATGTGGAAGGCAATGTCTTGGCCTTGCTGGACAGGGCGGTCAGCGGTAAGGTGCATATTACCGCTGACTCATGGTCCAGCAGGCATGGACAGGGACGTTACCTTTCTTTCACGCCCCATTGGGTCACTCTTTTGGCAGCTGGGAAGGATGCAGGACAAGGTGCAGTAGTGTTGGAGGTTGTTCCACCGCCACGCCTCCAAAATGCTACTACTGGTTGTGACACACCTCTGTACTCCACCCCTCCTCTTCCTCCATGGCCTCTTCCTGTGCTTTGTCCTCGGAACCAGCGGTGCTCCGTAGGCGTTCAAGGGGCTACGCAATTACGCAGGCAAAAAGATGCCATGCCGTGCTTGCGCTGGTGTGTTTGGGGGACAGGAGCCAGACTGGGGCAGAGGTTCTGTCTGCTCTGCAGGGGCAGGCCGAGAGGTGGTTGACGCCACGCCAGCTTAAGCCAGGAATGGTAGTTTGCGACAATGGCACCAACCTCCTCTCCGCTCTCCGACAGGGACAACTGACCCATGTGCCCTGTGTGGCTCACGTCCTTAACCTGGTGGTGCAGCGGTTCTTGGGCAGGTACCCGGGCTTACAGGATGTCCTGAGGCAGGCCAGGAAAGTCTGTGTGCATTTCCGTAGATCTTATAATGCCAGTGCTCGCCTGGCTGAGCTGCAAAAGGAGTTGAACCTGCCCAAGAACCGCCTTATATGTGACATGCCCACCAGGTGGAACTGAACGTTGGCCATGCTGCAGCGGCTGCACACGCAGCAGAGGGCCATCAATGAGTACCTGTGCGACTATGGCACCAGGACAGGGTCAGGGGAGCTCGGGTTTTTTTCACCACGCCAGTGGGGCATGATCAGGGATGCATGCACTGTTCTGGCACCATTTGAGGAGGCCACGAGGATGGTGAGCAGTGACAGTGCATGCATCAGTGACACTGTACCTCTTGTCCACCTGTTGGAACATACGCTGCGTGGAATAATGGACAGGGCACTTGAGGCAGAACAGAGGCAGGAAGAGGAGGACTTCCTTGCCTCTCAAGGCCCCCTTTACCCAGACAGTGTTCCTTCTGTCCCACCCATCGCACAGGAAGAAGAGGAGGAGGAGGAGGATTGTGTCAGCATGGAGGTGGAGCCTGGCACTCAGCATCATCAGCAGCAGTCTTTTAGGGATGATTTACAGTCCCAAGAAACCAGTGGACTTGTACGTGGCTGGGAGGAGGTGGTTGCGGATCATGTCGTCCTTAGTGACCCAGAGGACTCCGGACCGAATGCCTCAGCTAACCTATGCTGCATGGCCTCCCTGATCCTGCAAAGTCTGCGGAAGGATCCTCGTATTCTTCGGATCAAGGAGAGGGACCATTACTGGCTGGCCACTCTCCTTGATCCACGGTACAAGGGTAAGGTTGCGGACCTTATGTTACCGTCGCAGAGGGAGCAGAGGATGAGACAACTCCGGGAGGCCTTGCAGAAAGGTCTGTGCAACACGTTCCCAGAGACTGGGAGGTTACAAACTCCTGGTCCTGGACAACGAGTTGCTGAGGCTTCGGTCAGTCAAAGAAGGAGCGGTGGGGAAGGTGGCCGTCTGACCGATGCGTTCAGACAATTCTTTAGTCCGCAGCCCCAAGGTATGATCGGTTCCAGCAACCATCGCCAGCGTCTGATATACATGGTGCAGGAATACCTAGGGGCAAGGTCAGACTAGGACACCTTCCCCACCGAAAATCCTCTGGCTTACTGGGTCTTGAGGATGGATCACTGGCCAGAGCTTGCACAGTATGCAATTGAGCTACTGGCCTGTCCTGCATCCAGCGTTCTTTCAGAACGCACATTCAGTGCTGCTGGAGGATTTGTCACGGATCACAGGATGCGCCTGTCCACCGACTCTGTTGATCGACTGACCTTCATAAAGATGAAACAGTCTTGGATCACCACCAGCTACCAAACACCTGAAGCTGATATAACAGACTAATTTATTTTCAAATGTCACATCCCTTCAAGACTGATGCTGATGCTGAGAGACTGTCCTGTTATGTTGACTGACTATCCTCCTCCTCCTCAATGATCCGATTGATGATGATAGCTTGGAAGAACATTTTTGTTTCTGGGTGCCGCCACCAGTGGCTAAGGCCCAATTTTTCAGCCCTTGTTTAACAGGGGCATGTAATTACAATTTTTTATGCAATGCTTTGCAGCATGGCTCATTCCTGCACTCCAACTAGAGTATCTGGGAGAGGTTGCAGTGTCGTGGCGCCAGCACTAGTGGCTAAGGCCCAATTTTTCAGCCCCTGTTTAACAGGGGCGTGTAATTACAATTTTTGATGCAATACTTTGCAACAGGGCTCATTGCTGTGCTCCAAGTACAGTATCTGTGAGGGGTTGCAGTGTTGTGGCACCAGTGCCTAAGGCCCAATTTTTCTGCCCCTGTTTAACAGGGGCATGTAATTACAATTCTTGATCTAATAATTCACAGCAGGGCCCATTCCTGCGCCCACCAAGAGTAACTGTGAGGCCTTACAGTGTTGTGTCAACACCACCACCACCACCACCAAAGGCCCAATTTTTCAGCCCCTGTTAAACAGGGGCATGCAATTACAATTCTTGATCTAATAATTCACAGCAGGGCCCATTCATGCGCCCACCAAGAGTAACTGTGAGGGCTCACAGTGTTGTGGCAACACCAACATGTAAGGGGCAAATTTCAGCTGAGTATATACGGCAGGCCCCTACTTTCAAACATCCAACTTACAAACGACTCCTCCTTGCAAACGGAAGGATACAACAGGAAGTGAGAGGAAATCTACCCCTAGGAAGGCAAATTCTCTCCTGTAAGAGTTAATATGGGAAAAAAAGTGTCTCCTCTCCACTGATGCTTTATCACCAATTCTTGTTTCAATAAAAACCCCAAATTTTCAAAAAACATTTGTCATTAGGACGGAAAGTGAGGTGAACTGTTCTGAACAGGTGCACACTGCACAGACAGCAAAACAAATGTTACAGGGGTGATAACCCTTCCCTATGTTTTCCAAAAAGCTTAAAAATAGATTTCTTGGCTGGAGCTACACTTAAACAATGTACCTGTTCAAAATTACAAACAGATTCTACATAAGAACAAACCTACAGTCCCTGCCTTGTATGCACCGCCTGTATACGGCTGTTCAGAGTATATAGGGCCTTTTTTATTTTGTGTGCGGGGTTCCCCTTAATATTCATACAAGATCCAAAGGGGCTGGTAATGGGCTGGGGTAGGGGGGGGGGGGTGATGGGGTAGCTATGCCATTTTTCTTAAAGATTTTCATCCATATTACCGGGACCAGACATTACATTAAAGCCGCAAGCAGTTTTAAATGGCTTTTTTTCCTTTAGAAATGTAATTTTGTGCAGGGACAGTTCTAAACACAGGAAACACGTGGCACTTCACAGGCATACTTTAGACACCCCCCAGGTACGATATTTAAAGGAATATTTGACTTTTTTTTTTCACTTTATGCATCATTAAAATGACTGCTCCCGAAAAACGGCCGTTTTTAAAACTTTTTTTTGGATTGATACATGTCCCCTGGTGCAGAACCCGGGTTCCCAAACCCTTTTTAGGACAATAACATGCATAATAGTCGTTATAATTAGCACTTTAGATTTCGAACGTTCGCATCCATTGTATTTAATAGGGTTCGAAAGTTCGTGCGAACTTTCGGTCCGTTCGCGGGTTCTGGTGCGAACCGAACTCGGGGGTGTTCGGCTCATCACTAATACTGTTAGGAAAATTGTATCTGAAAGAAAGTCTGTCAACTACCATAAACCATTTGCACACCTCTCAGCCCCTTCTCAAAGCTTTTGATTGCACATGTCATTTCAGTAAATACCCCCCTCAGGGTCATGAAATTATGTTTGCATATGAATCTTTTAAGCTATCCTTTTCCATAAAAAAAAAATAACACATGCTGAGAATTATTCTGAGGACCAATAAGTCTGATACTTGAGCCTTCCTCATCATAACCTTTCTACTGCTGTTTGGCATAGAGTAGTTAAGTATCATCAGTAACTGCAGATGCGCCATCTTCAGCAGCTAATTGCTCTGTCCCTTAAAAAAACTGGTGTAGAGGGTGCCGGACCACCCCTGCACATTCAGCCAGCCGCTGCTGCCACAGGACACAGGCAGCGACATTGATACTGATAGGCTGGGGAGAGACCACCGCCTTCCCTCTCCTCCTCACACTGCACATAGAGAGTGGGGCAGATCAGGACTGCAGCTCGCTCTGCTCCCTCCCCTGCTTCCTCATTGGCAGGGGGAGAGGCCCAATGATCAGGAAGGACTGCAGCAGCACAGCATCATGGGACATTAGTCCCTAAGACAGGCAGCCCCATGTTAATCCCCTGGGGCAGACAACAAACCCCAGCAAGCCAAGGGGAGGAGAACAGGAGAGACATCAGGAGGCTGCCTGGAAGCAAGGGGAGATACCACGAGGCAAGGGATAAGATCAAATGCAGGAGGAGGGTGCTGCTCTTCACAGTCAGTGTGACCGTTTTCCCCGCCAGCAGCTCCACGGTCTGTCGCAGGCATCTTGCCAGCTGCAAGGCTCTGGGTCATCTCCATGTGCCTCTGTACAGACATTGCTGGGGGCTCAGGTCACCAGGTAGCCAGTCGGGCAACCTGCAAGAGCCTGCTCTAGGACATCTTTAATCTTGTCGCAGGATTAGTGAGTGGGCAGTAGCCCATATTGTGTCTATCCCCTTGTAAAGAGAACACTGCATGCAGACACCATTGTTTCATTAGCCTTTTCAAGCCCTGTGAGAATACCCCTTTTGTGCAGTTGTTTCACCCTGCATTTAGTACATTTGCTAGTACATATTGGGCCCCTTTCAGAGAGCAAGTTGAAGATACCAGACATCTCCACATTGAGGACTTTCACCTTTCTTCTTCATTTGACAGTGACTCAGTTACCACACTTACAGTATACTCGTTAGTGAGGAACTCTAACCTTAAGCAGAAAGTTGATATTACATACTGTTGTCTGTTGTATCACGCATTTACATTCTGGGCCTGTGATTTCAGGGTTTTAGGGGAATAGACTGACCTGCAACAAGTCATCTCTGTTTCTCTTCATGCCTGAGCACATAGGTATTTTTTGAGCCATTTAAGTTGCATGGGTCTTTATGCTACACTGTTTTATATCAGAGTTTCCTATTTTTAACTATTCGGTTATATTACTACTGTTTGCTTGATGATAAAAACTCTCTCAGAAAAATACCTTTGGGTTCACTACAGCTTGTGCCCATTTACTGTTCACAATTACGTTTATTTGCCAGGTGTGCCAGAGGGGCTGAGACAGTTCTTGGGGTTGAAGGGCAGAGCATGTAGTCTAACTTTTTCAAGCGGCTCCTTCGGGGGTGGCACTACACTGGCACTGACAAGTCAGCTAATTTTTTTAGCACACCATCCGTAATTTGTTGCAGGAGGATGTGCATGAATTTATTTTATCAGATGTTCAGGAGGAGAGCTGAGCATAGAGAAGGGGACAATATGCAGTGAAGAGCAATCGCGATTGATGTCCATATAGCTGTAGCTTATTGCCAAGTGAGTTCAAGAAATGAGGAGGGTGAGAGACCGTACCTGGGTGCCATTGATTGTACAGGAGGAAAATGAGGGAGAGGCAAGTCATCAGTGAGGCAGGATGTTATCCAGGGGAAATTGTAAGTCTCCTAATGATCCCCTGGCATCCCCAGCTTCATCCTTGAGATATTCTCTTAGCTCTTTAGGGGTAGATTGAGGGGTGGCTGACCCACAAAATCTCATGCTCTTGCAAGGTTGTGGGTCATAATGGCACTGACCTGCTGTCTTTGGAGGGGAAAGTACACACATGTGACATGTCTGGTATATATCCTCAATCTGGTGGTGCAGGGTTTTCTGGTTAGGTAACATGATCTCCCGGGACAGGCAAAGAGAATGTGTGACCACTTTGAGCACTCTGTCCTAGACAGTGTTTGCTTGGCTGAAATTTAAAGGCAATGCCTGATATTCGATATGCTCATATTTTGCAACTCTACCTTGGCCAAGAAGAGGCACCCAGAATTGTGAGCCCTGACAAAACAGGTATCAGTGGCACAATCCCTCTAGTGTTTTGGCTGGAGCAAACACTGCATGGTATAATAGACAAGGCACTGGAGGCACAGCAGCAGGAGGAAGAATAGGACTTCCTGCTGTCTCAGGGCCCACTTTATCTTGACTCCATCCCTGTGAGGCAGCACCAGTAATAGGAGGAGCATGGGGAGGCAGAGGAGGGCTAGAGTGCTGCAGTGAGAAGAAGGATATGAGGCAAGCTTCCAGAGGAAAGTTTCACCCCTCCCAAACACCGGATGTTGTACTGGGGAGGGGTAAAATAGTTAAGGACACTGTTGTCTTCAGTGACATCAAGGACTTGAGTCCCTCTGTCATTGGAAATTTGGGCTCATTCATGTTGCAGTTACATGGTTAATCTGGTTGAAAAAAGGCCACCCAGTTTAACCAACAAAGGAAAAAACAAACAAACAAAAAAAAGGACTAATAGAAAACCTCCATATATACAATTCTATACCAAAAGTTGACCCAGAGGAAATCAAAAAAAAATCCCAATAAAGCATGATCCAATTTGCTGCAGCTGGGAAAAATTGTTCCTTCCTGATCCCCCAACAAGCAATCGGATATTCCCTGGATGCACAAGGACCATAGAATGTTTGCCATTAAGGAAAAGAAGCATTTCTGGTTGGCCACCCTTTTGGATCCATGTAACAAGAGAAAATTGTCAGGGCTCATCTTACCATTATATAGGGAGCAAAAAATGCACCATCTGAAAGAGGTGCTTGTACAGTAACTTCTTAACATTCTTTTCAGAGAGTGTCAGGATTCCATTTTATAGCCAAAGTGGCTTGGATCCTCCTTGGATGAAAGGAGGAGCAGTGATGGTCATAACTGCTTAGGCAAGGCTTTGAAGTCCTTTTTTTTCTTATAAATTCTTTATTTAAGAGAGAAGAACACACTGATGCATATCACAGTAAATTAGACATTCCCCAAGATCCCATACATAGATCACTCAGTAAACAGGTGGAGTCTGCTATCAGAGGGGAATCGCAGCACATTTCGAGGGACCAGGAGTCCTCCGCACCCCGCATGGCCAATTTTTTGCGGCAAATTGCCGGTTTTGTTTGAAATATAAATTCGAGCCCGTTGGTGACCGACTCTAAAAGGCACAGCACTCTTGCGCTGGCAAGAAAGACAGAACAAAGAAAGAAAAAGTAAAGAAAACGAAGAGTGCATGGAAGGGGAGGAAGAGAAGACCAAAAGAAGAAGAGAAAAAAAAGGGGGGATTAGTACCACCCTCCAGTCACATCCACCCCCGCCTGGGGAGCATTCAGAGTCGATCCCCTCAGGGGGACCGATACACTAGCTGTCCGTACTCCTCAGAGAAGTAGAATTCGTGCCAGTAGAACCATGTTTTGGAAAATTCCTCATTTAGGCCTTTCTCCGTGGCTATCAAGTCCTCCATGTCATGTATATCCGCCACTCTTTTCAACCAACCAGCCACCGACGGAGGCTGAGTCTGTTTCCAGTTCAGAGGGATGCAGCCCTGTGCCACAGTGATCAGGAGCGGCAGTATGGATTTTCTATAGCTCTTACTTGGGATTTTGTGATGGTGCAAAAGGAGGAGCTCGGGGGACATTGGTAACTCCCGATCTGTGAATTTCTGGACAATACAATGTACCTCTGTCCAGAAGGGCTGTAAGATGCGACATGACCAAAAGAAGTGAAGGAGCGTCCCAACCTCCTCCCCACATCTCCAGCATAAGTCTGTGCTCTGAGGGAACATCCTGTGTATCTTTTCCGGAGTGTAGTACCAATGGAACAGGATTTTATATCCCGTCTCCTGGTGTCTTGCACAGATAGAAGTCTTGTGAGTGAAAAGTTTGATCTGGTCTACTTGTTTTTCCGTAAGTTGTAAGCCCAGTTCCCGATCCCACCTGGTAACATAAGGAGGCCTATAGTCCGGAGACAGAGATACTAGTATTTGCTACATTAGAGAGATCGCGTGTCTCAGCAGGGACTGGTCTAGGCAGAGTAACTCAAATGGGGTCAATTGCCACCCAAAGGCGGCCGTGGAGGGTAATGAGTGGATGTAGTGGGACAGCTGTACCTTTTGCCAGAAAGAGAGCCCACTCCGGGTAGCGTCATCTAAGATTTGCTGTCGATTTCGCCATTGACCGTTGGTGAGGAAGTGTCGTGCCTGTGACCTCTCAACCAGTTTCAATTCCAAGAATCTAGGGTCCTTGAGTTCCGGACTGAAGGCCGTGTTGCCCACTACCGGGGTGAGCGGGGATGGGAGAGGTGCGATCGACAGGTCGTGAAAAGCCTTCTAAGCCGTCTGTACTGTCACCCCTACCGTGGGATGGTCTGAAATCAGTTTTGGCAAGGGCTGTTGGCACCAGGGCAGCGAGTCCAAGTGGGCCCCTGTTAGGGATTGTTCTATTTGCACCCACTGTTTCAGAAGGCCATGACGGCACCAGTCTGAAGTCCTTTTTTAACCATTGGCTGATGACAAGAAGAGAAAAGAAAGGCGCACCAGCCTCGTGCATTATCGTTGGATAAATTTATTTTAAAAATAATAAAATAATCCTACTTACAAATATACGTAAAACCATGCGTTTAAAAAGAATCCACAAAGTCGCAGCAATGCGTCCAAACCAAACCCACTCAAATCGGTCACGGAGGGATTGACAGGGGTCACTGACGGCTTACGCGTTTCGAAGACAAGTCTTCTTCCTCAGAGCTCAGCCGAGCTGATTTAACCATTCTGGTTCTGTTTAACCATTGGCTGTCTGCCCCATAGCAGTTGTACTGCTGTGCGCTGGATCACGTACTGTATAGGGATGAGCTTCGAGTCAAACTCATGTTCGACTCGAACATTACCCGTTCGCCCGTTCGCCGAACAGCAAACAATTTGGGGTGTTTGCGGCAAATTCGAAAAGCCGCGGAAAACCCTGTAAAAGTCTATGGGAGAAATCTAAAGTGCTAATTTTAAAGGCTTATATGCAAGTTATTGTCATAAAAAGTGTTTGGGGACCCGGGTCCTGCCCCAGGGGACATGTATCAATGCAAAAAAATGTTTTAAAAACTGACGTTTTTTCCGGAGCAGTGATTTTAATAATGCTTAAAGTGAAACAATAAAAGTGAAATATTCCTTTAAATTTCGTACCTAGGGAGTGTGTAAAGCAGCGCTTGTTATCCCATGCTTAGAACTGTCCCTGCACAAAGTGACATTTCTGAAGGAAAAAAAGTCATTTAAAAGCACTCAAAAAAAATGACGTGGGGTTCCCCCCAAATATCCATACTAGACCCTTCAGTTCTGGTATGGATTTTAAGGGGAACTCCATGCCAAATTGAAAAAAAAATGGAGCTCCCCCAAAAAATCTATACCAGACCCTTTATCCGAGCACGCAACCTGGCAGGCCGCAGGAAAAGAGGGGGGACGAGAGAGCGCCCCCCCTCCTGAACCATACCAGCCACATGCCCTCAACATGGGGAGGATGCTTTGGGGGTCTGTGACCCCTCAAAGCACCATGTCCCCATGTTGATGGGGACAAGGGCCTCATCCCCACAACCCTTGCCCGGTGGTTGTGGGGGTCTGCGGGCGGGGGGCTTATTGGAATCTGGAAGACCCCTTTAACAAAGGGGACCCCCAGATCCCAGCCCCCCCATGTGAATTGGTAAGGGGTACATTGTACCCATACCATTTCACAAAGAAAGTGTAAAAAAAAAACACACAGACACCGTTGGGAAAGTCCTTTATTAAAAAAAAAAAAAAAAGATTCCAGCGGCGGTAATCCACTCTCGGTATCCTGCGATGGGTGGTCTCCTCTCTCCGTGGTCCAGCGATGGATGATCTCTCCTCTCTGGGGTCCAGGCTCCAATGATGATGTCCAGCGTAGCGAGGAACAGCACTTTTCAACCGAGCAGAGACACCCCGGAAATGACGCTGCCGAAGCCAGTGACAGCTCTTAAGTAGCTGAGGGCGGGGCCACCCGTCACGTGACCCTGTCCCCCTCTGACGCAAGGGGAAACCCGGGCTTCCCCAGTGATATGCGGGTGACCCCGCCCCCCTCTGATGCAACGGAAACCTGTGTTACATCGGAGGGGGGCGGGGTCACCCGCACGTCACTGAGGAAGCCCTGGTTCCCCCTTGTGTCAGAGGGGGGCGGGGTCACGTGACGGATGGCCCCGCCCTAAGCTACTTAAGAGCTGTCACTGGTTTCGGTGGCGTCATTCCCAGGTTGTCTCCGCTCCGGTGAAGAGTGCTGTTCCTCGCTGAGCTGGACATCATCGTTGGAGCCTGGACCCCAGAGAGGAGAGATCATCCATCGCTGGACCCTGGAGAGGAGACCACCCATCGCAGGATACCGAGAGTGGATTACCACCGCTGGAATATTTTTTTACATTTTTTTTACATTTTTAATAAGGGACTTTTCCCAACGGTGTCTGTGTGTTTTTTTTACATTTTTTTACACTTTCTTTGTGAAATGGTAGGGGTACAATGTACCCCTTGCCAATTCACATAGGGGGGGCTGGGATCTGGAGGTCTCCTTTGTTAAAGGGGTCTTCCAGATTCCAATAAGCCCCCCGCCCACAGACCCCCACAACCACCGGGCAAGGGTTGTGAGGATGAGGCCCTTCTCCCCATCAACATGGGGACATGGTGCTTTGAGGGGTCACAGACCCCCAAAGCATCCTTACCATGTTGAGGGCATGTGGCCTGGTACGGTTCAGGAGGGGGGGCACTCTCTCGTCCCCCCCTCTTTTCCTGCGGCCTGCCTGGTTGCGTGTTCGGATAAAGGGTCTGGTATGGTAAAATTGCAAGCCCGGGTGGTTAGTCAGTTACATTATGAGAAGTCCCGCCGTAAGCTTTTCTTTTCTAAACAAAAGCTTTTCGAGCATGGAGAGAGGGCTGGTAGACTGCTAGCTTATATGGTACACAGGGAAGATAGACCACCCATAGTAATTTCTCTGCACGGCCGGGAGGGAGAGCGAATAACGGACCCCCCAAGTGTTACTGGGCAATTCTGGGAATTTTTTACTGACCTATACACTTCCAGGATCCCCCCTGATGGAGAGGAGATGCGAGACTTTTTGGCTGGCAACTCGTTTCCCAGATTGACTGACGAGCAAGTGACCCTTCTAGAAGAGCCTATTAGCACAGAGGAGATTGATGAGGCTATAGCAGGTTTTGCCAGATCCAAGGCCCTGGGCTCGGATGGCCTACCCATTGAATTCTATGCACAGTTCGGTGAGGTACTTACTCCAAAGCTTCTCTCCCTATACAATTACTTATTTGACAATATGGTGTTGCCCCCATCCATGAGAGAGGCAATTATTGTACTAATCCCCAAACCAGGTAAGGATCCGGGCTATCCAGAATCCTATAGACCCATCTCCCTCCTACAGGTGGATATCAAGATTCTTGCTAAGGTCCTTGCCAATCGCCTGAATCAGGTTATTTTATCCCTAAAACATGCTGATCAAGCAGGATTCATGGCTGGCCGTAACACTTCTTTCAATCTCAGGAAGCTATTTATTAACTTACAGGCCTCACATGACAATGTAGGAGAACGTGTGGTGATGACTCTTGACTAGTGATGAGCCGAACACCCCCGGGTTCGGTTCGCACCAGAACCCGCGAACGGACCGAAAGTTCGTACGAACATTAGAACCCTATTAAATACAATGGATGCGAACGTTCGAATTCTAAAGTGCTAATTATAACAACTATTATGCATGTTATTGTCCTAAAAAGGGTTTGGGAACCCGGGTTGTGCACCAGGGGACATGTATCAATGCAAAAAGAAGTTTTAAAAACGGTCGTTTTTCGGGAGCAGTCATTTTAATGATGCATAAAATGAAAAAAA
This sequence comes from Rana muscosa, assembly GCA_029206835.1. Classification (NCBI taxonomy): domain Eukaryota; kingdom Metazoa; phylum Chordata; class Amphibia; order Anura; family Ranidae; genus Rana; species Rana muscosa. The sequence goes on along the minus strand of CM055122.1, from coordinate 1,003,174,909 downwards.
AAAAGTCAAATATTCCTTTAAATATCGTACCTGGGGGGTGTCTAAAGTATGCCTGTGAAGTGCCACGTGTTTCCCGTGTTTAGAACTGTCCCTGCACAAAATGACACTTCTAAAGGAAAAAAAAGCCATTTAAAACTGCTTGCGGCTTTAATGTAATGTCTGGTCCCGGTAATATGGATGAAAATCTTTAAGAAAAATGGCATAGCTACCCCATGACCCCCCCCCCCCCCACCCCAGCCCATTACCAGCCCCTTTGGGTCTTGTATGGATATTAAGGGGAACCCCGCACATAAAATAAAAAAGGCCCTATATACTCTGAACAGCCGTATACAGGCGGTGCATACAAGACAGGGACTGTAGGTTTGTTCTTATGTAGAATCTGTTTGTAATTTTGAACAGGTACATTGTTTAAGTGTAGCTCCAGCCCAAAAATCTATTTTTAAACTTTTTGGAAAACATAGGTAAGGGTTATCACCCCTGTAACATTTGTTTTGCTGTCTGTGCCCCTGTTCAGAACATTTCACCTCACTTTCCGTCCCAATGACAACTGTTTTTGAAATGTGGTGTTTTTCTTGAAACAAGGATTGGTGATAAAGCATCAGTACAGAGGAGACACCTTTCTCCCATATTTATTCTTACAGGAGAGAATTTTCCTTCCTAGTGGTAGATTTCCTCTCACTTCCTGTTGTCTTCTTGCGTTTGCAAGTAGGAGTCGTTTGTAAGTTGGATGTTTGAAAGTAGGGACCTGCCGTATATACTCTGCAGAAATAGGCCCCTTAGTTGTTGGTGTTGGCACAACACTGTAAGCACTCACAGTTACTCTTGGTTGGTGCTGGAACGCCCTGCTGTCAACTATTATATCAGGAATTTTAATTACATATAATTGTTGAACAGTGGTAGTAAAAATTGGGCCTTTGATGGTGGTGCTGGTGCCACAAGACTGTAAGCCCTGACAGTTACTCTTGGTGGGTGCAGCAATGGGCCCTGCTGTGAATTATTAGATCAAGAATAGTAATTGCATGCCCCTGTTGAACAGGGGCTGAAAAATTGGGCCTTTCGTGGTGGTGGTGGTGGTGGTGGTGTTGCCACAACACTGTAAGCCCTCAGAGTTACTCTTGGTGGGTGCAGGAATGGGCCCTGCTGTGAATTATTAGATCAAGAATTGTAATTACATGCCCCTTTTGAACAGGGGCTGAAAAATTGGGCCTTTCGTGGTGGTGGTGGTGGCGGCGTTGCCACAACACTGTAAGCCCTCAGAGTTACTCTTGGTGGGTGCAGGAATGGGCCCTGCTGTGAATTATTAGATCAAGAATTGTAATTACATGCCCCTTTTGAACAGGGGCTGAAAAATTGGGCCTTTCGTGGTGGTGGTGGTGGTGGCGTTGCCACAACACTGTAAGCCCTCAGAGTTACTCTTGGTGGGTGCAGCAATGGGCCCTGCTGTGAATTATTAGATCAAGAATTGTAATTGCATGCCCCTGTTGAACAGGGGCTGAAAAATTGGGCCTTAGGCGCTGGTGGCACAACACTACAATCCCTCACAGATACTGTACTTGGAGCACAGCAATGAGCCCTGTTGCAAAGTATTGCTTCAAAAATTGTAATGACACGCCCCTGTTAAACAGGGGCTGAAAAATTGGGCCTTAGGCACTGGTGCCACAACACTCCAACCCCTCACAGATACTGTACTTGGAGCACAGCAATGAGCCCTATGGCAAATTATTGCTAAAAAAATTGTAATTACACGCCCCTGTAAAACAGGGGCTGAAAAATTGGGCCTTAGCCACTGGTGGCGGCACCCATAAACAAAAATGATCTTCCAAGCTATCATCATCAATCGTATCATTGAGGACTCGGAGGAGGAGGATAGCCAGTCAACATAACAGCACAGGCACTCAGCATCAGCATCAGTCTTGAAGGGATGTGACATGTTAAAATCAATTAGTCTGTTATATCAGCATCAGGTGTGTGGTAGCTGGTGGTGATCCAAGACTGGTTCATCTTGATGAAAGTCAGTCGATCAACCGAGTCGGTGGACAGGCGCACCCTGTGATCCGTGACAAATCCTCCAGCAGCACTGAATGTGCGTTCCGAAAGAACGCTGGATGCAGGACAGGCCAGTAGCTCAATTGCATACTGTGAAAGCTCTGGCCAGTGATCCATCCTCAAGACCCAGTAAGAGGAGGATTTTCGGTGGGGAAGGTGTCCAAGTCTGACCTTGCCCCTAGATATTCCTGCACCATGTTTATCAGACGCTGGCGATGGTTGCTGGAACCGATCATACTTTGGGGCTGCGGACTAAAGAATTGTCTGAACGCATCGGTCAGACGGCCACCTTCCCCACCGCTCCTTCTTTGACTGGCCGAAGCCTCAGCAACTCGTTGTCCAGGACCAGGAGTTTGTAACCTCCCAGTCTCTGGGAACGCGTTGCACAGACCTTTCTGCAAGGCCTCCCGGAGTTGTCTCATCCTCTGCTCCCTCTGCGACGGTAACATAAGGTCCGCAACCTTACCCTTGTACCGTGGATCAAGGAGAGTGGCCAGCCAGTAATGGTCCCTCTCCTTGATCCGAAGAATACGAGGATCCTTCCGCAGACTTTGCAGGATCAGGGAGGCCATGCAGCGTAGGTTTGCTGAGGCATTCGCTCCGGAGTCCTCTGGGTCACTAAGGACGACATGATCCGCAGCCACCTCCTCCCAGCCACGTACAAGTCCACTGGTTTCTTGGGACTGTAAATCATCCCTAAAAGACTGCTGCTGATGATGCTGAGTGCCAGCCTCCACCTCCATGCTGACACAATCCTCCTCCTCCTCCTCATCCTCCTCTTCCTGTGCGATGGGTGGGACAGAAGGAACACTGTCTGGGTAAAGGGGGCCTTGAGAGGCAAGGAAGTCCTCCCCTCCTGCCTCTGTTCTGCCTCAAGTGCCCTGTCCATTATTCCACGCAGCGTGTGCTCCAACAGGTGGACAAGAGGTACAGTGTCACTGATGCATGCACTGTCACTGCTCACCATCCTCGTGGCCTCCTCAAATGGTGCCAGGACAGTGCATGCATCCCTGATCATGCCCCACTGGCGTGGAGAAAAAAAACCAAGCTCCCCTGACCCTGTCCTGGTGCCGTAGTCGCACAGGTACTCATTGATGGCCCTCTGCTGCGTGTGCAGCCGCTGCAGCATGGCCAACGTTGAGTTCCACCTGGTGGGCATGTCACATATAAGGCGGTTCTTGGGCAGGTTCAACTCCTTTTGCAGCTCAGCCAGGCGAGCACTGGCATTATAAGATCTGCGGAAATGCACACAGACTTCCCTGGCCTGCCTCAGGACATCCTGTAAGCCCGGGTACCTGCCCAAGAACCGCTGCACCACCAGGTTAAGGACGTGAGCCACACAGGGCACATGGGTCAGTTGTCCCTGTCGGAGGGCGGAGAGGAGGTTGGTGCCATTGTCGCAAACCACCATTCCTGGCTTAAGCTGGCGTGGCGTCAACCACCTCTCGGCCTGGCCCTGCAGAGCAGACAGGACCTCTGCCCCAGTGTGGCTTCTGTCCCCCAAACACACCAGCGCAAGCACGGCATGGCATCTTTTTGCCTGCGTACTTGCGTAGCCCCTTGAACGCCTACGGAGCACCGCTGGTTCCGAGGACAAACCACAGGAAGAGGCCATGGAGGAAGAAGAAGAGGAGGGGGTGGAGGAGAGAGGTGTGTCACAACCAGTAGTAGCATTTTGGAGGCGTGGCGGTGGAACAACCTCCAACACTACTGCACCTTGTCCTGCATCCTTCCCAGCTGCCAAAAGAGTGACCCAATGGGCCGTGAAAGAAAGGTAACGTCCCTGTCCATGCCTGCTGGACCATGAGTCAGCGGTAATATGCACCTTACCGCTGACCGCCCTGTCCAGCGAGGCCAAGACATTGCCTTCCACATGCCGGTAGAGAGCCGGAATAGCCTTCCGTGAGAAAAAGTGGCGTTTGGGAACCTGCCACTGAGGAACCGCACATTGCACAAACTCACGGAAGGGGGCCGAGTCTACCAACTGAAAAGGCAGCAGTTGAAGCGCTAGCAATTTAGCCAAGCTAGCATTCAACCGCTGGGCATGTGGATGGCTGGGAGTGAACTTCTTTCGACGGTCCAGCAGCTGGGGCAGGGAAATTTGCCTGCTAGAATCGGACGTCGGTGTACTGCTAGCAGATTGGCCGCAAGTACTTGGCTGTGACACACCTAATTCTACACCTTCATTCCTCTCAGTGCATGTTTCAGAGAGGACTGAAGTTATAGTGGGGTTGGAGATCCCAGCTGATGCGGTGCAAGGAGAGGTCCGCTTTGTTCTTTGGTGTGGGTCTTTGAGGTAGGCTTGCCAACGAGCTGCATGGCAGGTCAACATATGTCTGGTCAGGCATGTGGTACCCAAGCGGCTGATGTTTTGGCCACGCGATATACGCTTGAGACATATGTTGCAAACAGCAGCTGTGCGATCTGATGCACTAGCCTCAAAAAAGGCCCACACCAAAGAACTTTTTGAATGACGGGCAGAGGCAGCGCCCTGCACAGGCGGAGCTCTGCGGTGTGATTCCGTCGGTGTACTGCCCTTACGCTGGCCACCAAAGGGCATCTTGCCTCGTTGGAGATGTGCCTCCTCCTCATCCTCCTCCTCCTCCTCTCTCCTATTAGGCACCCACGTGGAGTCAGTGACCTCATCATCCCCTCCCTCCTCATCACTGGAGCCAATCTGGCAGTATGCTGCAGCTGCTGGAACATGACTGCCAGATTGGTGTCCTTCTTGAGCATCCCCTCTGTCTGCTCTCACGCTACTGCCTTCCTGTAGCTGGGTTTCATCATCAGACCCTTCGAAACGCTGGGCATCCTCCTGGAGCATGTACCCAACACTGTGCTCAAACAGTTCGGGGGACTCCTCAGGAGGAGGACATGGTGGGTCTAGGGAAGGAGTGACTGATGATGAGTCTGACATTGATACCAGGGAAGAGGACACTTTGGCAGCTGCTTTTCCAGTACCCTGAGCCTGGGTGAGAGAGGATGAGGAGGAGGAGGAGGGCTTGGTCATCCACTCTACCAAGTCTTCGGCATGATGTGGCTCAACATGTCCAGCTGCCGAAAAGAAGGACAAGCGTGTCCCATGGCCATGTGCTGATGACAATGCACCGCGTCCACGACCAGCACTGTTGCCCCCAGACACAGAGCCTGCTTGCCCTCTTTTATTGCCTCCTGACTGTCTGCCTCTCCTTGTTTGCCTTCCAGACATTCTAATAGATGGCCTGCAGGGAGATGGGAAAAAAGCAATAAGGGCTACCTTCAGGTGTCCTTCTCTGTCCCTTTACTTAAGGATTTCTAAATATGGTTGAGGATGATTGCTTTTGCACAGAATAGCACAACGACAATTTCCCTGACTGTCCAAAAAAACAAGGATTTCAAAGATGGTTGATGAGGAATGCTTTAGCACACTATAGCACAAGGAGAATTTCCCTCACTGTCCTTCCCTGTCCCTAGAAACAAGGATTATCACAGTGAAAGAAACTGACACTCTTCCTACCTATAGTTTTCTGTCCCTAGAAAAAATGTTTTTTTAAAGCACACTATAGCACAAGGAGAATTTCCCTCACTTTCCTTCCCTGTCCCTAGAAACAAGGATTATCACAGTGAAAGAAACTGACACTCTTCCTACCTATAGTTTTCTGTCCCTAGAAAAAATGTTTTTTTAAAGCACACTATAGCACAAGGAGAATTTCCCTCACTTTCCTTCCCTGTCCCTAGAAACAAGGATTATCACAGTGAAAGAAACTGACACTCTTCCTACCTATAGTTTTCTGTCCCTAGAAAAAATGTTTTTTTAAAGCACACTATAGCACAAGGAGAATTTCCCTCACTTTCCTTCTTTGTCCCTAGAAACAAGGATTATCACAGTGAAAGAAACTGACACTCTTCCTACCTATAGTTTTCTGTCCCTAGAAAAAATGTTTTTTTAAAGCACACTATAGCACAAGGAGAATTTCCCTCACTTTCCTTCCCTGTCCCTAGAAACAAGGATTATCACAGTGAAAGAAACTGACACTCTTCCTACCTATAGTTTTCTGTCCCTAGAAAAAATGTTTTTTTAAAGCACACTATAGCACAAGGAGAATTTCCCTCACTTTCCTTCCCTGTCCCTAGAAACAAGGAATATCACAGTGAAAGAAACTGACACTCTTCCTACCTATAGTTTTCTGTCCCTAGAAAAAATGTTTTTTTAAAGCACACTATAGCACAAGGAGAATTTCCCTCACTTTCCTTCTTTGTCCCTAGAAACAAGGATTATCACAGTGAAAGAAACTGACACTCTTCCTACCTATAGTTTTCTGTCCCTAGAAAAATTTTTTTTTAAAGCACACTATAGCACAAGGAGAATTCCCTCACTGTCCTTCCCTGTCCCTAGAAACAAGGATTCGCACAGTAAAACACACTGACACTCTCCCTACCTATAGTTTTCTGTCCCTAGAAAAAATGTTTTTTTAAAGCACACTATAGCACAAGGAGAATTCCCTCACTGTCCTTCCCTGTCCCTAGAAACAAGGATTATCACAGTGAAAGAAACTGACACTCTTCCTACCTATAGTTTTCTGTCCCTAGAAAAAATGTTTTTTTAAAGCACACTATAGCACAAGGAGAATTCCCTCACTGTCCTTCCCTGTCCCTAGAAACAAGGATTCGCACAGTAAAACACACCGACACTCTCCCTACCTATAGTTTTCTGTCCCTAGAAAAAATGTTTTTTTAAAGCACACTATAGCACAAGGAGTATTCCCTCACTGTCCTTCCCTGTCCCTAGAAACAAGGATTATCACAGTGAAAGAAACTGACACTCTTCCTACCTATAGTTTTCTGTCCCTAGAAAAAATGTTTTTTTAAAGCACACTATAGCACAAGGAGAATTCCCTCACTGTCCTTCCCTGTCCCTAGAAACAAGGATTCGCACAGTAAAACACACTGACACTCTCCCTACCTATAGTTTTCTGTCCCTAGAATTTTTTTTTTTTAAAGCACACTATAGCACAAGGAGAATTCCCTCACTGTCCTTCCCTGTCCCTAGAAACAAGGATTATCACAGTGAAAGAAACTGACACTCTTCCTACCTATAGTTTTCTGTCCCTAGAAAAAATGTTTTTTTAAAGCACACTATAGCACAAGGAGAATTTCCCTCACTTTCCTTCCCTGTCCCTAGAAACAAGGATTATCACAGTGAAAGAAACTGACACTCTTCCTACCTATAGTTTTCTGTCCCAAAAAAAATGTTTTTTTAAAGCACACTATAGCACAAGGAGAATTCCCTCACTGTCCTTCCCTGTCCCTAGAAACAAGGATTCGCACAGTAAAACACACTGACACTCTCCCTACCTATAGTTTTCTGTCCCTAGAAAAAAATGTTTTTTTAAAGCACACTATAGCACAAGGAGAATTCCCTCACTGTCCTTCCCTGTCCCTAGAAACAAGGATTCGCACAGTAAAACACACTGACACTCTCCCTACCTATAGTTTTCTGTCCCTAGAAAAAATGTTTTTTTAAAGCACACTATAGCACAAGGAGAATTCCCTCACTGTCCTTCCCTGTCCCTAAAAACAAGGATTCGCACAGTAAAACACACTGACACTCTCCCTACCTATAGTTTTCTGTCCCTAGAAAAAATGTTTTTTTAAAGCACACTATAGCACAAGGAGAATTCCCTCACTGTCCTTCCCTGTCCCTAGAAACAAGGATTCGCACAGTAAAACACACTGACACTCTCCCTACCTATAGTTTTCTGTCCCTAGAAAAAATGTTTTTTTAAAGCACACTATAGCACAAGGAGAATTCCCTCACTGTCCTTCCCTGTCCCTAGAAACAAGGATTCGCACAGTAAAACACACTGACACTCTCCCTACCTATAGTTTTCTGTCCCTAGAAAAAATGTTTTTTTAAAGCACACTATAGCACAAGGAGAATTCCCTCACTGTCCTTCCCTGTCCCTAGAAACAAGGATTCGCACAGTAAAACACACTGACACTCTCCCTACCTATCCTTCTCTTTCCCTAAACTAAAGGAATCCAGGTTAAGCAAGAAAAAATAAATGTCACTGTCCCTGCCTATGCTTCTCTTTCCCTGCTCCGGAACACACTACACTAGGCCGCCGTGCTGGCGGCCTTTTATAGTGTGGGGCGTGTACTAAACACCCTCAGCAATAATTGGCCACAGGCATCCTGCCTGTGGCCAATCATTGCTCTCCTCGCTGCCGGCGCTGTGATTGGCCAAGCATGCGGGGTCACAGTGCATGCTTGGCCAATCACAGCGCCTGGATGACACTGCGATGGCGTAGTGCATTGTGGGCCGTTCGCGTCACTCGAATTTGGCGCGAACGGCCCAAATCGTTCGATCTTCGTCGAACGATCGAACAGCCGATGTTCGAGTCGAACGTATGTTCGACTCGAACACGAAGCTCATCCCTACTCTTGACACCGCCAAGGCGTTCGACTCTGTGGAGTGGGGATATTTATGGGATTGCCTTGAGCATTATGGGTTTGGCACTAGGTTCATTACATGGGTCCGTCTCCTATACCAGACTCCCACTGCTAGAGTGGTGGCGAATGGTTGGCCTTCGGATCCATTTGGTGTTACCAGAGGCACCTGTCAGGGATGCCCTCTTTCTCCCCTCCTATATGCCCTTGCGACAGAACCATTGGCCATCTCTATTCGGGAAAACCCTGATATACGAGGACTGACCTGCGGTACACTGGTGGAAAAAATCAGTATGTACGCGGACGACACCCTGTTGTATCTAGCTGATTCCGGCCCTTCCCTACAGCTCGCGCTCGATACAATCGAGCACTTTGGGACCTTTTCGGGTTTAAAAATTTATTAGGATAAGTCCCAGATCCTTCCTATTGATCCCTCCTTTCCACCGTCGGCACAATCCAGGCTCCCTCTTCTTATGGTGAGTGTTGTGAAGTATCTGGGGGTTCAGATCGCTAGATCGCCAACGGACTACATTGCCCTCAATATAGAACCCTTGTACGCCCTGATAAAAGCCAAAATACAAATATGGTCATGACTGCCTCTTGGGGTATGGGGTAGAATACATTTTATAAAAATGATACTGCTCCCCAAAATGTTGTATGTTCTGTGGCACTGCCTGGTCTATATCCCTCTTAAATATTTCAAATGCTTTGAATCCCTACTCAAGCCATTTGTGTGGGGTGGCAGCAAACATAAGTTGGCCTGGCGGACCCTCAAGAATCCCACGGATTTGGGGGGAACTGCTATGCCTGATCTACATCTTTACTATATTGCATCACAGTATATGGAACATGAGCAGATGTCAGCATGTAAAATATAAATCTAAAGGCACCACCATCCCTGTGTAAACATATAACAAAGAGGTAGAATATGGGACTTTGAAGGTGCTTACAACAATTGAAAAACAGATTCCAAAAAAGGAAAGATTTTATAAAAAAAATAGAAAAGTATTTATTACAATATACATAAAAAACTGATACATATACATGCTTGTGACCATCACAGGTATACACCTAATACCAATATCAAGATGGTCACGCAGATATATACAGTTGAAGTGAAGCGTCCATAGATTTTCTACAGTTTCGCCTATTAGGCTTCATCAGGAATAGACGCCCAAACAATTTTAACAGACTTGAAACAGGCTATTAGGTATAAGAAAAGAAAAACATATTAATAAAATACAAAAACAAAATAGACACATGAAAACATTCAAAAGTGGCACACCAATGCATTCCCCAATATAACAAATGCAGGTCACATATGGAGCAGACAGCCAGGGGATCCCCACAACCCTTCATACCTCCGCTTGAATTGGTCAAAGAATGGTCCAGACCACCGTCATAGATTGCCAAAGGGAAGAGCCAACCAATCCCGACTCCAGCGATCACAATCCCGTAAGGGAGGACAAATTTTTTAATTTCAAAATATCATATATTTTCAGTAGGTATCTATAAATATTAAGAGAAAAATCATACTTTAATATATGGTATAGACAGTAGTAAGAGTATGCCGTGGTCCAGTTACCAAAAGGGCCACACTCACCTCCCCACTGTCCATTAACCAACTAACCAAGCTGCGGAAGCTCATATATGGCGGCAATAGAAGTAACTGGCTCTCAAGAAGACAAGTTTCAAAATAGAGACCCGTCTAAGAGGAAAAAGAGAGCAACTGGTATTATCTACAGGAACCCATAAATTAAAAATTAAAAATAAATATAAAAATAAAAAATAAATATAAAAATTAAAAATTTGTTTTACAATATCCAAAATTACTCACCAACAATAAAAGTAAAATTAAATAAGAGTTTCCAAAAATTTGCAGAGTTACAAATCCAAAACCTCCTAGTTGAATGTGGAGGCAGAATCCCCTCTTGCATTAATGTAGAAAAATCTGAAGTGAACATTCCACATTGGTAAAGTATCTTCCAAACCAGAATAAACCGCCAGAAACTGTATAAATGAAATAATAACTATAAGTTCAATGTAGCACCTCTCCTTACATACCATGAATGGCATGAAAGCCAAAGGGTTTACCTTCCATATCCTATGCCCCTATGCCGCCAGCCTCAGCCTCCACCAATGTTCCAGACAGCTCAATGAGACTATATTGCATCACAGCTTTCTCAGCTGTTTCATGTGGATAAAACTGACAGAGACCGGTTCATGACTAGGGATGAGCTTCGTGTTCGAGTCGAACATACGTTCGACTCGAACATCGGCAGTTCGATCGTTCGACGAAGATCGAACGATTTGGGCCATTCGCGCCAAATTCGAGTGACGCGAACGGCCCACAATGCACTACGCCATCGCAGTGTCATCCAGGCGCTGTGATTGGCCAAGCATGCACTGTGACCCCGCATGCTTGGCCAATCACAGCGCCGGCAGCGAGGAGAGCAATGATTGGCCACAGGCAGGATGCCTGTGGCCAATTATTGCTGAGGGTGTTTAGTACACGCCCCACACTATAAAAGGCCGCCAGCACGGCGGCCTAGTGTAGTGTGTTCCGGAGCAGGGATAGAGCAGCATAGGCAGGGACAGTGACTGTTATTTCTTTCTTGCTTAACCTGGATTCCTTTAGTTTAGGGAAAGAGAAGGATAGGTAGGGAGAGTGTCAGTGTGTTTTGTGCTTGTGCTATAGTGTGCTTAAAAAAAACATTTATTCTAGGGACAGAAAACTGTAGGTAGGGACAGTGTCAGTTTCTTTCACTCTGCAAGTCCTTGTTTCCAGGGACCTGGAAGGACAGTGAGTGAATTGTCCTTGTGCTATATTGTGCTTAAAAAAACATTTATTCTAGGGACAGAAAACTGTAGGTAGGGAGAGTGTCAGTTTCTTTCACTCTGCAAGTCCTTGTTTCCAGGGACCTGGAAGGACAGTGAGTGAATTGTCCTTGTGCTATATTGTGCTTAAAAAAAAACATTTTTTCTAGGGACAGAAAACTGTAGGTAGGGAGAGTGTTTTTTTTTTTCACTCTGCAAGTCCTTGTTTCCAGGGACCTGTAAGGACAGTGAGTGAATTGTCCTTGTGCTATATTGTGCTTAAAAAAAACATTTATTCTAGGGACAGAAAACTGTAGGTAGGGAGAGTGTCAGTTTATTTCACTCTGCAAGTCCTTGTTTCCAGGGACCTGTAAGGACAGTGAGTGAATTGTCCTTGTGCTATATTGTGATTAAAAAAAACATTTTTTCTAGGGACAGAAAACTGTAGGTAGGGAGAGTGTTTTTTTTCTTTCACTCTGCAAGTCCTTGTTTCCAGGGACCTGTAAGGACAGTGAGTGAATTGTCCTTGTGCTATATTGTGATTAAAAAAAACATTTTTTCTAGGGACAGAAAACTGTAGGTAGGGAGAGTGTTTTTTTCTTTCACTCTGCAAGTCCTTGTTTCCAGGGACCTGGAAGGACAGTGAGTGAATTGTCCTTGTGCTATATTGTGCTTAAAAAAAACATTTATTCTAGGGACAGAAAACTGTAGGTAGGGAGAGTGTTTATTTTCTTTCACTCTGCAAGTCCTTGTTTCCAGGGACCTGTAAGGACAGTGAGTGAATTGTCCTTGTGCTATATTGTGATTAAAAAAAAAAATTATTCTAGGGACAGAAAACTGTAGGTAGGGAGAGTGTCAGTTTATTTCACTCTGCAAGTCCTTGTTTCCAGGGACCTGTAAGGACAGTGAGTGAATTGTCCTTGTGCTATATTGTGATTAAAAAAAACATTTTTTCTAGGGACAGAAAACTGTAGGTAGGGAGAGTGTTTTTTTTCTTTCACTCTGCAAGTCCTTGTTTCCAGGGACCTGTAAGGACAGTGAGTGAATTGTCCTTGTGCTATATTGTGATTAAAAAAAAAAATTATTCTAGGGACAGAAAACTGTAGGTAGGGAGAGTGTCAGTTTATTTCACTCTGCAAGTCCTTGTTTCCAGGGACCTGTAAGGACAGTGAGTGAATTGTCCTTGTGCTATATTGTGATTAAAAAAACCTTTTTTCTAGGGACAGAAAACTGTAGGTAGGGAGAGTGTTTTTTTTCTTTCACTCTGCAAGTCCTTGTTTCCAGGGACCTGTAAGGACAGTGAGTGAATTGTCCTTGTGCTATATTGTGATTAAAAAAAACATTTTTTCTAGGGACAGAAAACTGTAGGTAGGGAGAGTGTTTTTTTCTTTCACTCTGCAAGTCCTTGTTTCCAGGGACCTGGAAGGACAGTGAGTGAATTGTCCTTGTGCTATATTGTGCTTAAAAAAAACATTTATTCTAGGGACAGAAAACTGTAGGTAGGGAGAGTGTTTATTTTCTTTCACTCTGCAAGTCCTTGTTTCCAGGGACCTGTAAGGACAGTGAGTGAATTGTCCTTGTGCTATATTGTGATTAAAAAAAAAAAATTATTCTAGGGACAGAAAACTGTAGGTAGGGAGAGTGTCAGTTTATTTCACTCTGCAAGTCCTTGTTTCCAGGGACCTGTAAGGACAGTGAGTGAATTGTCCTTGTGCTATATTGTGATTAAAAAAAACATTTTTTCTAGGGACAGAAAACTGTAGGTAGGGAGAGTGTTTTTTTTCTTTCACTCTGCAAGTCCTTGTTTCCAGGGACCTGTAAGGACAGTGAGTGAATTGTCCTTGTGCTATATTGTGATTAAAAAAAACATTTTTTCTAGGGACAGAAAACTGTAGGTAGGGAGAGTGTTTTTTTTCTTTCACTCTGCAAGTCCTTGTTTCCAGGGACCTGTAAGGACAGTGAGTGAATTGTCCTTGTGCTATATTGTGATTAAAAAAAACATTTTTCTAGGGACAGAAAACTGTAGGTAGGGAGAGTGTTTTTTTTCTTTCACTCTGCAAGTCCTTGTTTCCAGGGACCTGTAAGGACAGTGAGTGAATTGTCCTTGTGCTATATTGTGCTTAAAAAAAACATTTATTCTAGGGACAGAAAACTGTAGGTAGGGAGAGTGTCAGTTTATTTCACTCTGCAAGTCCTTGTTTCCAGGGACCTGTAAGGACAGTGAGTGAATTGTTCTTGTGCTATATTGTGATTAAAAAAAACATTTTTTCTAGGGACAGAAAACTGTAGGTAGGGAGAGTGTCAGTTTATTTCACTCTGCAAGTCCTTGTTTCCAGGGACCTGTAAGGACAGTGAGTGAATTGTTCTTGTGCTATATTGTGATTAAAAAAAACATTTTTTCTAGGGACAGAAAACTGTAGGTAGGGAGAGTGTTTTTTTTCTTTCACTCTGCAAGTCCTTGTTTCCAGGGACCTGTAAGGACAGTGAGTGAATTGTCCTTGTGCTATATTGTGCTTAAAAAAAACATTTATTCTAGGGACAGAAAACTGTAGGTAGGGAGAGTTTCAGTTTCTTTCACTGTGAAAGTCCTTGTTTCAAGGGACAGAGAAGGACACCTGAAGGTAGCCCTTATTGCTTTTTTCCCATCTCCCTGCAGGCCATCTATTAGAATGTCTGGAAGGCAAACAAGGAGAGGCAGACAGTCAGGAGGCAATAAAAGAGGGCAAGCAGGCTCTGTGTCTGGGGGCAACAGTGCTGGTCGTGGACGCGGTGCATTGTCATCAGCACATGGCCATGGGACACGCTTGTCCTTCTTTTCGGCAGCTGGACATGTTGAGCCACATCATGCCGAAGACTTGGTAGAGTGGATGACCAAGCCCTCCTCCTCCTCCTCATCCTCTCTCACCCAGGCTCAGGGTACTGGAAAAGCAGCTGCCAAAGCGTCGTCTTCCCTGGTATCAATGTCAGACAAATCATCAGTCACTCCTTCCCTAGACCCACCATGTCCTCCTCCTGAGGAGTCCCCCGAACTGTTTCAGCACAGTGTTGGGTACATGCTCCAGGAGGATGCCCAGCGTTTCGAAGGGTCTGATGATGAAACCCAGCTAGAGGAAGGCAGTAGCGTGAGAGCAGACAGAGGGGATGCTCAAGAAGGACACCAATCTGGCAGTCATGTTCCAGCAGCTGCAGCATACTGCCAGATTGGCTCCAGTGATGAGGAGGGAGGGGATGATGAGGTCACTGACTCCACGTGGGTGCCTAATAGGAGAGAGGAGGAGGAGGAGGATGAGGAGGAGGCACATCTCCAACGAGGCAGGATGCCCTTTGGTGGCCAGCGTAAGGGCAGTACACCGACGGAATCACACCGCAGAGCTCCGCCTGTGCAGGGCGCTGCCTCTGCCCGTCATTCAAAAAGTTCTTTGGTGTGGGCCTTTTTTGAGGCTAGTGCATCAGATCGCACAGCTGCTGTTTGCAACATATGTCTCAAGCGTATATCGCGTGGCCAAAACATCAGCCGCTTGGGTACCACATGCCTGACCAGACATATGTTGACCTGCCATGCAGCTCGTTGGCAAGCCTACCTCAAAGACCCACACCAAAGAACAAAGCGGACCTCTCCTTGCACCGCATCAGCTGGGATCTCCAACCCCACTATAACTTCAGTCCTCTCTGAAACATGCACTGAGAGGAATGAAGGTGTAGAATTAGGTGTGTCACAGCCAAGTACTTGCGGCCACTCTGCTAGCAGTACACCGACGTCCGATTCTAGCAGGCAAATTTCCCTGCCCCAGCTGCTGGACCGTCGAAAGAAGTTCACTCCCAGCCATCCACATGCCCAGCGGTTGAATGCTAGCTTGGCTAAATTGCTAGCGCTTCAACTGCTGCCTTTTCAGTTGGTAGACTCGGCCCCCTTCCGTGAGTTTGTGCAATGTGCGGTTCCTCAGTGGCAGGTTCCCAAACGCCACTTTTTCTCACGGAAGGCTATTCCGGCTCTCTACCGGCATGTGGAAGGCAATGTCTTGGCCTCGCTGGACAGGGCGGTCAGCGGTAAGGTGCATATTACCGCTGACTCATGGTCCAGCAGGCATGGACAGGGACGTTACCTTTCTTTCACGGCCCATTGGGTCACTCTTTTGGCAGCTGGGAAGGATGCAGGACAAGGTGCAGTAGTGTTGGAGGTTGTCCCACCGCCACGCCTCCAAAATGCTACTACTGGTTGTGACACACCTCTCTCCTCCACCCCCTCCTCTTCTTCTTCCTCCATGGCCTCTTCCTGTGGTTTGTCCTATGAACCAGCGGTGCTCCGTAGCCGTTCACGGGGCTACGCAAGTACGCAGGCAAAAAGATGCCATGCCGTGCTTGCGCTGGTGTGTTTGGGGGACAGAAGCCACACTGGGGCAGAGGTCCTGTCTGCTCTGCAGGGCCAGGCCGAGAGTTGGTTGACGCCACGCCAGCTTAAGCCAGGAATGGTGGTTTGCGACAATGGCACCAACCTCCTCTCCGCCCTCCGACAGGGACAACTGACCCATGTGCCCTGTGTGGCTCACGTCCTTAACCTGGTGGTGCAGCGGTTCTTGGGCAGGTACCCGGGCTTACAGGATGTCCTGAGGCAGGCCAGGAAAGTCTGTGTGCATTTCCGCAGATCTTATAATGCCAGTGCTCGCCTGGCTGAGCTGCAAAAGGAGTTGAACCTGCCCAAGAACCGCCTTATATGTGACATGCCCACCAGGTGGAACTCAACGTTGGCCATGCTGCAGCGGCTGCACACGCAGCAGAGGGCCATCAATGAGTACCTGTGCGACTACGGCACCAGGACAGGGTCAGGGGAGCTTGGTTTTTTTTCTCCACGCCAGTGGGGCATGATCAGGGATGCATGCACTGTCCTGGCACCATTTGAGGAGGCCACGAGGATGGTGAGCAGTGACAGTGCATGCATCAGTGACACTGTACCTCTTGTCCACCTGTTGGAGCACACGCTGCGTGGAATAATGGACAGGGCACTTGAGGCAGAACAGAGGCAGGAAGAGGAGGACTTCCTTGCCTCTCAAGGCCCCCTTTACCCAGACAGTGTTCCTTCTGTCCCACCCATCGCACAGGAAGAGGAGGAGGAGGAGGAGGAGGAGGATTGTGTCAGCATGGAGGTGGAGGCTGGCACTCAGCATCATCAGCAGCAGTCTTTTAGGGATGATTTACAGTCCCAAGAAACCAGTGGACTTGTACGTGGCTGGGAGGAGGTGGCTGCGGATCATGTCGTCCTTAGTGACCCAGAGGACTCCGGAGCGAATGCCTCAGCAAACCTACGCTGCATGGCCTCCCTGATCCTGCAAAGTCTGCGGAAGGATCCTCGTATTCTTCGGATCAAGGAGAGGGACCATTACTGGCTGGCCACTCTCCTTGATCCACGGTACAAGGGTAAGGTTGCGGACCTTATGTTACCGTCGCAGAGGGAGCAGAGGATGAGACAACTCCGGGAGGCCTTGCAGAAAGGTCTGTGCAACGCGTTCCCAGAGACTGGGAGGTTACAAACTCCTGGTCCTGGACAACGAGTTGCTGAGGCTTCGGCCAGTCAAAGAAGGAGCGGTGGGGAAGGTGGCCGTCTGACCGATGCGTTCAGACAATTCTTTAGTCCGCAGCCCCAAAGTATGATCGGTTCCAGCAACCATCGCCAGCGTCTGATAAACATGGTGCAGGAATATCTAGGGGCAAGGTCAGACTTGGACACCTTTCCCACCGAAAATCCTCTGGCTTACTGGGTCTTGAGGATGGATCACTGGCCAGAGCTTGCACAGTATGCAATTGAGCTACTGGCCTGTCCTGCATCCAGCGTTCTTTCGGAACGCACATTCAGTGCTGCTGGAGGATTTGTCACGGATCACAGGGTGCGCCTGTCCACCGACTCGGTTGATCGACTGACTTTCATCAAGATGAACCAGTCTTGGATCACCACCAGCTACCACACACCTGATGCTGATATAACAGACTAATTGATTTTAACATGTCACATCCCTTCAAGACTGATGCTGATGCTGAGTGCCTGTGCTGTTATGTTGACTGGCTATCCTCCTCCTCCGAGTCCTCAATGATACGATTGATGATGATAGCTTGGAAGATCATTTTTGTTTATGGGTGCCGCCACCAGTGGCTAAGGCCCAATTTTTCAGCCCCTGTTTTACAGGGGCGTGTAATTACAATTTTTTTAGCAATAATTTGCCATAGGGCTCATTGCTGTGCTCCAAGTACAGTATCTGTGAGGGGTTGGAGTGTTGTGGCACCAGTGCCTAAGGCCCAATTTTTCAGCCCCTGTTTAACAGGGGCGTGTCATTACAATTTTTGAAGCAATACTTTGCAACAGGGCTCATTGCTGTGCTCCAAGTACAGTATCTGTGAGGGGTTGTAGTGTTGTGCCACCAGTGCCTAAGGCCCAATTTTTCAGCCCCTGTTCAACAGGGGCATGCAATTACAATTCTTGATCTAATAATTCACAGCAGGGTCCATTGCTGCACCCACCAAGAGTAACTCTGAGGGCTTACAGTCTTGTGGCAACGCCACCACCACCACCACCACGAAAGGCCCAATTTTTCAGCCCCTGTTCAAAAGGGGCATGTAATTACAATTCTTGATCTAATAATTCACAGCAGGGCCCATTGCTGCACCCACCAAGAGTAACTGTCAGGGCTTACAGTGTTGTGGCACCAGCACCACCATCAAAGCCCCAATTTTTACTACCACTGTTCAACAATTATATGTAATTAAAATTCCTGATATAATAGTTGACAGCAGGGCGTTCCAGCACCAACCAAGAGTAACTGAGTGCTTACAGTGTTGTGCCAACACCAACAACTAAGGGGCCTATTTCTGCAGAGTATATACGGCAGGTCCCTACTTTCAAACATCCAACTTACAAACGACTCCTACTTGCAAACGAAAGAAGACAACAGGAAGTGAGAGGAAATCTACCCCTAGAAAGGAAAATTCTCTCCTGTAAGAATAAATATGGGAGAAAGGGGTCTCATCTGTACTGATGCTTTATCAGCAATCCTTGTTTCAAGAAAAACACCACATTTCAAAAACAGTTGTCATTGGGACGGAAAGTGAGGTGAAATGTTCTGAACAGGGGCACAGACAGCAAAACAAATGTTACAGGGGTGATAACCCTTACCTATGTTTCCCAAAAAGTTTAAAAATAGATTTTTGGGCTGGAGCTACACTTCAACAATGTACCTGTTCAAAATTACAAACACATTCTACATAAGAACAAACCTACAGTCCCTGTCTTGTATGCACCGCCTGTATACGGCTGTTCAGAGTATATAGGGCCTTTTTTATTTTATGTGCGGGGTTCCCCTTAATATCCATACAAGACCCAAAGGGGCTGGTAATGGGCTGGGGTAGGGGGGGGGGGTCATGGGGTAGCTATGCCATTTTTCTTAAAGAATTTCATCCATATTACCGGGACCAGACATTACATTAAAGCCGCAAGCAGTTTTAAATGGCTTTTTTTTCCTTTAGAAGTGTCATTTTGTGCAGGGACAGTTCTAAACACGGGAAACACGTGGCACTTCACAGGCATACTTTAGACACCCCCCAGGTACGATATTTAAAGGAATATTTGACTTTTTTTTTTTCACTTTATGCATCATTAAAATGACTGCTCCCGAAAAACGACCGTTTTTAAAACTTCTTTTTGCATTGATACATGTCCCCTGGTGCACAACCCGGGTTCCCAAACCCTATTTATGACAATAACATGCATAATAGTTGTTATAATTAGCACTTTAGAATTCGAACGTTCGCATCCATTGTATTTAATAGGGTTCTAATGTTCGTTCGAACTTTCGGTCCGTTCGCGGGTTCTGGTGCGAACCGAACCCGGGGGTGTTCGGCTCATCACTATTCATGACCCTCCTCTGTCCTCGCTGGACGCAACACACACGGGATCCTATTACTGCAATCGCATTAGGTACACCGGGTATCCGATCTACAAAGACCAAGCCTACCCTTTATCATTACAGGAAAATATGGGACACTGCTATGACTAAGCTGAACATGGCCCCTTTTAATGATTACACTCCCCTATGGCACAATAATCACTTGCCTGAGCTCTTACGGGCCCCAGACCCTGAATTGTGGTGTTTCCGAGGGGTTAACTACCTCTCTCATGTTATTATGGGTGGTAACAGTAAATTATTCCATGTTCTCCAAGATGAGTATGAGCTCCCCGACAGCATGTATTTTAGATATATTCAAGTTCGCCACGCCCTCACCACACAATTCCAACGGACATTACCGCAGTCCTCCCCCAACTCCATTATGGCCATAGTCAAGGGTACGGACCCTCAAAAACGTATTTCTTACTTTTACACTATGCTGCTTATACCACCATCCACGAAAATAGCTTATGCCCTTAAGCCCCGCTGGGAGAGAAAGGTGGGAGATCTGGAGGATGAGGAGTGGAGTGAGGCTTTGGACACCTGCAAGGAAGTATCCCCTAAACTCTCTGACAGACTCACCCAAATATATATTCTGCACAGGTCCTACCTCACCCCGCTCCGTGTCCAGATTCAAAAGAGACTATTCCAATTCCTGCCCTATGTGTGCGCAGGAGTTGGGTACGTTCTTCCACCTGCTCTGGGTCTGTCCTGTGATTTAGGGTTTTTGGAAGCAAATAGTCGATTTCCTTCATGATAACATGGGCTCACCCCTTACATTGAACCCACAGTCGTGTCTACTGGGGATCTACCCCGGCCCAGAACTTGATAAATTTACTAACTCCAGGAGACACTGTTCACTGCAAGGAAATTGATTGCAAGGAAGTGGATGAGATCGTGTCCTCCGACCTTTGCCGAATGGAAAGCCGAAATTAATGGTACTCTCCCGTACCGTAAGTTCCTGTACATTAATAGAGGGTGTCCTACTAAATATAACAAAATCTGGGATAGGTGGTTAGGAGTATCTGACACCCTCTCTTGATGGATCTTATTATGTACCTCACATGTGAATGTGCTCTGTCGGGTGCCGCAGACTGCACAATGTAGGGTGGTTAATGTACCTATGTGTGTTTACATATCTCCTCCCTTTTAATTTTTTATTGTACCCAAATCTGTATGTATGTGTCTATGATATTAATTTGCATGTATACTATGTATGTATGTATTGCCGAATAAAAACCTTTTTGATAAAAAAAAAAAAGAAAAGGGGTCTGGTATGGATTTTTGGGGGGAACTCCACGCCATTTTTTTTAAATTTGGCGTGGAGTTCCCCTTAAAATCCATACCAGACCTGAAGGGTCTAGTATGGATATTTGGGGGGAACCCCACGTCATTTTTTTTTAAGTTTGACGCAGGGTTCCCCTTAATATCCATACCAGACCTGAAGGGCCTGGTAATTGAATTCGGGGGGACCCCCATGCATTTTTAATTTTTTTTTATCAATGACTTTTCTCTGTATTGCCGGGAGCCGACAATTCATTATAGCCGCGAGTGCTTTTAAATGACTTTTTTTCCTTCAGAATTGACACTTTGTGCAGGGACAGTTCTAAGCACGGGAAACAAGTGCTGCTTTATAGGCATACTCTAGACACCCCCCCAGGTATGAAATTTAAAGGAATATTTCATTTTTATTGTTTCACTTTAAGCATTATTAAAATCACTGCTCTGGAAAAAACGGCCGTTTTTAAAACTTTTTTTTGCATTGATACATGTCCCCTGGGGCAGGACTCGGGTCCCCAAACACTTTTTATGACAATAGCTTGCATATTAGCCTTTAAAATTAGCACTTTTGATTTTTCATGTTCGAGTCCCATAGACTTTAATGGTGTTCGGATGTTCGAACAAATTTATTGCCTGTTCGCAAGTTCTGGTGCGAGCCGAACTAGGGGGTGTTCAGCTCATCCCTAGTACTGTATATATAAGTGATCTGGCTGGTGCCTCACTCCCACTGTGATTACACTTTTTATGACAATAGCTTGCATATTAGCCTTTAAAATTAGCACTTCCGATTTTTCATGTTCGAGTCCCATAGACTTTAATGGTGTTCGGATGTTCGAACAAATTTATTGCCTGTTCGCAAGTTCTGGTGCGAACCGAAAAATTTCGATTTTTCATGTTCGAGTCCCATAGACTTTAATGGTGTTCGGATGTTCGAACAAATTTATAGCCTGTTCGCAAGTTCAGGTGCGAACCGAACTGGGGGGTGTTCGGCTCATCCCTAGTACTGTATATATAAGTGATCTGGCTGGTGCCTCACTCCCACTGTGATTACACTTTTTATGACAATAGCTTGCATATTAGCCTTTAAAATTAGCACTTTTGATTTCTCGTGTTCGAGACCCATAGACTTTAATGGTGTTCGGATGTTCAAACAAATTTATTGCCTGTTCACAAGTTCTGGTGCGAACCGAACTGGGGGGTGTTTGGCTCATCCCTAGTACTGTATATATAAGTGATCTGGCCAGTGCCTCACTCCCACTGTGATTATACACAGTCAGAGCTGATCAGCAGGTACCGCGGACTCAATGTCCGCCGGCACCCGCCGATCATTCGTTACACAGGAAATGCTGCAATTGTAAACAAGACAGATTGCTGTTCTGACAGGTGGGAAGGCATGGCTCCTGTGTTCCTGCAAAGCAGGGACATGTATCCATGCCTTCTCCTAGTAAAAGCACCTCACATAGTACACAGAAACATTAGCTAGGCTCAAGTTAACCCTTTGATCACCCTCACAGTTAACCCTTTGATCACCCCTGATGTAAAACCCCTTCCCAACCAGTGTCATTACTACAGTGATAGTGCATATTTTTTTAGCATTGATCACTGTATTTGTATCACTGGTCCCCAAAGTGTAAAAAATGTCTATTGGTGTCAATTACAGTATCGCAGTCCAGCTATAAGTCGATGTTCGCCGCCATTACTTGTAAAATAAATAAATAAATTAAAAATATCCCATATCCCAACTTTTGCGCAAACCAATCAATATACGGTTATTGGGATTTTTTACCATAAATATCTAGCAGAATACATATCGACTTTAATTTTTTTTTGGATATGTTTTATAGCAAAAAGTAAAAAAAATGTTTTTTTTTTTTTCAAAATTGTCAGCCTTTTTTGTTTTTAGTGCAAAAAATAAAAAACGCTGTTTGGGTACAGCATCGCATGAACGCGTAATTGTCAGTTAAAGTAACACAGTGCTGTATCGCAAACAAATTGCCTGTTTGGGAAGGGGGGTAAAACTTCCAGAGGTCAAGTGGTTAATATACATCACCCAAGCTTGTTTTCTCGCAGCAGTCACAGGCAGTACTGAACCATATGATCTTAGATTATATGGAGTCAATGGCAAAAGTGAACACCCATACAATGGATGACCCTCTTGATTTTTTGGAGACTGTAATACCACCGTTAAAGGGGTTGTAAAGGTTCGTTTTTTATTTTCTAAATAGGTTCCTTTAAGCTAGTGCATTGTTTGTTCACTTACCTTTTCCTTCGATTTCCCTTCTAAATATTTTTTTTCTTTGTTTTCTTTGTCTGAATTTCTCACTTCCTGTTCCTCCTCAGTAAGCTGTTCAGTAAGCTGTTCTGGCTGACTCCACACCACTCGGATGATGGTGTGAAGTTTAGTGAGGAGAAACAGGAAGTGAGAAATTCAGACAAAGAAAAAAAACATTTAGAAGGTAAATCAAAGGAAAAGGTAAGTGAACCAACAATGCACTAGCTTAAAGGAACCTATTTAGAAAATAAAAAACGAACCTTTACAACCCCTTTAAGTATATCTCTTCCCACTGCTGCTGGGGGTTCGGTGACTCCATTTAATTTTCCCATTCACTTAATGCAGAATAGGACAAGTTTAGACAAAATTCTAGTTCGGCCCAAACCTGAAGCCCTTTTCTAATTGTTAGGAAGTTGAGAGCATTAGCTTTTTTTTGTGTAAACTTTCCATTAGCTTTCTGGTCTGCTACATAAAATGGCTAATTTGGACAAAAAAAACGACCTAATAAAAAAACTTTTCTTTTCAAGTTGGGTCACTTTTGCTGTATGTAAGCCAGGGACTAATATAAAGGAAAAAATTATTGCACATTCAATTTATGTGATGGCAAAATTGCACTTTTCTGTAATTCTGCATGAATCCTAAAGTTATCTCCCAGGCATGTAGCAGGGCCTAGCTCCCCATGGCCTTTGTTTGATAAGACATTGTCGATTGGCTTTGAAAATAGCCAGAATTGGTCATTCCCCCCATTGACTTTTTAACGGAAGGTCCCACACTCCGCTTCAGTGCTCCCGTCATATACTGCTGCTTCCAGTCTGAATATAGATATCAGATATTCCAACCGCTGACAACCACAACCAAGAAAATACTCGTTTGGTTTCTCACCATGAACTGTTTATTAGAACAAGAATAGAGTCTTATATACAGTTGAAAAGGAGGTTGCCCCTCCTGCTCATACTACTCTAACAATACACCTGTAACCAAAAACATAAATTAACATGAGCTAATTAACAAATCCCTTAAAGCAGCCAATGTGACTCCGTGCCCACCTGGCCATTGTTGTAATTAATCAGGATTTCACTACAGGTCAGACTTGTTGTCACCGAGCTTCACACAGTAGATTATACATTATCATAAGTATAAACACGGAACACCTTCTCACAATAGCAGGAGCTCCAGTAGGAGTCGGCCCGTCTCCTACATTGTACAGAGGCCAATGTGATCAGCTCTTTCAATTAACATGTTGAGTTCAGAATCAAACAAACCAAGACTAGTCTTTATATATATCCTGGGAGATGTTGTTGATAAATATTACCGTGCCATTTTAATTAATCCAAGTCATATTTTCTCAGTCACCCTGTGCCCCTAAGGGACACAGGGTCACTTAGACTTAGGAGGGGCATGGGGAGCTGAAACTAGGGTTTCCCAACCTTTCCAAGGGATTCTGGGTTCCACGGGCCTTCCCGTTACAGACTTCAATTGGGTTTGGATTTTAGTTTGTGTTTTCTGGCTGTACAGCCTGCAAATTGTACCCAAGCACATTCACTCATCACTACTTTTGAGAGGATTACTGGCCATATGTACAGTTCCTTGAAAAAGTATTCATACCCCTTGAAATGTTCTATATTTTGTCATGTTACAACCAAAAACCTAAATGTATTTTATTAGTATTTTATGTAATAGATCAACACAAAGGGGGTTATTTACTAAAGGCATATCCACTTTGCACTACAAGTGTACTGCAAGTGCTTTTGAAAGTGCACTGAAAGTGCACTTGGAAGTGCAGTCGCTGTATATCTGAGGGGGACATGCAAGGAAAATATAAAACAGCATTTTAGCTTGCACATGATTGGATGATAAAATCAGCAGAGCTTCCCCTTATTCCAGATCTTCCCCTCAGATCTACAGCGACTGCACTTCCAAGTGTACTTTCAGTGCACGTCTAAGTGCACTTGCAGTGCACTTGTAGCGCAAAGTGGATTTGCCTTTTGTAAATAACCCCCAAAGTGGCACATAATTGTGAAGTGGAAGGAAAATAATAAACGGTTTTCAAAATGTTTTACAAATAAATATCTGAAAAGTGTGGCATGCAAGTCTTTTTGGGTATGTCTCTACCAGCTTTGCACATGTAAAGAGTGAAATGTTTACCATTATTCTTTGCCAAATAGCGCAAGCTCTGTCAGATTGGACGGAGAGCATCTGAAAACAGCAATTTTCAAGTCTTGCCACCGATTTTTAATTGGATTTAGGTCTGGACTTTGACTGGGCCATTCTAACACATGAATTTTCTTTGATCTAATCCATGCCATTGTAGCTCTAGCTGTATGTTTAGGGTCATTGTACTGCTATAAGGTGAACCTCCACCCCAGTCTCAAGTCTTTTGCAGACTCTAACAGATTTTCTTCTAAGATTGCCCTGTATTTAGCTCCACCCATCTTTCCATCAACTCTGACCAGCTTCCCTGTCCCTGCTGAATAAAAGCATCCCCACAACATGATTCTGCCACCAGCATGTTTCACGGTAGGAATAGTGTGTTCAGGGTGATGGACAGTGTTAGTTTTCTGCCACACATAGCGTTTTGTTCTTAGGCCAAAAAGTAACATTTTTGTCTTATCTGACCAGAACACCCTCTTCCACATGTGCAACCTGCAAACAGGACTTCTTATGTCTTTCTTTCAACAATGGCTTTTTTCTTGCCACTCTTCCATAAAGGCCAGATTTGTGGGGTGCACAACTAATAGTTGTCCTTTGGACAGATTCTCCCACCTAAGCTGTGGATCTCTGCAGCTTCTCCAGAGTTGCCATGGGCCTCTTGGCTGCTTCTCTCCTTGCCTGGCCTGTCAGTTTAGGTGGATGGCCATGTCTTGGAAGGTTTGCAGTTGTGCCACACTCTTTCCATTTTCAGATGATGGATTCAACAGTGCTCAGTGAGAAGTTCAAAGCTTGGGATATTTTTTTATAACCTAACCCTACTTTAAACTTCTCCACAACTTTATCCCTAACCTGTCTGGTGTGTTCCTTGGCCTTTATGATGCTGTTTGTTCACTAAGGTTCTCTAACAAACCTCTGAGGGCTCAACGGAACAGCTGTATTTATACTGAGATTAAATTACACACATGTGGACTCTATTTACTAATTAGATGACTTCTGAAGGCAATTGGTTGCACTATATTTTAGTTAGGGGTATCAGAGTAAAGGGGGCTGAATACAAATGCACGCCTCAACGTCTGCACTATAGCCGAAAGACAGCTACAGTGCGGGCCTCAAATGCCGGGAGGGCATCCATGTACATCCTCCTGTTCGTGTGACGCCCACCAATGACAGGTGATTAAGAAAGTAAACAGAAGCCAGTTACCAGATTTTTTTTTCTTCACGCTGTCAGCTTCTGTTAGAGGAACATCGGTCCCCTTAGTGCCAACCAGTGCTGCAAATCAGTGCCTACCAATGTCATCTATCAGTACTCATCAGTACTGCTAATCAGTGCCCACCAGTGCCACCTATCAGTGCCCACCAGTGCCACCTATCAGTGCCCATCAGTGCCGCCTATCAGTGCCCATCAGTACCACTCATCAGTGCAGCCTCATCAGTACCTCTTGATCAGTGCCCATCAGTGCTGCCTCATCAGTGCCCATCAGTGCTGCCTATCAGTGCCCATCAGTGCCACCTATCAGTGCCGCATCATCAGTGCAGCCTATCAGTGCCCCACCAATGAAGGAGAAAAATTACCTGTTTGCAAAATTTTAGAACACAATTTTTGGTCTTTTCTTGTTTGTTTAGCAAAAAATAAAAAACGCAGTGGTGCTTAAATGCCACCAAAAGAAAGCTCTATGTGTGTGAAAAAAATGATAAAAATGTAATTTGTGCACAGTGTTCCATGACTGCGCAATTTTCATTCAAAGCGTGAGGGCGCTCAAAGCTGGAAATTGGCCTGGTTAGGAAAGTGCCCAGTAAGCAAGCGGTTAAGCATATTGATGGGAGGTTGTGACCAGGGAAGGCAAAATATAGGCAGATTAAACTTTAGCTCTAACTTTTTAATAATTGATTATGTCATTGTGTCTTTTTAACATTACTTCTGAAATCTTATTACTTAACTAAGTGAATCCCTCATTATCATTTCCTTTTCTTCTTTTAAACATACTTTGTTTTCTCCTGTTCTCAAGAATCTTCTTGACTCATCCATCGCCTATATCCTATGAGCTATTAGTCTTCATAATCCTTAATATCTACTGAGCTTTCAGATCGCTCACAACCTGCCTAATTATTTTACTGTTACTTTCTTTTGAATTCAGTTTTATAGTCCACTCAAACATTTGTCTACTACTCAGAGAGTTACTAAAGCCTCGTACACACGATCGGATATCCTATTATCCTATGGATTCTAATCCGATGGTTTTGTCCATCGGAAATCCGATAAAGCTGACTTCCATCAGTCTTGCCTACACACCATCAGTCAAAAAACCGACGGTTCCAAACGCGGTGATGTAAAACACTCCGATGAGCCGAGAAAAATGAAGTTCAATGCTTCTGAGCATGCGTCGACTTGATTCTGAGCATGCGTGGGTTTTTTATCCGATGGACTTGCCCATAGACGATCGGAGTTTTCGATCAGTTTTTTATCCATCGGAAAAATTTAAAACATGTTCTATTTTTTAAAACCGATGGAAAAAAGACAGATGGGGCCCATACACGATCGATTTGTCTGATGAAAACAATCCATCGGACGGTTT
This sequence comes from Rana muscosa, assembly GCA_029206835.1. NCBI lineage: Eukaryota > Metazoa > Chordata > Amphibia > Anura > Ranidae > Rana > Rana muscosa. The sequence goes on along the minus strand of CM055122.1, from coordinate 1,003,147,412 downwards.
TCATCGGTTAAACCGATCGTGTGTACAGGGCTTTAGTCTTGCAAAGTTCTGACTGGCTTAATAAATAATTTATGGCACATGTAATTACTATACGACCTCCAAGGGATAAAGCTTGCTACTAGTACTTTTTGATTCATATTCCAACTTTGATATGCATCATCTTATTACTATAAACCTGAGCTCCTTTGTTAGGAATCATTGTTATCGCTTATTAGAAATGTTTTTGGAATGCTCTTACAAATTTTTGTCCAAGGCAAATAAATAGAAAACCTAGGGCCTTACTTATGTCTTCATATTTAAAAACAAACGTTTAGGTGTTTCGTCATATGGTGCTGTTAATTTTACCAAACCATGAGTGTATGCTTTAATATTTAGAAAGAGTCATCATTATTAGTGTTGAGCGAACCCGAACTGTAAAGTTCAGGTCCGTACCGAACTTTAGCTTTTTCCCGAACCCGAACCCGGACTTTGCCCAAAAGTCCGGGTTCGGGTTCGGGTTCGGCAATCTAATAACGCATTTAGAAATGCTTCAGGGGCCAGCCAATCACCTTTTGATTAGCTGGTGTGCCCTTAGAAGCCATCATAGCCATGCCTACTAATGGCATGGCTGTGATTGGTCAGTGCAACATGTGACCCAGCTTCTATATAAGCTAGAGGCACACAGCACACATGACACTCTGCTTCAGAATAGATAGGGAGAGGATCTAGTCTGCTGCGGCTGCTTTTAGGGAGAGATAGAAAGATAGATGAGGTAGTCCTGATTCTACAATCTGAGGGAAAAGATAGAGAGATAGTGTAGTGTAGGGCCAGGTTCCTGTGTTGGTGCTTTCAGGGAGAGAGAATATTATATAGGAGTCCAGATTCAGAGATTAAAATCAGCGATCTGCATAGGTCTACCTATTTGTGTTGCAGTGCAGTCTTTTTACACTGCCATGAGCCCAGTGTCAGAGAAAATCTAACTTTTAGGGGGAAAAAAAAGGCACTTTATTGTTCTCTTTTCCAAAAGACCCATAGGGCAAAAAAAAAAAAAAAAAAAAGCATTTTATTTTGCTCATGCAAAAAAAAAAAAAAAATTTGCACTTTAATGTACGCTTGCAAAAAACGCCGTTTAGGGGCACAAAAAAAGTTTGCAGTGTGTTATACATATTTTGAGGTGTGTGAAATAAACAATTTCTATATAGTTTTCTCCTACTGTGCTATACTAAAAAAACAAAATTTTTTTGAATAGCATTTTCTGCAGTTCTGTAGCTGTGCGATTCAGCGGTTACGTACTGTGGGTGTGTTCTGCTCTTCCAAAAAACGCCGTTTAGTGGCACAAAAAAAAGTTTGCAGTGTGTTATACATATTTTGAGGTGTTTGAAATAAACAATTTCTTTATAGTTTTCTCCTACGTTGCTATACTAAAAAACCAACATTTTTTTTGAATAGCATTTTCTGCAGTTCTGTAGCTGTGCGATTCAGCGGTTACGTACTGTGGGTGTGTTCTGCTCTTCCAAAAAACGCCGTTTAGTGGCACAAAAGAAAGTTTGCAGTGTGTTACACATATTTTGAGGTGTTTGAAATAAACAATTTCTTTATAGTTTTCTCCTACGTTGCTATACTAAAAAAACAACATTTTTTTTGAATAGCATTTTCTGCAGTTCTGTAGCTGTGCGATTCAGCGGTTACGTACTGTGGGTGTGTTCTGCTCTTCCAAAAAACGCCGTTTAGTGGCACAAAAAAAAGTTTGCAGTGTGTTATACATATTTTGAGGTGTTTGAAATAAACAATTTCTATATAGTTTTCTGCTTCTGTGCTATACTAAAAAGACAACATTTTTTTTGAATAGCATTTTCTGCAGTTCTGTAGCTGTGCGATTCAGCGGTTACGTACTGTGGGTGTGTTCTGCTCTTCCAAAAAACGCCGTTTAGTGGCACAAAAGAAAGTTTGCAGTGTGTTATACATATTTTGAGGTGTTTGAAATAAACAATTTCTTTATAGTTTTCTCCTACGTTGCTATACTAAAAAAACAACATTTTTTTTTAATAGCATTTTCTGCAGTTCTGTAGCTGTGCGATTCAGCGGTTACGTACTGTGGGTGTGTTCTGCGCTTCCAAAAACACCCATTTAGGGCAAGATCCTAAATTTTGAAAATATGAGGAGAAGGTCAAAGGGACGTGGTGGCCCCGGTCGTGGTGCTGCTGGTGGAGCTCCTGTTGCAGGGAGAGGACGTGGTGGATCTGTGCCAGATACACGCACAAGTGAAACACCTTCCTCAGGTGCGAGTAGGCGACCGAGCCTGCGGCGGTATTTTGTCGCGCCTAATGAGGCTGTACGAATGTTTAGGCCAGGACAAGTACAGGCGATAGTAGATTGGGTTGCTGACAGTGCCTCAGGTTCCTTCACATTGTCTCCCACCCACTCTTCTGATGAAAGAACAGAGTTGGCACCTGAAACCCATGTCCATCAGTCTTTCACCTCACCCCCTTGCAAATCAGCCAAGCAGTCTGAGCCCCAAATCATGCAGCAGTCTCTTCTGCTTTTCGATGACTCTGTTAGCAGGGTTTCCCAGGGCCATCCACCTAGCCCTGCCCCAGAAGTGGAAGAGATTGAGTGCACCGATGCCCAACCACTTATGTTTCACGATGAGTACATGGGAGGACCATCGCAGTACGTCTCGGATGATGACGAAACACAGGTGCCAACTGCTGCTGCTTTCGCAATTGTGCAGACAGACAAGGAGGGCAGGGGTGAAGACTGGGTGGAAGATGATGTGGAGGACGATGAGGTCCTCGACCGCACATGGAATCAACATTATGCAGGTGACCAGTGTAGTTTGGAGGAAGAGGCGGTGGTCTCACAGAGCCACCAGCACAGCAGAAGATGGAGCAGGGTGCAAAAGCGGAGCGTCTATCAGCTAGACAGTATGTCTGCTACTGCCCAACGCAGCAAAGGACCGAGCACACCAAAGCCAGGTCCAAGGAGTTCCCCAGCGTGGCAGTTCTTCACACAATGTGCTGATGACAAGACACGAGTGGTTTGCACGCTGTGCAATCAGAGCCTGAAGCGAGGCATAAACGTTCTCAACCTGAGCACAACCTGCATGACCAGGCATCTAAGTGCAAAGCACGAGCTGCAGTGGAGTAGACACCTCAAAAACCAAGAAAGGTCTCTGGCTCCTCCTGCTTCCTCTTCTGCTGCAGTCTCGGCCTCTTCATCCACCTCTGTAGTGACAGTGGCACCTGCCACCCCGCAAACAGAGCATCTGCCAGCAACACTACCACCTGGGTCACCAACCATCTCCACAATGTCCCATGGAAGCGTTCAGCTCTCTATCTCCCAAACATTGGAGCGGAAGAGGAAGTACCCCCCTAGCCACCCGTGATCCCTGGCCCTGAATGCCAGCATTTCAAAACTCCTGGCCTTTGAAATGCTGTCATTCTGTCTGGTGGAGACGCAGAGTTTTAAAAGCCTGATGGCATTGGCTGTCCCACAGAACGTCGTGCCCAGCCGCCACTATTTTTCCAGGCGAGCCATCCCTTCCCTGCACAACCAAGTGGGGGACAAAATCAGGTGTGCACTGTGCAACGCCATCTGTGGCAAGGTCCACCTAACTACGGATGCGTGGACCAGTAAGCACGGTCAGGGACGTTATATCTCCCTAACAGCACACTGGGTAAATGCAGTGGCGGCTGGGCCTGAGGCAGATAGCAGTTTGGCGCATGTCCTTCCACCACCGAGGATTGCAGGGCGCTTCAGTTTGCCTCCTGTTGCTAACTCCTCCTACTCCGCTTCCTCATCCTCTACCGCCTCCTCATCCGGTCAGCGTAACACCTTCACCACCAACTTCAGCACAGCCAGGGGTAAACGACAGCAGGCAGTTTTAAAACGTTCCTGTTTGGGGGGAAAATCCCACACCGCGCAGGAGTTGTGGAGGGACATGGAACAACAGACCAATGAGTGGTTGCTGTCAGTGAGCCTCAAGCCCGGCCTGGTGGTGTGCGATAATGGGTGAAATCTCGTAGCAGCTCTGGGCCTAGCCGGTTTGACGCACATCCCTTGCCTGGCGCATGTGCTGAACTTGGTGGTCCAGAGTTTCCTTAAAAATTACCCCAATATGCCAGAGCTGCTGCAGAAAGTGCGGGCTGTGTGTGCGCACTTTCGGCGTTCTCACCCTGCTGCTGCTCGCCTGTCAGCGCTGCAGCGTAACTTCGGCCTTCCCGCTCACCGCCTCATATGTGACGTGCCCACAAGGTGGAACTCCACCTTGCACATGCTGGCCAGACTGTGCGAGCAGCAGCAGGCGATAGTGGAGTTTCAGCTGCAGCAATCACGCGTGAGTCGCTCTGCGGAACAGCACCACGTCACCACCAATAACTGGGCCTCCATGCGAGACCTGTGTGCCTTGTTGCGCTGTTTCGAGTACTCCACCAACATGTCCAGTGCCAATGACGCCGTTCTTAGCGTTACTATCCCAGTTCTATGCCTCCTTGAAAAAACGCTTCGGGCGATGATGGAAGAGGATGTGGCACAGGAGGATGAGGAGGAGGAGGAGGAAGCGGGATCATTTCAAAGGCTTTCAGGGCAGTCTTTCACAAGTGGCTACGAGGGTGGGTTCCTGCACCAACAAACGCCAGGTACACAATTGTCCGGCAGAAAGGGAACAGTTCTGGAGGATGACGAGGTGGAGGAGGAGATGGAGGAGGAGGAGGAGGAGGAGGAGGAGGAGGCATTTTCACAGCAGGGTGGCACCCAGACCAGCTCGTGGCCATCACTGGTGCGTGGCTGGGGGGATACAGAGGACACAGACGATACACCTCCCACAGAGGACAGCTTTTCTTTGCCTCTGGGCAGCCTGGCACACATGAGCGATTACATGCTGCAGTGTTTCCGCAATGACCGCCGAGTTGCCCACATTTTAACTGGTGCTGATTACTGGGTGGCCACCCTGCTGGATCCCCGTTACAAGGACAACGTACCATCCTTAATTCCCTCACTGGAGTGGGATCGTAAGATGCGCGAGTACAAGCGCACGCTGGTAGCATTCCCACCTGACAGCGAGCGTACGGTGGAAGCACAAGGCGAAGGCAGAGGAGGAGGAAGAGATCGCCAACGCAGCCGGGGCACCGGCAGCACCTCAGAAGGCAGGGTTAGCATGGCTGAAATGTGGAAAAGCTTTGTCAGCACGCCACAACAACCAGCACCACCAGCTGAGATGGAACGTCTTAGCAGGAGGCAGCATTTCACCAACATGGTTGAGCAGTATGTGTCCACAGGCCTACACGTACTGGATGACGGGTCTGCCCCCTTTAACTTCTGGGTCTCCAAATTGGGCACATGGCCTGAGCTTGCCCTTTATGCCTTGGAGGTGCTGGCCTGCCCTGCAGCTAGTGTATTATCTGAATGTGTATTTAGCACGGCAGGGGGCGTTATCACAGACAAGCGCAGCCGCCTGTCCAGAGCCAATGTGGACAAGCTCACGTTCATTAAAATGAACCAGGCATGGATCCCACAGGACTTGTCCGTACCTTGTGCAGAATAGACATGTATACCGGTGTTGTGACAAAAACTGTCCGGCCATCGGATTGTGTCCGGCCCATACTGCGAAGGCGCAGCGCTTGCGCAGTACAGAGGACAAGGAGATTCACAAAATCTCCGAAGATGAACGGCGCCTGCGCTGTGAGTGCAGGTTCAAGCCCCACCATCCAAGTGGACATACGGTAGCACATAGTAACAGGGCCCCTCACGGGCTCGGTTCGATCGCCACGCTTCGGGCACGGCCTCACTTGGCTCGTCTTGAACCACGGAGGGTGTGGCCTTCACCTGAACTCACCACGCAGGCGCCGTTCGTCTTGGGAGATTTTAGAAATCCCCTTGTCCTACATACTGAGCAAGCGCAGTACAGGGTGGACACTATTTGACGGGGGACAGAATTCGACACATCACCGGCATTACACAGCCATTGTTGTATTTTTGAATCAGTGTTGGCTACCTCGTCCTCCTCCACCGCCGCTTCCACCTACACAGCCACATCCACCGCCACTTCAACCTCCTACTCCATATGGACCTCGTCCTCCTAGGTCAAGATTATTATTTTTTATTTTTATTTTTTTATGTTATTTTAAGTTATTTCCCTATCCACATTTGTTTGCAGAGCACTTGCCATGCTCTTAACAACATTTTGCTGCCATTTGCAGCCCTCTAGCCCTTTCCATTACCTTTTTAGAGCCTTTTTAGTCCTTAGAAGTCCGGATCCCCATTGACTTCAATGGGGTTCGGGTTCGGGTTAAAGTTCGGTCCCGAACCCGAACTTTTTTCCGAAGTTCGGCCGAACCCGTCGAACCCGAACATCCAGGTGTCCGCTCAACTCTAATCATTATGCTTCACTGAAATTGCTTATAGCCGCACACATATGAACTGTACTATTGAATTAAACAGCACACATGGTGCATTACTGCCAAAGTGGCATGTACAGTAGCTGCAAGTTAGAACAATGAGACTGAGCTTTAGGCAAACCATAAAATACTCAAATGAAATACACCTAGGATTTGTTTTATTTGACAAAGGTTTTTTTTTTTCTGTCAGTGAAATTTGAGATTTTCTCAGTCCAAGCAGACAGAAAAGTCAAATTTCTAACGCAAGTTGCATTTAAAATGTTTTAATTAATTTAAATAATATTTTTAATGAAGAACCAAAGCGTTTTTGACAAAAAAAGTATTATAGGGTAAGTAAGCAATAATATTGGAAATATAAAAACTGTGCTCAGATACTGCATGTGACAGCTGACACTTCACTAGACATATGGTGCAAACAACTTACATACAAAAATTAGTGCAGCGCTCAAATATATATATGTGAAAATATGAAAAAAAATTATCTAAGTCACAAAAATATAATGGCCACCCGAAGTGGCAAAAGGTCCCAACGGAATGTGTGATGATCAAAATATTAAATGTATGAACCAATGAAATGGTATCATAATCAAAAATAAATACACATAATATATAAGGTAAAAGAAATTTGTGCCTAAAAATGAAATTATGTCACTCAAAATTCATACATGAATCAACATTCAGTGTATAATAATCCACTATAGGAAATGAGTCCCATGAGTTTAGAGAATGTCACCCGTGAAAGGGCACAAAACTTTTTCCCTCGTTGTGTGGTCCGCCACCATACAGTAAGATTGGCACGCTTACCAGAAGGTGTGGACTCATATACTGGTGTGTATTGAGTCAATCATGTAGTTATGAGGGATCACCTGAACAATATCCCACACTGCCAGAAAGATGTTATCGGAATCACCCTGTCCAAGGCTGGATGGAAAGGATCTACTTTCAAAAGGCTCCCAGTGTTTGGTAGACCACATCAAAATGCAAAGGCAGTTCTCGAACATATGTGTAGGAAACAAACAGCCACACATAGTGTAAAACTCCACAGCCACGCCGTCTGACTGCAAATGTGTGTGCAATGTAAGCAATAATATTGGACAGAGGAGCGGCTGGTGATATAGTATACCTGGACTTTGCCAAAGCATTTTACACAGATCCCCACGGCCAATGTGTAAGCTAAGATCTATACACTTTGAAAATTCAGTCTGTAAATAAGTATAGAAATCTGTCTCAAAGTCCACATTCAGAGAGTATGAATAAACAATTTATTTGCTCAGTGGTCTATAGCTGTTGGTGGTGTACCCTAAGGTTCAGTGCTGGGCCCTTACTATTTAAAATATAGAGTTTGGGAAATAAAAGTACAATGTCTTTGTTTGCAGATGGCACCAAGCTATGCAGTAAAATAAAGTCCTTACAAAAATGTTTCTACCTTCCAAGTACATCTAGCGCACTATTTGATTTTGCAGTTATGTGGCAAATGAGGTTTAAAGAGGAACTTTAGGCCAAAATAAAAAATAGGTGAACAGACAGGAATCTTAATGCATGCTTTGCCTCTTTCTTTAACCACTAGCCTACAGGGCACTTTCAACCTCTTCCTGCCCAGGCCAATTTTCAGCTTTCAGTGCTCTCACAATTTGAATGACAATTACTCAGTCATGAAACACTGTACCCATATGAAATGGTATGCCGTGTACACATGATCGGTTTTACCGATGAAAACAGTCCGATGGACAAACCGATCGTGTATGGGCCCCATCGGTCTTTTTTCCATCGGTGAAAAAAAATAGAACATGTTTTAAATTTATCCGATGGGAAAAAAAACGATAGCAAATTCCGATCGTCTGTGTGGAACTCCATCGGACAAAAAACCCACGCATGCTCAGAATCAAGTCGACGCATGCTCAGAAGCATCGAACTTCACTTTTCTCGGCTTGTCGGAGTGTTTTACATCACAGCGTTTGGGACGGTCGGATTTTTGACTGATGGTGTGTAGGCAAGACTGATGGAAGTCAGCTTCATCTGATTTCCGATGGAAAAATCCATCGGATTAGAATCCTTAGGAAATCCGATTGTGTGTACAGGGCTTTAGTATTTTTTTTTTCACACAAATAGATCTTTCTTTTGGTGGTTTTTTATCACTAGTGTTTTTTTATGAATAAAAAAGGACGGAAAACTTTGTGTAAAAATGCCTTTCTTTGTTTGTGTCTTAAAATTTTGCAAATTTGTAATTTTTCTTCATAAATTTTGGCCAAAATTTATACTGCTACATATCTTTGGTAAAAACAACCTAAATCAGTGTATATTATTTGGTCTTTGTGAAAGTTAGAGTCTACAAGCCATGTTGCCAATCATTGAAACTTAATCACACCTGATGTACTGACGGCCTATCTCATTTCATGAGACACTAACAAGCCAGGAAAGTACAAATACCCCCCAAATTACCCCTTTTTGGAAAGAAGACATTCCAATGTATTTAGTAAGTCATATGAGTGTATTTTTTTCCCACAATTCTTTGAAAAATTAAGATTTTTTCTTATTTTTTTCATTTTTTTTGCAAAATTATAATATTAACAGGTTATTGCTCTCACACAGCATATGCATACTTGCAACTACACCCAAAAACACATTCTGCTACTCCTCCTGAGTATAGTAATACCACATGTGTGAGACTTTTTCACAGCCTGGCCATATACAGAGGCCCAACATGCACGGAGCACTGTTAGGTGTTCTAGGAGCATAAATCACATATCTAACTCATTGACTACCTATTACACTTTTGAAAGCCCTGGAGCACCAGGATAATGGAAACACCCACAAAATTACCCCATTTTGGAAAGCAAACACCCCAATGTATTATTTATGAGGCATAATGAGTCTTTTGAACATATAATTTTTTCCAGAAGTTTTTGAAAAATGTGGGGGAAAAAAAGGAAAATGCATTTTCTTGTTCATACATCACGGGACACAGAGCGGCATAGTCATTACTATGTGGGTTATATAGAATTACCTTCAGGTGCTGGCACTGGCAACTTCCAAAACAGGAAGTACCCTCCCCTATATAAGCCCCTCCCATCCGGGAGCACCTCAGTTTTTTGCCAGTGTCTAAGGTGTTGGCCAAGGTTAACATGTATTCATCTGGGCTTGTGTACAGGTTCTCTGGGCCTTAGCAAGCTATTCCGGATCCGACCAAAAAAGCTTCATGGCTAAACGGTCGGTACCCGGGCCTTGCAGCAGAAGAGCAAGGTTTTGCCTGTAATGCCTCTCTTAGGAGGGCTGGACCCTGGGATCCAGAGCTCTGGTCATACCCAAAACTAAGAGGCTATCTGTGCAGGGTGCTATACAGGTCCAGGGGAGTGGAATCCTTGGGAACCCGGTCCCTGAAGGTCTAGTACAATGCCTGCCGTGAGAGGTGAAGTTTGGGCTTCTGTGGACCAAACAAAGTCCTGCGGCGGGGAAAAGGTAAGTGGGGGCCCCTCAGGAACTTGGTTCTATTGAGGGGACCCCCAAGCCTAATATGTCTTTCTGCCTGTTACCTAAAGGTATTCCCGCTAATAGCTGTATATGCCTAAGAAATCCTAGAAATGTCTTTTCATAAAGGAAGTTTTAAAAACTGTAAACCTAGAAATGTTTTTCATAAAGGAGGTTTAAAAAAAAAAAAAAAAAAAAAAAGTGCGGTACCTGTGTTTGTCCACTAGAGGCCGCTGTGGAACGTCTTTTTTTCTTGGGACTATTCCTTCCATGGTGAAAGTCCAGGCAGATGAGTGAGCTCTCTATCAGGGAAGCTGCATTCCTCTGTCATGCTGCCAAGTAGTTTCCTTCCATCCCCGAGTCCTGGTGAAACAGGGACCCTGGCTCCTCTCCCTACATGGCGCCAAGAGCGCACACGTGCACGCGTGCGCGCGCACACACGCTTTCTTTTTATAAGATTTAGCTTCAAAAAAGGGGGCGGAGCCTGGCGGATGACGCGCTCTGTGCGCCCAGTGCTTCTGCGCATGTGCGGGCGTCCCAGCAAGATAAAAGGACTCAGTCCACGCTGCTTGCTATGGACACAGAGCATGAAAAGGAGCTGGTAGCATGGTATAGGGGCTTACAGCGGGCGGTTGATACAGGCATCCCCAGAAAGATGCATTAGTAGACACCCACTGATGTACATAGCAGCAAATTGCATTAGACTATTTCAGTAAAGGGGTGTATTGCGGCTGGAATACCTCAGCTTTGAACTAAGGAATATGCCGCCTAAAAAACTCCGAGATATACCTCTCAGGAAGTGTAGGGGGTCTCCATCGGGCTCTGAGGATCTGGAGCAGTCATCTGCACCTTCCTCCCCTGAGAAATCAGAGGTTAATACCCATAAGGAACCCCCGGGAGTGCCAGGTACTGCGGCTGTCCTCAGTCCACCTGCTCCTGCATATATAACAGAGGAGGTTTTTGCCTCAACTCTGGAGGGATTGGAGCAGAGATTGGCAGCATTGATCGCTTCTTCTCTACAGGAAAGAAAGCGCGCCAGATCTCCATCCCCTCCATTAGAGTGCCTGTTGGCAGAGTAACAGTCCCAGGAAGGGACTGACCTTCCTGAAGGGGATCAGGAGGAGGTTAACTCTGTTTTTGAGGAATCGACAGTAGATGAACCATTTTCAGCATCACAGACTGAAAGATTGTGGGTCCAGACCCTAACTGACATGGTTCCATCTGCATTTAAAATGCCTCTTGTTGAACCATCAACTACTGCTGTCTCCTCGTTGGGGTCGCTAAAAGCTCCCCAGATTAATTGCTCCTTTCCAATGAATCCATTATTGGAAGGACTTATATACCAGGACTGGGAAAATCCTGATAAACTATTTGTTCCACCTAAGAAATTTCAGGTGATCTATCCCATGGAGGAAAAATTCACCCAGAGATGGAATGTTCCTATGGTGGACGCAGCCATTTCTTCTGTGAACAAATCACTGACATGTCCAGTAGATAATGTTCAAATGTTCAAAGATCCAGTAGATAAAAAATTGGAATCTTTATTAAAATCAGCTTTTTCCACAGCAGGGGCTGTTACACAGCCAGCAGTGGCAGCTATTGGGGTCTGCCAAGCTTTAAAGGATCAAATGAAAATGGTCCTGAGGGATTTGCCAGACCAGCAGGCCCAGGCTCTGGCTGATCTGCCTAGAGCATTATGCTTTGCGGTTGACGCCATCAAGGATTCTATCCATCAGGCCTCCCGCCTCACGCTGTCTTTGGTACATATGCGTAGGCTTCTGTGGCTCAAGAACTGGTCTGCTGAGGCTCCCTGTAAGAAGCTCTTAGCTTCCCATTTCATGGAGAACGCCTTTTTGGCGAAGACCTGGATAAATATATCCAGAAGATTTCCAGTGGTAAAAGTACTCTCTTACCAATTAAAAAGAGGTCTAGGGGTCCGTCTTTTAAGAGGACTACCTCTCCTATCCCTGGGACGTCTGCTACTAAGCAGTTCCGACGGCCTCCTCGGTCAAACTCAGGAGGTAAAAATCAGGGACAGTCACAGGGTAATAAAAAGCCCTGGATCCGAAGAGGTACTAAACCAGCCTCCAAGTCAAGCCTATGAAGGGCTGCCCCCACTCAAACGGGTGGGGGGAAGACTTCAGTTGTTCACAGAGACCTGGCGGGAGACGATCAAAGACAGATGGGTGCTCTCCGCAGTAACTCGGGGATACAAGTTGGAGTTAAAAGAGTCTCCTCCTTCCCATTTTTATGTGGTCAGGCATGTCAAAAGACCCTCTGAAAAGAAGGTGTCTCCTAGTGGCGTTAGAACAACTATTGCTCCAAGGAGTAATTATGGAGGTTCCTATGGAAGAGTGGGGGTTGAGTTTCTACTCAAACCTTTTCACAGTCCCGAAACCAAACGGGGACATAAGACCCATATTGGACCTAAAGAGTCTAAACAAATTTCTAAACGTCCGGTCCTTCCGGATGGAGTCGATCCGATCGGTCACCGCTGCCCTACAGGGGGAGGAATGGTTAGCCTCGATCGACATCAAAGATGCTTACTTGCATGTTCCCATCTTTCCAGGTCATCAAAAATTTCTACGCTTTGCAGTAGAAGGGCGCCATTTTCAGTTCAGAGCCTTACCATTCGGTCTGGCCACAGCACCACGAGTGTTCACAAAAATTCTGGCCCCACTGTTGGCCGATCTAAGAACACGAGGTGTAACGATAATGGCATACCTACACGACCTGTTGTTGATGGAACACTCAGTTGCCAAGCTAGAAGTGGTAATTGTCGATACAATCAAGTATCTAGAATCTCACGGTTGGGTCATCAACCTGGACAAGTCAGCCCTACAGCCAGTGAAAAACCTGGTATATCTAGGGCTACGGCTGGATTCAGACCAGAGGAAGATTTTCTTACCTCTAGACAAGGTATCCTCCTTGAGGGGCTTGGTCCGTCTGCTTTGTGCAAAAAGACAGCCGTCCATACGCCTGTGCATGAGGCTGCTAGGAAAGATGGTAGCATCATTCGAAGCTGTGCCATACGCCCAATTCCACTCAAGGAATTTACAGAGGGCCATATTGTCAGCCTGGAACGGAAAAATTCAGGCTCTAGACTTCCCGATGGCTTTGTCCCCTTCCGTTCGGAAGAGTCTCTGCTGGTGGTTGATCCCCCAGAATCTCCAGAAGGGAAAACCCTTCAGTCCGATATCCTGGAAGGTGGTCACTACAGATGCCAGCCTTATAGGCTGGGGGCAGTACTGGAGCAATGGTCTCTCCAGGGCAGATGGTCAAATGTAGTAAAAACCCTGCCCATCAATCTCTTAGAGATACGAGCAGCCCGGTATGCCCTAGTAGCCTGGGCATCCAGACTCCAAGGGTCCCCTGTCAGAATTCAATCAGACAATGCCACAGCAGTGGCATATATCAATCATCAGGGAGGCACCAGGAGTCGTGCAGTCCAGAGGGAAGTAAGTCACATCCTGGAATGGGCAGAAAAGCATGTCCCATGTATGTCAGCTGTCTTCATTCCAGGGGTGGAGAATTGGAAGGCGGACTTTCTAAGTCGCCAACAGTTATGCCCAGGGGAATGGTCCCTTCATCCCGAGGTCTTCCGAGCAATATGTCAGCGGTGGGGAACACCGGATGTAGATCTGCTAGCATCCAGATTCAACGCAAAGGTGGACAGATTTGTCTCCCGGACAAGGGATCCCCTCGCTTGCGGCTCGGATGCTCTGGTGTTCCCTTGGAATCAGTTCAGACTGATATATGCATTCCCTCCGCTACAATTGTTGCCTCGACTCCTTCGCAGAGTCAGGTTGGAAAAGAAGCCGGTGATCTTGGTGGCTCCAGCGTGGCCCCGAAGGGCCTGGTACGCGGAGATCATCAAAATGTCTGTGGGGAGTCCTTGGACCCTTCCACGTCGTCCGGACCTGCTTTTGCAAGGGCCGATATACCACCCTTCCTTACTAACTCTAAGTTTAACGGCCTGGCTATTGAATCCCACATCCTAAAGAAGAGAGGTCCCTCTAACTCTGTGGTATCAACTATAATCAATGCCAGGAAGCCTGTATCCAGGCAGATCTACTATAGAGTTTGGAAGGCGTACATCACTTGGTGCGAGGCCAGAAAGTGGCATCCACGTAAGTACGTTATAGGCAGAATTCTGGACTTCCTACAGTGGGCTGTAGACAGGAAGTTTGCCTTAAGTACTATCAGGGGTCAGGTTTCGGCCTTATCAATACTATTTCAAAGGCCCCTGGCTATGCATTCACTTGTCAAATCCTTTATGCAAGGAGTGACTCGTATTATTCCACCGATTAAAGCTCCCATATGTCCATGGGATCTAAATTTGGTTCTGTCGGTTCTGCAGAAGCAGCCATTTGAACCTTGCGGCACATTTCCTTGGTTCTACTCACCAGAAAATTGATATTTTTAGTAGCCATATGCTCGGCTAGAAGAGTGTCGGAAGTAACCGCCATGTCCTGTAAAGAGCCATATCTGGTTATTCATGAGGACAGAGTAGTATTACGTCCTCACCCAGCCTTTCTTCCTAAGGTGGTATCGAGGTTTCACTTGAACCAGGATGTGGTTCTTCCTTCTTTTCCCCAAACCAAGCTCGGTAGAGGAAAAGTTATTGCATTCTTTGAATGTAGTAAGAGCAGTTAAAGCTTATCTAAAAGCCACTGCTCAGATTCGTAGAACGGATTCTTTGTTTGTTCTGCCGGAAGGCCCCAGAAAGGGTCAGGCAGCATCAAAATCTACTTTAGCCAAGTGGATTCGACAGGTCATAATACAAGCCTATGGCTTGAGAAGTAGACCGCCTCCGTTCAAAGTTAGGGCGCACTCCACGAGAGCAGTTGGAACTTCATGGGCAGTGCATCACCAGGCCTCCCTGGCTCAAATTTGTAAGGCCGCAACATGGTCTTCAGTACACACGTTTACTAGGTTCTACCAGGTGGACGTTAGAAGTCAGGAGGATGTCGCCTTTGGGTGCAGTGTGTTGCAGGCCGCAAAAGATCCTCATGCCTGATGGCACCCAGCTTATGTATGGTATATCCCCCCCCTCATTTGGCATTGCTTTGGGACGTCCCACATAGTAATGACTATGCCGCTCTGTGTCCCGTGATGTATGAACAAGAAAGTAGGATTTTTAAAACAGCTTACCTGTAAAATCCTTTTCTTGGAGTACATCACGGGACACAGAGCTCCCACCCCTCTTTTGGGGACACGTATTGCTTTGCTACAAAACTGAGGTGCTCCCGGATGGGAGGGGCTTATATAGGGGAGGGTACTTCCTGTTTTGGAAGTTGCCAGTGCCAGCACCTGAAGGTAATTCTATATAACCCACATAGTAATGACTATGCCGCTCTGTGTCCCGTGATGTACTCCAAGAAAAGGATTTTACAGGTAAGCTGTTTTAAAAATCCTACTTTTTGCTGCATACGTGACATCTTTTTTGGCGTCTTTGGCCTGCTTCAGATGATGGAATGTTGCCTAGGAATTGGCGCTCATGAAATTGGCTAACAGCATCAGAGAAAAATTCTTTGATGAATTTTACAAAGGGGGTGGGGCTTTCCGTTGATTTGGTGTAGATTATGTTTGCATTATAAATGGGCAAATGGATGAGATACATTTCTACTTTCGTCTACCAGAAACACGACCTCCTTTATGCCAAATAGGGCTGAAGCATTTTGTCATTAAAATCCACCCCCCATGTAGAGATTGTAATCTTGGACACATGTTGGCTTTTCAATGGGACCTCGTCTTCTTTGAACCATTACTGTATTGTCATTATGGATGCTGGACATCATGTACACATTTCTACTATCCTTCCACTTCAAGGCCAGCACTTCATTGTTTCTCAAAGTTGCTTTTTCCCCTCTTCACAGTTTTTTGTTCACTATGGATTGTGGGAAGCCCTTCCTGTTCTTTCTGGAGGTTCTGGAAACCAGGGTTTAAGCAAGGTGTAGGTGTTTAAAAAGGGGAAAGCTGGTGTAATAGTTATCCAGGTATATGTGATAACCTTTGTTCAGCAGTGGGTATGCCAGGTCCCATACAATTTTTCCAGTTGTGCCCATGTAGGCCGGGCACTCAGGGGACTCTCAGGGAGCTCTTCCTTCATATACAGTATGTGGAACACATACAGATTTCCCGTTACTCTCTCACAAAACTTGTAAAATTTTACTCCGTATCTGGCCCTTTTGCTAGAAATATATTGTTTTATTCATAGCTGGCCTGAAAATGGTACCAGGGACTCATCCACACATATATGCTGATCGGGGACATAGAGTTCTGCAAATCGTTGGGAAAAGAAATTTATGAGTGGATGAATTTTACGTAATTTATCATAATTTTGATGATTTCGGGGAGGGCATTGGGTGTTGTCTGAAATGAAGGAAGTGCATAATTATTTCATATTAGGACCTGGAAATTACTGCAGAATAAATGGGCATGTGGTGGATGGGGTTGGTGGACCAGTAGGCATGTCCTTCATTTTTTTTGTAAGCTCCATGTTTATGGTGAGGCCCATAAACAACTTGAAATCCTCCAACGTCAAATTTCTCCATTAAAACAAACAGGCATATGAAGAATGGTGGTTGTTGGCAATATTCTGCTGGGCATATAGATTGGTCTGGTCCAATATAAATTGCAGTAAAGTGTTGGGAAAAAATACATAAAAGCAATCAATTTCGGATAAATTTGGGGTATTGGCCTGCACACCTGGCTGTGCGGTGAAAGGGGGAATACTTGCTGATCCCGAGTCGCAAGGCAGCCATGTTGGGTTGGCAAGACCATCTGGGAGGTATGGAGTGGCCCTGGTTCTTAGGGGACATGACACTCTAGTGCTGGTAGTTGGGGGATTTGAAGTTATTGTGCTGGTACTTGGGGGTGATACTGCAGCGCTGGCAGCAGCGCTGGTACTGGGCATGGGCATTTGTTCCCGGGGGCTTTTGCTGGCGGCAGCGCTGGTACTGGGCCTGGGAATTTGTTCTCGGGGCCTATCGCTGGCAGCAGTGCTGGTACTGGGCCTGGGAATTTGATCCTGGTTGCTGGTGGCTGCCTTGTTTTCAGAGCACTATTCCCTTTTAGGAGGGACCCATTCTTCCTCCGATTCATTTGCCGATCTGCTGCTATCAATCGGTTCAAATGCTGCATTTTATTCGGAATCAGAATTGGCATTGGAATCTGATGAGAACTCCCCGCTGCTCTCATCAGTCATTAAGAGAATTTGGAATGCCTCCTCACTGCTATATACTTTTTTGGACATGCTGCTGATGGCTGTGCGACGGGTGGCAGGTGCCGGTCACTGATGGACTGTGCGATGGGTGACAGATGGGTGGCAGGTGACGGTCACTGATGGGCTATGCGATGGGTGGCAGGTGAAATTCAGTGATAGGCTGTGCGATGGGTGGCAGGTGACGTTCACTGATGGGCTGTGCGATGGGTGGCAGATGATGTTCACTGATGGGCAGTGTGATGGGTGGCAGGTGACGTTCACTGATAAGTGATGACGGTGTGACTGTTGACCATCACTGACGGGTGACTGGCGACGGTCAGTGATGGGTGACGGGTGCACCGCTGACGGTCACTAATGGGAGCCTCTGATGTGACAGGTGCACTTTATATGCACAGATGGATGACATGTGCACTTTATGGGTGCTGATGGGCACTGATGTGGTGACTGTTGGGTGACAGGTGCAATGCGGGTGTTAGGGGCGATGTGACAGGTTCTCTTTGTGTTGTGCTTGGTGCAGTACACTAAACACAAAGATTGGTAACTCACTGCTTCTGGCTCTCCTCTCCTCACACTGGAAACAATGTGTGAAGAGAGGAGAGCCGGTAACAGCCAGTTACCGGTCTGTGTTTACATATGTGATTGGCTGTGAATGGATCACAGCCGATCATGTGGTAAACAGCCGCTGGCCATTGGCTGTTTACCATTTTTGGTGAAAAGCAGTGTTCTCAGAAACACCGACAGTGCAGGACTTCGTGCACCCGATCGCGCGCATGACCAGTTTGAATGGGCCGACGTCATATGACGTCCGCCTAGAACGAGAGCCGCACCGCCCATTTGATGGTTTGCGGGTGGCAACTGGTTAAAGTTACTTCCCTGCCTGTCCGTCCTTGTACATGCAGCTCACTGTACATATTCGGCAAAGCTTAGGTGGCTGCCCTGCTTAGGTGGCAGATGAAGTGTTAAGCCCTGTACACACGATCGGATAACCTATGGTTTTTCGTCCGATGGATTTGTCCATCGGAAATCCGATGAAACTGTTTTTCATCAGTCTTGGCCACACACCATCAGTCAAAAAACCGACGGCAAGAAAACGACGGCACGTCCAAAACGTACGACGCGCTATTAAAGGGCCGAACAAATCTAATGGCGCCACCCCTTGGGCTGCTTTTGCTGATTTCGTGTTACCGCGTGTTAGTAAAAGTTTGGTGAGAGCCGATTCGCGCTTTTCAGTCTCCGTGCTTTGCAAATCGTTTCCTGGTGTTCAGTTTGTGCTTGTGGGTTTGTATTTGTGATTCAGTGCGTGCAGTCAGGTCGTTACTGCCTTGCAGTGCCTTCTTGGCCGTTCGTTTTCTGTTTTTCAGGTCGTTCTTCTCAGGCCTTGCTGTTCCACAGTGCGTTCTGTTTGAGTGCGTTCTGACCAGCCGACCGGTTTAAAACCATGTTTGAAGTGCGTTCTCGTTCTCGAGCTCGTGCTGGCTTTGGACTTGGTGTTGCAGTTAACACTGTAACCCGAGTTCAGTCTGTGAACAGGGTGAGGAGGAGTTCATGGACTAAGAATTGGTTGCTCCAGCGGGACCAATTCTCTCATATGCCTCTGCTGCGGGAAATCCATGAGAATAATCCTGATGATTTCAGGAATTATCTCAGGATGATGGACCCCGTATTTCACCGTCTGTTGGATTTGCTGTCCCCCTATATCACGAGGCAGGACACTGTGATGCGCCAGGCCATCACTGCCGAGCAGAGGCTTATTGCCACGTTGAGATACCTGGCAACTGGGAGAAGCTTGCAGGACCTCAAGTTCTCAACAGGCATCTCCCCCCAGGCTCTCGGGATCATTATCCCTGAGACTTGTTCGGCCATTATTCAGGTCCTGCAGAAGGACTATATGAAGGTAATTTTGCTCCTTTAACCTCACATTATATGTTTTTATTGTTTTAGAATCTTTTTTTTTTTTCCTAACACAAATTTGCCTGTTTGTAAGATCCTGGTAATGTCCCCATTTTCCCCATGCATGTTTTTACCTGTAAAGGCCTTTTTGGGCCCTACATGCCTATTTCCCTTCACTAACCTCTCCAGCATGCTATCGTGGGTGCAAACTCAGCTAGCCTTCTATTTTCCTTTTCATATTTTTGGGGTTAGTGCCCTCGTAGTTTGACAACCCTCCCTCCCCCCCCCTAAAGATGTAAAAATATTTTTAGTTCTCAATCAAGCTCAGCAGAGTGGTAGAGCCTTTTTTTGGATCCCACACAATCACCTTAGCCCCCCCCTTAGATTATTTTAGAATGTCCACTCAGCGGGGGTGAGGCATCTGCTAAGTGGGCCTTTGTTTATTGGTAGGAAAAACTTCCTTAAATAATAATGTTAGAATGATGTTGGTCAACAATGTTTTTGCGTGTAATCTGCTTGCACTGTAAACATAAACCGTACTAATGTCTTCTTTTTGTTTGACTCCACAGTTCCCTAGCACACCACAGGAATGGCTGACTGTGGGCTCCCAATTTGCCCAGCGGTGGGATTTCCCCAACTGCGGAGGGGCAATTGATGGGAAGCACGTCCACATAGTGCTGCCACCCCGTTCGGGGTCATACTATTTTAACTATAAAGGTTTCAATAGTATTGTGTTAATGGCAGTGGTGTCGGCACGGTACGAGTTCCTGTATGTGGACATGGGGAAGAACGGCCGGATGTCCGATGGCGGAGCATTCGTTGAGACGGAGTTCGCTCATCGTCTGCAGGCTGGGGGTCTTGCACTGCCTCCAGATGCAGAGAACGTGGAAGGGCTACCGTTCGTTTTCATCGCAGATGAAGCTTTTGGACTAGGACCACACCTCATGCGGCCATTTCCCCAACGCACCTTCACCCCGGAGAGGAGGGTTTTTAACCACTTTAGCCCCGGACCATTTGGTAGCTAAAGGACCAGAGGTGAATTCAGAATTTTGCACTGCGCTGCTTTAACTGTAAATTGTGCGGACATGCAATGTTGTACCCAAACGAAATTTGCGTCCTTTTCTTCCCACAAATAGAGCTTTCTTTTAATGGTATTTGATTGCCTCTGCGATTTTTATTTTTTGCGATATAAACGGAAAACGACTGAAAATTTTGAAAAAAAATGATATTTTCTACTTTTTGTTATAAGAAAAATCGAATAAACTCAATTTTAGTCATACATTTAGGCCAAAATGTATTCAGCCACATGTCTTTAGTAAAAAAAATGTCAATAAGCGTATATTTATTGGTTTGCGCAAAAGTTATAGCGTTTACAAACTAGGGTACATTTTCTGGAATTTACACAGCTTTAAATTTATGACTGCCTATCTCATTTCTTGAGGTGCTAAAATGGCAGGGCAGTACAAAACCCCCCCCAAATGACCCCATTTTAGAAAGTAGACACCCCAAGGAAATTGCTGAGAGGCATGTTGAGCCCATTGAATATTTTTTGTCCCAAGTGATTGAATAATGACAAAAAAAAAAAAAATTACAAAAAGTTGTCACTAAATGATATATTGCTCACACATGCCATGGTTATATGTGGAATTGCACCCCAAAATTAATTTTGCTGCTTCTCCTGAGTACGGGGATACCACATGTGTGGGACTTTTTAGGAGCCTAGCCGCGTACGGGACCCCGAAAACCAATCACCGCCTTCAGGATTTCTAGGCACAAATTTTTGATTTGACTCCTCACTACCTATCACAGTTTCGAAGGCCATAAAATGCCAAAATAGCACAAAACCCCCCCAAATTACCCCATTTTGGAAAGTAGACACCCCAAGCTGTTTGCTGAGAGGCATGGTGAGTATTTTACAGCTCTCATTTGTTTTTGAAAATGAAGAAAGAACATTTTTTTTTTTTTCTTTTTTTTTTCAATTTTCAAAACTTTGTGACAAAAAGCGAGATCTGCAAAATACTCACAATACCTCCCAGCAAATAGCTTGGGGTGTCTACTTTCCAAAATTGGGTCATTTGGGGGGGTTTTGTGCCATCTGGGCATTCCATGGCCTCCGAAACTGTGATAGGCAGTGAGAAGTGAAATCAAAAATTGACACCCTTAGAAAGCCTGAAGGCGGTGATTGGTTTTTGGGGTCCCGTACGCGGCTAGACTCCCAAAAAGTCTCACACATGTGGTATCCCCGTACTCAGGAGAAGCAACAGAATGTATTTTGGGGTGTAATTCCACATATGCCCATGGCATGTTTGAGCAATATATCATATAGTGACAACTTTGTGCAAAAAAAAAAAAAAAATTGTATTTTTTCCGCAACTTGTGTCAACATATAAAATATTCCATGGACTCGACATGCCTCTCAGTATATAGCTTGGGGTGTCTACTTTCCAAAATGGGGTCATTTGGGGGGGTTTTGAACTGTTCTGGCATTTTATACACATTAGGAAGCTTACATCCACTCTTCTAACCTTTTGAAGACAAAGCCCTTTTTGACACTTTTTGTTTACATGAAAACATATTTTTTTTGCAAGAAAATTATGTTGAACCCCCAAACATTATATATATATTTAAAGCAAAGGCCCTACAGAATAAAATGGTGGGTGTTGCATTTTTTTTCTACACAGTATTTGCGCAGCGATTTTTCAAACGCATTTTTTTGGGAAAAAATACACTTTTTTTAATTTTAATGCACTAAAACACACTATATTGCCCAAATGCTTGATGAAATAAAAAATATGATCTTAGGCCGAGTACATAGATACCAAACACGACATGCTTTAAAATTTCGCACAAACGCGCATTGGCGACAAACTACATACATTTTTAAAAGCCTTTAAAAGCCTTTACAGGTTACCCCGTTAGATTTACAGAGGAGGTCTACTGCTAAAATTACTTCCCTCGATCTGACCTTCGCGGTGATACCTCACATGCATGGTGCAATTGCTGTTTACATATGACGCCAGACCGACGCTTGCGTTCGCCATTGGGCAAGAGCAGGGCAGGACAGGGGTGCTTTTTTTTTTTTTTTTTATTATTAATTTTGCTTTTTTATTTTATTTTTAAATTGTTCCTTCCATATTTTTTTTAAATCATTTTTATTGTTATCTCAGGGAATGTAAATATCCCCTATGATAGCAATAGGTAGTGACAGGTACTCTATTTTTGAAAAAACTGGGGTCTAGACCCTAGATCTTTCCTCTGCCCTTAAAGCATCTGACCACACCAAGATCGGTGTGATAAAATGCTTTCCCAATTTCCCAATGGCGCTTTTTATATCCGGGGGGGGACATTCCCTCCCACTGCTTGTAAAAGCAGTCCAGAGGCTAATTAGCCACTAGGATTGCTTTTACATGAAAGCCGGCCGCTGGCTGAAAAGAATGATACCAAGATGATACCTAAACCCGCAGGCATCAATCTGGTATAACCAATCAAAGTCCAGCAACATACCAGTACGTTGCTGGTCCTTGTTGGACATGTATTGTAATCTTTTTTTTTCATGCAGCCAGGTGGCTGAACGAAAAAAGAGATTGATCGGTGGGTATGCCCACCATTAGAATACCGCCCTTCATCCACCCACTTCTAATGATGGGCATACATGCACCATTTATATATGCCGAAGCATGGGGGCATCCTCCCGCAAAAAAGTTATGCCGCACACACATGGTCGGACTTTTCCACGGGCAAGCCTCCGTCGGAATTTCGATCGTATGTACGCAGCATTAGGAGCAAAATCACTCCTCCGCCCCTGCTGCCCCAATGCTTCGGCATATTTGCTTTATTTTTTTAACTGTGGTGGTGAAATCACCTCCTACAGCACTGGAGTCGCAGGGATCAGGCCTGTCTCTGCGAACGCTGCAGTTATGTGTGTTGTGTTTTGTAAGTGACAGTGATCGATCGATACTGCACTTGGGTGGCCTGGGCTGGATGGAGGGGCAAAACGCAGGTGCTAGCAGGTATCTGGGCTGATCCCGCTAACACTGCGTTTTTGGGAACCCTAAACTGCTGGGGACGCTAGTATAGATCTGATCAGATCAGATATTGATCTGTTCAGATACTATACCACTAAGGGAGGTGTATGCTTCACGCGTGGGTGTTAGCGTTACTGGCACTAACCTGACGCTGCCTGGGGTGTGACGCAGACCCTCTCTGACGCTAAAACCTAATTGATATCACCCGCCGGGTGATCAGGGGGTTAAACCTGTATTGGGTTATATACGGCGGGTGCCCTGACACTATAAAAAGCAAACTAACTAACCAGCGTCACCCGTAACACTTATATGATGATCACTGGTGAAAGGGTTAACTAGGGGCAATCAGGGGGTTAAAACCTTTATTAGATAATATATGGGGGTACCTGACGCTATAAAAACCTGCGGCGAACCTTAAAAAAATTACTGGCTACCGATCTGCATCACCGACGCTAAGACAGCGATCAGAAAAATGATCGCTTAGCGACAGTGGTGATAGGGGGTGAAAGGGTTACCTGGGGGGCGATCAAGGGGGTTAAACCTTTATTAGATCATTTATGGGGGTACCTGACGCTATAAAAACTTGCGGCGAACCTAAAAAAAATTACTGGCTACCGATCTGCATCACCGACGCTAAGACAGCGATCAGAAAAATTATCGCTTAGCGACAGTGGTGATAGGGGTTGAAAGGGTTACCTGGGGGGCGATCAAGGGGGTTAAACCTTTATTAGATAATTTATGGGGGTACCTGACGCTATAAAAACCTGCGGCGAACCTAAAAAAAAAATACTGGCTACTGATCTGCATCACCGACGCTAAGACAGCGATCAGAAAAATTATCGCTTAGCGACAGTGGTGATAGGGGGTGAAAGGGTTACCTGGGGGGCGATCAAGGGGGTTAAACCTTTATTAGATAATTTATGGGGGTACCTGACGCTATAAAAACCTGCGGCGAACCTAAAAAAAAAATACTGGCTACCGATCTGCATCACCGGCGCTAAGACAGCGATCAGAAAAATTATCGCTTAGTGACAGTGGTGATAGGGGGTGAAAGGGTTACCTGGGGGGCGATCAAGGGGGTTAAACCTTTATTAGATAATTTATGGGGGTACCTGACGCTATAAAAACCTGCGGCGAACCTAAAAAAAAAATACTGGCTACTGATCTGCATCACCGACGCTAAGACAGCAATCAGAAAAATTATCGCTTAGTGACAGTGGTGATAGGGGGTGAAAGGGTTACCTGGGGGGCGATCAAGGGGGTTAAACCTTTATTAGATAATTTATGGGGGTACCTGATGCTATAAAAACCTGCGGCGAACCTAAAAAAAATTACTGGCTACCGATCTGCATCACAGACACTAAGACAGCGATCAGAAAAATTATCGCTTAGCGACAGTGGTGATAGGGGGTGAAAGGGTTACCTGGGGGGCGATCAAGGGGGTTAAACCTTTATTAGATAATTTATGGGGGTACCTGATGCTATAAAAACCTGCGGCGAACCTAAAAAAAATTACTGGCTACCGATCTGCATCACAGACACTAAGACAGCGATCAGAAAAATTATCGCTTAGCGACAGTGGTGATAGGGGGTGAAAGGGTTACCTGGGGGGCGATCAAGGGGGTTAAACCTTTATTAGATAATTTATGGGGGTACCTGACGCTATAAAAACCTGCGGCGAACCTAAAAAAAAATACTGGCTACCGATCTGCATCACCGACGCTAAGACATCGATCAGAAAAATGATCGCTTAGCGACGGCGGTGCTGGGGGGTGAAAGGGTTATCTGGGGGGTGATCAAAGGGTTAAACCTTTATTAGGGGGGGTTAGGGGGCTACACTGGACCTAAAACTAAATGTAGTGACACTTTTACAGTCACAAATGTCACTGATTGCAGTGATCAGTAAATAAATGGTCACTGCAATCAGTGACACTGTGACTGGGGGCTGGGGGGTGATCTGGGGGGGCCTGGGGGGGCGATTTATGTGCCTATGTGTGCTGGTGTTAGTGTAGTGTTTGTGCACTGACCTGTGTGTCTTCTCTTGTACGGCGCTCGGTATATGTGAGCGCCGCACAGGAGATGACATCACTTCCTCCTGCTTTCTCTGTCTGTGTGTACATTCGACAGACAGAGGGGGCATTTCTATTCGCCGGGAGCGATCGCGGGGGGGTGGCCGGAATCGAACGACCGTCCCCTCATGTCGGATCGCTCCCCAACGAATTCCGACCGCTCACTGTACAGAAGGGGGGTCCGATCGGACCCCCCAACTGTACAAAGGCAATCACGTATGCTCTACGTGATTGTGCCTGTCGGTGCCATTGTGCCGACGTATATATACAGTAAGCGGTCGTTAAGTGGTTAATTACCGGCTGGCCAGAGCCCGGAGAGTTGTGGAGAATGCCTTCGGGATAATGGCCAGCCGGTTCCATCTGTTTCAGACAGCTATCAATTTGGCGGAATATAAACTGAACAACATTGTCTACTGCTGCTGCTTATTGCACAACTTTTTGCGAAAATTTTCTGCTAATTATGTGTCATCAGTTGGGCCTGAGGCCGGTCCATCTGAACTGACAAATCTGACCGGCTTCAGCACTGCCCGTACTGGCTTGGCCCCCCAAAGTGCCCGTGAAGTACGTCAGAAATACGTAGAGTACTTCACGGGTATGGGGGCCATCGCAATGCCAGACCACATCTGACCTTTTAATCTTACCTTTTTCAAATAATAAAAAAAAAAAGATTTACTACAAACTTGTGTTGTCATTCTTGTATTTTGGGTTTATGTGTCTCCCAGGTTCTAGTAGTGCCAAGTGTATTTGTCCTTAGTAAATACCCTCAAATCTCAGAGGGAAAAACACTGTTTTTGCATCTTCAGAACTGCTATTGAGCATAGAAAGAACAAGGCACACCTTTTTTAGACTTTCCCAATTTTTTTAATGATTGCACAACATTTTTGGTTGTTTTGGGAAATTCTATTTTTTTTGTTTGTGTGGCTTTTTTGGAAGAAACATGCATGGGTCAAAAGCCAATATTTTTTTTCTGAAAAAGTTAAAAAATAACACAGTGAAAAATACAAACATGAGATGGGGTGATGTTACCCCTGATCCATCCCAAATGTGAAGAACCACACTTTCTTTTTGGAGCTCAAATGGGTATCTTCAACATGATCCAATGGCTAAGGTAAACATGTGCTATCTGCCATCATGGGGGATCAATGGCCGTGCTTTGGGGGTGAAAACCCTTCCTCTCACCTACTTGAGTAGGGAGGAAGAGGTTGCACCCCCAAAACAGGGACATAGATATCCTGTGACGGCAGATAGCACATGTTGAGTCACTGTGTGTATCTTCACATTTGGGCTGGTGGAAATCCCATTTGAAATTTCGGACGCATAACAAAACACAAAAACAGGGGGGGGTTCACACTATTCTCCCCAAAATATCTATCATGTTTTTATAGTTTTGCTCAATCACAATCATTCTCTTTCTCATAATGTCCATTTCACTACTGCATTCCATGATTTCCTGAATGATTATTTTGGCGCTGACACTGGAGAATTTGGACTTCCTGACACACCCCCACGTTCAGTCCCTAAAAACAAAAAAAATTTTTTAAACTATGCAGGCCTACATCTGTATTTACCTTGAAGTTGTGGTGACAGACACTGACCTGTTGTGCTGATAAGCTCCACCTCTCCTTCCTCCACCTCCCCTTCCTCCACCTCCGCTTTCTCCCTCTCTGCTTCCTGAACCTGCTGATCTTGGTCTGCTTTGTGATCTTCGGGGAGTTTCTGTGGTGTTTGGTTCCTCGTCTCCTGAGCATGGTGTCCTCCCAGTCTCCTCTCCCCTATGGGAATGTCAAAAATAATGTATCCTTTAGCACACAGAGATTTTAGGCCTGAAAATGGATTCATTGTTTGGAAGTGGGGTACAAATGATATTTGGCCCTGAGTTTCAAGATGAACATATGAGATCTTGCAAACTCAACAAAGCAACATGTTATTTTGGAGGACACTCACAAATACACTTGGATAACCACCAAGGTATCCACTGGAGCACCTGTGTGTGACACCGTTAAGAAATTTGGTCATGTGGCCCAGAGCATAGTATCTTGATCAAGAACAAAAAAAAGTACACAACTGCTGGAGTGTCATCTCCTTTACCCAGAATACAGTTTATCCTTTCATTCACATTCTAATTTTCCTTACAACACATCATCTTGCCAACAATGTGTAGATAAACATTGTTGAAGTAAAATGAGGCATGGCCACATGTAGTTTACGTGGATATGTGCCAAACATGTTTGGGGGAAGAGCAGCAATTTTTTTTAAACACACATTTACCAAATAAGTGGACTCTCCACTTAACATAAAAGTTGACATTTTAAAATGTGAAACCAGTCAAGCCAAGCACATGTTGCAAAACATGGAAGAATACATGTTACAATGTGAAAGAACACAGTAAAAAAAACTTACTTTTTTCTATGCTTTTTAGAAGCTTCCTATACTGCTCCGGCTCCCTCAGCTTGAGGTCTGACCACCTTTTACAGAGTTGTTCCTTGGATCTCCTGACCCCATATTTTTTATAGAGAGTCTTCGCCACTTTGTCCATAATTTGTGACTTCCGGAGATTAGGTGTGTCGTATGGGCCATGCTTGCCGTCGTAATCCTTCCTCCGCAGAATGCCCACCATCTCCGCCATCTCAGAAAAAGACATATTAGTCACCTTATATCTTTTTTCACTGGATCGGGACATTTCCGCCTCCGGGCTTTCCTCGTCGGTAATTTCTAATAAAGAAGCCACCTGTGTCTGCGACATGTCGCCGTCTCACATTGTGCGCCGATCGTTAAGGGGCGGGGAAATGCAGAAAAAGTCTGTCATGGGCGGGCGACGAGGGCGGAGTTACACGCATGTGCAGGGTATAAAAAGGGGAAAGAAGTTATTAGGGATGCGCGGAGTAAGGACGACCAGAAGTGAACCAACGAACTGAACTAAGGTAAGAAGGGAACTCGGGCCTGCAGTGGCCTATAATGGTTCATGAGTGTAATGGGCAATATTGTGATAAGTTGAGGAGAATCAAATCTGAATTTTTTTTCATAACCTTGTTTTTTTACTTGCTGATCCAAAAAGATGCATAAACTACGTGAGCCGGAGGTGATGCTGGCTTTTATTGAAAAATATAAGGAACAGCGCAACCTGTGGGAACTGAAACACCCAGCGTACCACAAGAGTGATGTACGTCGGGCAACTATTTGCAAATTAGCAGAGGATATGAAGCCATGGATCCCAGATGCAGACTACACTATGATCAATAATAAAATCAACAACCTGCGTAATTCCTATAAAAAAAAATACAAGGAAGTGCGCCAGTCAAAGAGATCAGGAGCAGCAGCCGACGATGTAGTAAAGCCCAAGCTGTGGTACTACAGACATCTTCAATTTCTGGATGACCAGATCGAGGCCAGGGAATCTATTTCCAGCCTTCCCTCAACCCTTCTTTCCACCCTTCCCTCCAGCGTTCCTTCCACCCTTCCCTCCACCCCTGCAGAGGCAGAGGAGGAGCCTCCTGAACTTGAAGAGCCAGATCTTCGCATCTTCAGCCAGGTATAGTATTTTTGAGGATAATTATTGTGCACTAAGTAATATTGTGTTGAACTGTTTGGATTACCCATAAATGATATCATCCCCCCCCAAAAAAAAATATGCACCAGTAATGATATCCAAATTGTGTGTGATAGATTCCCCAAATAATACAATTTTTCATTTTATTTTATAAACAGGATGAGGCAAGCCAGGAGGAAGAGGGTCAGGAGTGTGGCAGGCAGGAGGAGGCAGGGCCAAGTGGGACTTAGCAGGTCCCCAGGCCTAGTGGCAGCACCATCTCCCAAGTGGCTCCCCTCCACGTCAGACCGCCAAAACAACGGCGGATGACACAAGTTGAGGAGGAGTCACTAAAGATGATTCAGGAGGCTGCTGCCATCATGAGGGCCCCCCTCAACCCTACGGAGGGGTTTAGCAGCTATCTGGCGGATAATGGAGGCGGGACAACGGGCCCTTTGTGAGCACCTCATA
This sequence comes from Rana muscosa, assembly GCA_029206835.1. NCBI lineage: Eukaryota > Metazoa > Chordata > Amphibia > Anura > Ranidae > Rana > Rana muscosa. The sequence goes on along the minus strand of CM055122.1, from coordinate 1,003,118,364 downwards.
TATATGGCCGTACACATGGGGGCGAGGGGGCTGCTGACTGAGGCCACCCATCTGTCACATCACGCCAATCCCTCTCCTCCTTCTCCTGCCACATCACCACCCACAGTGGCCCAGCCTGCAAGGGTGCGTGGACGGGGCCGTGGAAGGAACACTGCAGGGAAGCGTGGAGGGTAGGCTACAGGGAAGAGCAGGTGGTGATTCCCTGGCCTCGAGCTGCTCATCCAGAAGTTGCAGGTTGATGGAGTACCACAGCTTGGGATGATGTATTTCTTTGGCTGCTGCTCCTGATTTCATGCTGTTGTTGATTTTATTATTCATCATAGTCAGGTCTGCATTTGGGATCTAAGGACTTGATATTCTCTGCTAATTTCTGAATAGTTGCCCTTCGTTTTTTGTTTGCTTTTTTACCGAAATAAAGGGAAATTTGATTTCAGCCAACATACATGCCTGATGTGTTTTTTGTTTAAGTAGCAATAACATTTCATAAATACAATGTGTAATTAATAACAAAGGACACCAACCTCCATGAGGAAACGAAAACAAAAAAATAAATGTCCTGAGAAATTGACACACCAAATAATGCACAACAAATTTAAAGCCAAAAAAAAAAAAAATGGGGAATTTGTGAGCTCGGCCTTGAAGAGTTAAACTAATTATTCCTAAGATCACAAGAAAGAAGAAAGACATACGTTTGTCAGAACTCATGAGAAAGATCTGCTGCCAAAATGACATTTTAAACACCGTTCTAAAGCAACAAAACATGCGCTGCATTAAACTAAGCAATAATTTGCAGAATGACGAATGTGCTCTCTCCATTAGGAACGCTAGTTTTACCAGAACGAGCGCTCCCGTCTCCTAATTCTGTCTGAGCATGCGTGGGTTTTTTAACCGATGGACTTGCCCATAGACGATCGGAAATTCCCATCGGTTTTTTATCCATCGGAAAATTTTAAAACAAGTTCTATTTTTTCCAACCGATGGAAAAAAGACCGATGGGTACCATACACGATCGGTTGGTCTGATGAAAACCATCCATCGGACGGTTTTCATCAGTCAAACCGATCGTGTGTACGGGGCTTGAGATCCCGGAGTCGCGATGCTGCACTTCACCATTGTTCCGGTGGATGACAAGCACGGAGCGGACTATGACGATTTGGAGGGGATCAGCAGAGTGGACTATAGAGATAAAGGGCAGTTTGTGCGATCCCTATGACACTGTTAGCTCAGACAGTAATGGGAGCCATAAAAAAATAGCCCATTCCTTAAACGCTCTGATTCAAAGAAATACAGTGGTTTTACGATAGAAATCTGGCCTTATTTGAGGCCAGAATAAGGCCTCAAATAAGGTCTTTTCCTTTCTTAATCGCTTGGTAAACTATACTAACCTGACACAGGGTGCAAAGGAACATAAAGAGGCTAAAAATCCAGAGGAGTCCTGTAAAATGTTTTACAAGAATTTGAACTCACATCTACCACCATTTGGCTATGTGTTTCTCATCCTTCTTGGGATCATAGTATGCGCCCAGTCTTTTCAATGCTGGGTTCCGACCATAGCTGCCAGGAATGATACCTTTAAAATTAAATCACAATAATGGCGCTTAAAGTGTATCAGAAGACAATACATATATACATATACCTAAAATGTCCTATGAGCTATGCGAAGAGCTCAGGTTTGAGTGAAAACAGTCCAGGAAGGTAACCGGGCAGCCTTGCTGAGGGAGCTGAAGCCAGACTCCAAACATATGAAAACAGAAAAAAACAGAAAAAAGGCGCCACTTAGTAAAAACTGTTTCACTTTAATAATACAATAGTATTAAAGCACTCACTCGTAAGTTGACTGTATGAAGCACATAGATGATCAGGTCTGTGGTCGTATTCCGCTAGCTAGCAGTCTCAGTGTGGAATGTCCTCCTCGTTTGCTGTATTAGAAGCCGGGATAATATCCATGGTGGATGTTGCCGGAGGTTCTTCTCGTTCACCGGTCCTGATGTCATCCCGCTGAAAGTAGCATTGCGTCTCAAACTGAACTTCCTGTTTGCGGTCCAGCCCTCCCTTTGGTTTTCTGAGAAGAACCTCCGGCAACATCCACCATGGATATTATCCCGGCTTCTAATACAGCAAACGAGGAGGACATTCCACACTGAGACTGCTAGCTAGCGGAATACGACCACAGACCTGATCATCTATGTGCTTCATACAGTCAACTTACGAGTGAGTGCTTTAATACTATTGTATTATTAAAGTGAAACAGTTTTTACTAAGTGGCGCCTTTTTTCTGTTTTTTTCTGTTTTCATAGGAATGATACCTTTGGCAGCCCTCCCTGTCTGGATGCACAGATTCAGAATCTACAGGCTTACCCACATAAACACAAAATGGGTTGGTCTTACTGGATGCACCTATTCTGTAGAGGATTTATTGATTCTAATATACTGTTCTAGATTTATGTGATCTTATTTTGTTTCCACATGGAAGATCTTACCGTTTACCATAATATGAGCCTGCCATGCTGCATTACTGTTTTCACCATTTATGGTTTTTAACATGTGATTGCATATTTACTCATTGCATTTATGCTATGCTTTGATGCTTTTTTACAATAAAGGTATCCTTTTCTTTTTTTATTTTTACTTTAAGATTTTTATTAACCACTTAACGACCGCCCACTGTAAATATACGTCAGCAGAATGGCACCGACAGGCACAATCACGTATATATACGTGATTGCCTTTGTATAGTTGGGGGGTCCGATCGGACCCCCCTTCTTTACAGTGAGCGGTCGTTTTACCTTCGGGAGCGATCCGGCATGAGGGGACGGCCGTTCGATTCCGGCCACCCCCTCTCGATCGCTCCCGGCGAATGAGAGAGCTTCCCCTGCCTGCCAGGAAGGAGGAAGTGATGTCATCTCTCCTGGGGCGCTCACATATACCGAGCGCCGTACAGGAGAAGATGCCAGGTTAGTACACACAACACTACACTGACACCAGGACACATAGGCACATAAATCGCCCCCCCAGGCCCCCCCAGACACCCCCAGATCACCCCCCACCCCCCAGCCCCCAGTCACAGTGTCACTGATTGCAGTGACCATTTATTTAGTGATCACTGCAATCAGTGACATTTGTGACTGTGAAAGTGTCACCAAAGTTTAGTCTTAGGTCCAGTGTAGCCCCTAACCCCCCCCTAATAAAGGTTTAACCCCCTGATCACCCCCCAGATAACCCTTTCACCCCCTATCACCACTGTCACAAAGCAATCATTGTTCTGATCGATGTCTTAGCGTCGGTGATGCTGATCGGTAGCCAGTAATTTTTTTTAGGTTCGCCGCAGGTTTTTATAGCGTCGGGTACCCCCATATATTACCTAATAAAGGTTTAACCCCCTTGATCGCCCCCAGGTAACCCTTTCACCACCTATCACCACTGTCACTAAGTTATAATTTTTCTGATCGATGTCTTAGCGTCGGCGATGCTGATCGGTAGCCAGTAATTTTTTTTAGGTTCGCTGCAGGTTTTTATAGCGTCGGGTACCCCCATATATTACCTAATAAAGGTTTAACCCCCTTGATCGCCCCCCAGGTAACCCTTTCACCCCCTAGCACCGCCGTGGCTATGCGATCATTTTTCTGATCGATGTCTTAGCGTCGGTGATGCTGATCGGTAGCCAGTATTTTTTTTTAGGTTCGCCGCAGGTTTTTATAGCGTCGGGTACCCCCATATATTACCTAATAAAGGTTTAACCCCCTTGATCGCCCCCCCAGGTAACCCTTTCACCCCCTATCACCACTGTCACTAAGCGATAATTTTTCTGATCGATGTCTTAGCGTCGGCGATGCTGATCGGTAGCCAGTAATTTTTTTTAGGTTCGCCGCAGGTTTTTATAGCGTCGGGTACCCCCATATATTACCTAATAAAGGTGTAACCCCCTTGATCACCCCCCAGGTAACCCTTTCACCCCCTAGCACCGCCGTCACTATGCGATCATTTTTCTGATCGATGTCTTAGCGTCGGTGATGCTGATCGGTAGCCAGTAATTTTTTTTAGGTTCGCCGCAGGTTTTTATAGCGTCAGGTAACCCCATATATTATCTAATAAAGGTTTAACCCCCTGATCGCCCCCCAGGTAACCCTTTCACCCCCTATCACCACTGTCGCTAAGCAATCGTTTTTATGATCGTTGTCTTAGTATCGGTGATGCCGATAGGTAGCCAGTAATTTTTTTTTAGGTTCGCCGTCAGGTTTTTATATAGCGTCAGGTACCCCCATATATTACCCTAATAAAGGTTTTAACCCCCTAATTGCCCCTAGTTAACCCTTTCACCAGTGATCATCATATAAGTGTTACGGGTGACGCTGGTTAGTTAGTTTGCTTTTTATAGTGTCAGGGCACCCGCCGTATATAACCCAATAAAGGTTTAACCCCCTGATCGCCCGGTGTTGATATCAGTTAGGTTTTAGCGTCAGAGAGGGTCTGCGTCACACCCCAGGCAGCGTCAGGTTAGTGCCAGTAGCGCTAACACCCACACGTGAAGCATACACCCCCCTTAGTGGTATAGTATCTGATCAGCTCAATATCTGATCTGATCAGATCTATACTAGCGTCCCCAGCAGTTTAGGGTTCCCAAAAACGCAGTGTTAGCGGGATCAGCCCAGATACCTGCTAGCACCTGCGGTTTGCCCCTCCGTCCAGCCCAGGCCACCCAAGTGCAGTATCGATCGATCACTGTCACTTGCAAAACACAACACACATAACTGCAGCGTTCGCAGAGACAGGCCTGATCCCTGCGACTCCAGTGCTGTAGGAGGTAATTTCACCACCACAGTTAAAAAAAAAAAGCATATATGCCGAAGCATTGGGGCAGCAGGAGCAGAGGAGCGATTTTGCTTCTAATGCCGCGTACATACGGTCGAAATTCCGACGGAGGCTTGCCCGTGGAAAAGTCTGACCATGTGTACGCGGCATAACTTTTGCGAGAAGATGCCCCCATGCTTCGGCATATATAAATGGTGCATGTATGCCCATCATTAGAAGTGGGTGGATGAAGGGCGGTATTCTAATGGTGGGCATACCCACCGATCAATCTTTTTTTTTCGTTCAGCCAACAGGCTGCATGAAAAAAAAGATTACAATACATGTCCAACAAGGACCAGCAACGTACTGGTATGTTGCTGGACTTTGAATGTTTATACCAGAATGATGCCTGCGGGTTTAGGTATCATCTTGGTATCATTCTTTTCAGCCAGCGGCCGGTTTCCAGGGAAAAAGCAATCCTAGTGGCTAATTAGCCTCTGGACTGCTTTTACAAGCAGTGGGAGGGAATGTCCCCCCCCGGATATAAAAAGCGCCATTGGGAAATTGGGAAAGCATTTTATCACACCGATCTTGGTGTGGTCAGATGCTTTGAGGGCAGAGGAAAGATCTAGGGTCCAATAGACCCCAGTTTTTTCAAAAAAGAGTACCTGTCATTACCTATTGCTATCATAGGGGATATTTACATTCCCTGAGATAACAATAAAAGTGATAAAAATAAATAAATATGGAAGCAACAGTTTAAAAATAAAATAAAAAAGCAAAATTAATAATAAAAAAAAAAAAAAAAAAAAAAGCACCCCTGTCCTGCCCTGCTCTTGCCCATTGGCGAACGCAAGCGTCGGTCTGGCGTCATATGTAAACAGCAATTGCACCATGCATGTGAGGTATCACCGCGAAGGTCAGATCGAGGGCAGTAATTTTAGCAGTAGACCTCCTCTGTAAATCTAACGGGGTAACCTGTAAATGCTTTTAAAGGCTTTTAAAAATGTATGTAGTTTGTCGCCAATGCGCGTTTGTGCGAAATTTTAAAGCATGTCGTGTTTGGTATCTATGTACTCGGCCTAAGATCATCTTTTTTATTTCATCAAACATTTGGGCAATATAGTGTGTTTTAGTGCATTACAATTAAAAAAAGTGTATTTTTTCCCCAAAAAATGCGTTTGAAAAATCGCTGCGCAAATACTGTGTAGAAAAAAAAATGCAACACCCACCATTTTATTCTGTAGGGCCTTTGCTTTAAAAATATATATAATGTTTGGGGGTTCAACATAATTTTCTTGCAAAAAAAAATATGTTTTCATGTAAACAAAAAGTGTCAAAAAGGGCTTTGTCTTCAAGTGGTTAGAAGAGTGGATGTAAGCTTCCTAATGTTGTGTATAAAATGCCAGAACAGTTCAAAACCCCCCCAAATGACCCCATTTTGGAAAGTAGACACCCCAAGCTATATACTGAGAGGCATGTCGAGTCCATGGAATATTTTATATGTTGACACAAGTTGCGGAAAAAATATTTTTTTTTTTTTTTTTTTTGCACAAAGTTGTCACTAAATGATATATTGCTCAAACATGCCATGGGCATATGTGGAATTACACCCCAAAATACATTCTGTTGCTTCTCCTGAGTATGGGGATACCACATGTGTGAGACTTTTTGGGAGCCTAGCCGCGTACGGGACCCCAAAAACCAAGCACCGCCTTCAGGCTTTCTAAGGGTGTCAATTTTTGATTTCACTTCTCACTGCCTATCACAGTTTCGGAGGCCATGGAATGCCCAGATGGCACAAAACCCCCCCAAATGACCCAATTTTGGAAAGTAGACACCCCAAGCTATTTGCTGAGAGGTATTGTGAGTATTTTGCAGATCTCGCTTTTTGTCACAAAGTTTTGAAAATTGAAAAAAAAAAGAAAAAAAAAAAATGTTCTTTCTTCATTTTCAAAAACAAATGAGAGCTGTAAAATACTCACCATGCCTCTCAGCAAACAGCTTGGGGTGTCTACTTTCCAAAATGGGGTCATTTGGGGGGGTTTTGTGCTATTTTGGCATTTTATGGCCTTCAAAACTGTGATAGGTAGTGAGGAGTGAAATCCAAAATTTGCGCCCTTAGAAATCCTGAAGGCGGTGCTTGGTTTCCGGGGTCCCGTACGTGGCTAGGCTCCTAAAAAGTCCCACACATGTGGTATCCCCGTACTCAGGAGAAGCAGCAGAATGTATTTTGGGGTGCAATTCCACATATAACCATGGTATGTGTGAGCAATATATCATTTAGTGACAACTTTTTGTAATTTTTTTTTATTTTTAATTTTTTTGTCATTATTCAATCACTTGGGACAAAAAAAAAATATTCAATGGGCTCAACATGCCTCTCAGCAATTTCCTTGGGGTGTCTACTTTCTAAAATGGGGTCATTTGGGGGGGTTTTGTACTGCCCTGTCATTTTAGCACCTCAAGAAATGAGATAGGCAGTCATAAATTAAAAGCTGTGTAAATTCCAGAAAATGTACCCTAGTTTGTAAACGCTATAACTTTTGCGCAAACCGATAAATATACGCTTATTGACATTTTTTTTACTAAAGACATGTGGCTGAATACATTTTGGCCTAAATGTATGACTAAAATTGAGTTTATTCGATTTTTCTTATAACAAAAAGTAGAAAATATCATTTTTTTTCAAAATTTTCGTTCTTTTTCCGTTTATATCGCAAAAAATAAAAATCGCAGAGGCAATCAAATACCATTAAAAGAAAGCTCTATTTGTGGGAAGAAAAGGACGCAAATTTCGTTTGGGTACAACATTGCATGTCCGCACAATTTACAGTTAAAGCAGCGCAGTGCAAAATTCTGAATTCACCTCTGGTCCTTTAGCTACCAAATGGTCCGGGGCTTAAGTGGTTAAAGATCATAGTGTATAGGTTCAGTTAAAGCAATTGTACAATAATGTCAATACATTCAACAGTAAACATTACAAGCACAGCTGGGTAAATTAGTTCCTTAAAAGAACGTTGGAGTCTTTAATCTGAAGTATAGTTCCTGGATATTTTGGTTAAAGAGTGAGAAATTTGAAGAGCCCGTCACCCCTGTCGGGAACAAACTGTGAGCAGGCTATCTGTATGCTTTTCCAGGTACTGTGAGTGCGGCTCAGTATATGGCCGTCCCAAGTTGGTTATCAAATTTTATCAGAACAGTGTTACTAGAACCAAATAATACTAAGAAAAATACCATTGATGTTTAAGATTAAGTAGATATAGACTATTTGTATAAACATCAAATGATCATCCAAACCAAGTTAACCTATAACCAAACATAACAAGTCATCAATGCTAAATCCTAATCCACTGAGCTGGTTTTGCTGAAACACCATTAGACGTGATCAATTTTCATTTACCAAGTTACTTGAGGTAGTCAACGCTAGAGGGTACTGTGAAGTGAAAGCCAAATATCCCAAGATTTATGATAGGCATGTACTCGACCTTCCTTGTATGCCAACATTCTTTCCATGAAACTCTGTGAGTTTACTCTATCAATAACTTCCTTTATATCTGGGGGGGGTAATAGATCTCCATTTTGCTGCTATGGATATATGAGCCGCATATAGAATATGTACCACTACTTTCCTGTGTCTATATGGGGAGGATTCTATCCCCAGGCATAGTAATGCTACAGTTCCACATGACGTGCAGGAGGTTGCCATCACTATGACAGTCCCTCCAGCACAGTGGGAATAAGGTGTAATTCATAGTGTGTAGATGCATTGGAGTAATGTACCATCTATGGAGGATCTTATGTGAATTGTCCCAGTGGTCTACACATGCTGAAGAGGTGCTATTGTACTTAATAGCTGTCAGCCATTGTGGGAGTGTAAAGGACTTCTGTATTTCCAACTCCCATTTATGCATGGTCGGTAGTTTGGTGTGTGTAGAGTGGAAGTTGTAGTATCTATAGCACAATGAAATGCCCTTAGTGGTGGGTTTACACTTATTCATTAGGCAATCCCATATAGCTATTGGAATTTTTGTGGTAGAGTTTGGGTTTTTCTTATTATATAGTGTAGCGGGTATGTACTTTCCCGGGTGTAAATTTGAACTTGACAGAGACATTAGTGATGTGTAATTCCCTGCAGCCCAGCGGGTGGCGCTGTTGCCCTGGGCTGGGGTTGAATCATTGCTGTGTGTCGTGCCTCCTTTTTGTCCTCCCTCGGCAGTGGTATGGTGGGGCGGGGAACCCGCCGTGCTTGCTGGGAGAGGGTATAAAGGGGGCGGCCATCTTGGTCACGGGGTCAGAGTCCAGGGCACCTTCAGCCTGTGGACAGTGGTTCGTGTGGGCTCTCTAGGCGGGCCTAGGCCTAGAGGACAGCCGGAGGTCGTGTTCCATTCCAGGCACCTTTAGCCTGGGGTGAGGTACTCAGATGGAGGTCCGGAGCTCAGTGCCCAACACTGAGTTCCGCGAGGGAAGGAGATCCTAGGGAACCCCGGGAGTGGGTACCCGAATCCGGAAGGCGTAATGGACCGGGGGGAGCTCCTCATTCGAAGACCTGGTGCAGCAGATTGCCAGTGACGGATGAGTCTCTCACCGGAGACTGCTTGGAAGGAAATCCCCCCTCGTTCGGAGACTGCAACCCACTTTCAGGAAGGAAAGTGGAGAACACATTGTGTCTGGGCCTATTCGCATCCACACCTTTTCTGTTCTGTTTCTACCAAGGGAGTTCAACTGATTGTGTTCATTCGAGAAGAATAAAGGAGTGTTGAACTTTAATGGTGTGGGGCTCATTTCCTGACAGACATTGTTCAAGGTAACTCTCGGTGGAGGCTCCAGGTGCACAGCACTGACCCGAAGGTAAAAGAACTTTGCTTGTATCACACTGACACCTGTGACAAAGGCCTGGCGTAGTGTCCCCACTCCCTCCCCCTCTAAAAGATACCCCTAGACAAGAGAGAGATGAGCTGAAGAAAGAGAGGGGAGTGAGGAGGCCGCTACACGTGGGGGCTCGGGTCCGGTATAGTGTTTGTGCACCACAGTATTGAACGTGTCTGTTGGAAGAGTTACGCGAATAAACAGGCCTTCACTGGCCGAAGTGCATCCCTGCTCGAAGTCGTGGACATGACCCAATGAAGGGAAAGGCCCGTGCAGAAGAGTGGAAAGAGGGGGAAGTTTAGCCGTGTGAAGTACTACACGTGGGGGCTTCTATTGCACTGCGCCACCAGGCACACCCCCATCGCTTATTTCGTGGGCGTGACTCAGAAACAGAAAAGAAGAAAAGCCCGCGAACTGGAGCAAAGGGGAGGAGTCCAATACGTGTGAAGGACTACATGTGGGACATTGGCGCAAAAACTCTGCAGTGTGCAATGGATCTGCAACAGGTCGCCATGTTCGGACATACGTCGTGGATTCCAGTTCACCCTTCCACCACGACATTGACTGCTGCTGCTCCGGTAACAGATACGGGGATCCGGCTAAAGCCAAGGGGTCGATTTGCCCTGTATTCGTGCATGGACGTTGAGGCCCTGTGTGTGATTTGTCCCGGCTGTTCGGGACTGGTGTGCCAGCTGGAGCCATTCGGGCGATGTGAGGCCTGTGGGGAGTTCCTGTTCGAAGTGGATCCGGCGGTTGAGAAGTCGAGAACCATCTACCCCGGCCATGCTGCAGGCAACACCACTCAGAGAGGAGGAATCACTGCTGTGACATCCATCCCTGCGCACACTGCAGCGACCGCGGAGGAGGTCATAAAACTTCAATGGGAGAAATCCGAGGATGCTGACTCGGTCACCACGATCTCGCAGCGTCCACCACCGAAGAGAAAGACCGGCATGGTAGCCCCGACCAGCGGTTGTGGTGGACCGTCTCGCCCGCTTATGCCCGGCCAGGATGGATCCGTCGACAAGAGTTTCGGACGTCCCGTTTCAAGTAAAGGCCAAGGTAAGCCTGGCAGATAGATTTGGTGTGTGGGAGGAGGTGAAAGCTCGGTCTCCACTACAGGATACCTGCCTGTGGAGGAGTGTGACATCTCTGACCTAGAGTCGCTCTCGGACATGGGAGACGACGTTGCAATAGATGAACTGTTTGCAGAGAAAGGCTGGGACAAGGTACCTCTCGCTTCATTCCGGAGGACCAGGGATCCACCCATGTCTACAGGGGAAAGTACACCCAGGGTGGAGGCACCAGTGCCTGAAGAGAGGTCCCATCTCCAGCCTGCTTCTACATCCCCAGTGCCATCTGTACCGAAGACTGGGGAAAAGAGACTGTTACTGCGGGCACCAATGCCCAGATCAGATGTGATCAAGGTCCCTCGCCATCCGGACTCGATAGTGTTGCTTGGCGAAGGGGACAGAGCCACCATGCCTCCTTTGGCGAGACTACAACGGCTATTTGGCCAGAAGGTTGCTGCGGACTACGGATGGGAGTATCCGTACTTGTTGAAGGAACTGCTGTATGAGGTGGAAGTGTGCCGGGAGCGCTGGTACAATGACTTTGTGTGGACCCACCTTCAGGTTCCTCACGCCCGCAGGTACCTGGCATGCTCTCCAAAGGCCTCTCAATGTTTTAAGGACTGCAAGGCAGAATGGATGTTGGGACGACACATCCATGCAGACAAAGTGTTGATCGGACGCAAAGAAGGAGAAGATGTGGAGTATCATCTGGAAACCATAGATCAGCACTTGAAGCCACTTGTTCTGCTGCATCCCCGTTTTTATTTGTAGGAGAAAAGAGACTCCGCTCTTATCATGCTGCTGAACTTTCTGGGGCCCGTTGTTTTTGTGCCCTAAAGGAATGAAGGACTGTTCCTGTTGTTCTTCACTTTCTTGCAAGAGATCATAGACTCTGGGTAGACAGGGCCAAAGAGAAGAGGAAAGTTCCACGAGTGCAGTTACCGCGGTGCTGTCACCAGGTGGCAGTGTTGCGCAACGTTAAAACACTTTTCATGTACTCACTCTTTGGAGAAAAGGGATTTCTTCTCGGAGAAGTTTCTTTTCCATCACACGAATACAGGTTATATGTGTTAATCCTTTCTTTTCCCTCTGCAGGAGAGCATCCCATCAAGTCCACTGAGAATGGGGTGGGTCTTAGTCAGGATGGGGGGGAAAAGTAAAAAAAGGAAAAATTGTGAAGATGTGATTCAAAGTTATGAGTCAATGTTGTTGTTTCTCTTCTGTCTTTATTCCCTTTTCTTTACAGGGCTCAGACACAATGTTTTAGTTGGATAGTTTTTCTAAAGGTTTTATTTTTGTACAATTGTTAGTCGGTTTCTGGATTTGATTATGTCAGCCGTTGAGGGCATGATTTACTTCAGACACTGGGGACCAGTGTCAAACCACCAGGGGGAGAGTGTAGCGGGTATGTACTTTCCCGGGTGTAAATTTGAACTTGACAGAGACATTAGTGATGTGTAATTCCCTGTCGCCCTGGGCTGGGGTTGAATCATTGCTGTTTGTCGTGCCTCCTTTTTGTCCTCCCTCGGCAGTGGTATGGTGGGGCGGGGAACCCGCCGTGCTTGCTGGGAGAGGGTATAAAGGGGGCGGCCATCTTGGTCACGGGGTCAGAGTCCAGGGCACCTTCAGCCTGTGGACGGTGGTTCGTGTGGGCTCTCTAGGCGGGCCTAGGCCTAGAGGACAGCCGGAGGTCGTGTTCCATTCCAGGCACCTTTAGCCTGGTGTGAGGTACTCAGATGGAGGTCCGGAGCTCAGTGCCCAACACTGAGTTCCGCGAGGGAAGGAGATCCTAGGGAACCCCGGGAGTGGGTACCCGAATCCGGAAGGCGTAATGGACCGGGGGGAGCTCCTCATTCGAAGACCTGGTGCAGCAGATTGCCAGTGACGGATGAGTCTCTCACCGGAGACTGCTTGGAAGGAAATCCCCGCTCGTTCGGAGACTGCAACCCACTTTCAGGAAGGAAAGTGGAGAATACATTGTGTCTGGGCCTATTCGCATCCACACCTCCTTTTCTGTTCTGTTTCTACCAAGGGAGTTCAACTGATTGTGTTTATTCGAGAAGAATAAAGGAGTGTTGAACTTTAATGGTGTGGGGCTCATTTCCTGACAGACATTGTTCAAGGTAACTCTTGGTGGAGGCTCCAGGTGCACAGCACTGACCCGAAGGTAAAAGAACTTTGCTTGTATCACACTGACACCTGTGACAAAGGCCTGGCGTAGTGTCCCCGCTCCCTTCCCCACTAAAAGATACCCCTAGACAAGAGAGAGACGAGCTGAAGAAAGAGAGGGGAGTGAGGAGGCCGCTACAATTGCTTGATTTAAAAAAGGTATCCTTTTCAAAACCAACTTATCATTTAGCCACTCTCACCCACCTCATTCAAAGTCCCGAAATCCCCCCTTTTTGCTACGATATAGGAATGGAGACGTGTTACCACATGTTTCACTCAAAGTCCCAAATTTTTCTCTTATACATGCCGAATCTGAATGAACTTCCACACATATACGGGAGATAAGTCATCCCTACCTAGCCAATAAAAGTGGCCAGCGTTCGAGACCCAGAAGCCGGCCGCCTGAAGGGCAGGGAGCTCAGGAGTGCCGCACTGCTGGAGCCGAGGTGAGTATAGCTCCGCTTTACTATTGATAAATGTCAAGTTATGCACCTGGCGGCTAAAAACATCCATGCATGATATATTCTAGCAGAGTCAATAACTGAGAAGGATCTGGATGTTCTCATAGATCAAAGACTTAAAAAACAGCATGCTATGCCAAGCTGCAGAATCCAAAGCGAGCACAGTACTTCCTTGTATGAAAAAGAGGTATAGAATCCAGACAGAGAGACAAAATCTTGCATTGTACAAATCATTAATAAGACCTCATCTGGAATTTGTAGTTCTGTTTTGGGCACCAGTTCACGTAAAGGATCTAGGTGAACTGGAGAGGCTTATGCCGCGTACACACGATCGAAAATTCTGACAAAAAAAAGTTGATGTGAGCTTTTGGTCGGAAATTCCGACCGTGTGTAGGCTCCATCTGACTCCATCTGACTTTTTCTGACGGAATTTCCGACAGCAAAAATCTCAGAACTGGTTCTCAATTTTTCCGACAAGAAAAGTTCCAATCGTCTGTATGCAATTCCGACCTGTAAAAAAAACACGCATGCTCTGAATCAATTCGACACATGCTCGGAATCATTGAACTTAATTTTGCTCTGCTCGTTGTAGTGTTGTACGTCACCGCGTTCTTGACGGTCGGAATTTTGTGTGATTGTGTGTATGCAACACAAGTTTGAGCCAACATTCTGTCGGAAAAAAATCCACGGTTTTCTTGTCGGAATTTCGGATCGTGTGTACGCAGCATTAGAGGACATCAGGAATAAGGAAAGATTAAAGTGGTTGTAAAGGCTGAAGGTTTTTTTTTTTCACCTTGATGCATTGATGCCTTGATGCATGTAACTATGCAATCTCTGCATTAAGGTAAAAAAACGATGTTCCTTCGATTTTTCCTTGGCTTTTTTTTTACATATGTTGCCCTCCAATGCTCATTGCTGCAAAGGCCAGTTATAAGTGGGGGCAGTGGCTAACTTTTTGTACTGTTTATATATTGGTCAGGCAATGCACTAACACCTTTGCAGCCATAGTGCTATGTGCTGGGTGTTCAGTGTGCCCTTGTACCTTTAAGGAGGCGTGGGCTCCCTCCAGCCCATCTGCTCTCTATCTATCCATCAGAATGCATGTTCTTTCAAAGTGTTTTGTAAAAAAAACTTCTAATGTCAGCTCCCCAGCCCCCCCAAAATACTTAATTATAAGTAGTAACCTCATAAATTATTAATCCAGGGAATATTCGACCACCTCAGGGGATTTTTTCCCTGGTGGAGAAAATTAGATCATGTTTTTTAACCCTTTCCCATCCACACTATAGCTGAAAGATGGCTACAGCATGGACTTACTTTTCTGGGAGGGCGCCCAGGGACATCCTCCCTGTGATTATGCTGTCTGTGTGCCCCCAGCAGCCCTTTATCACATGATCAGCTGTGTCCAATGACAGCTGATCACAGATGTAAACACAAGCCGGTTATTGCCTTTCCTTTCTTCACGCTGACAGCGTGAGGAAGGGAAAAGAGAGCCGATAACTGGCTTGTGTTAAAGGGACATCTATACTGATAATCAGGACACTGGTTATCAGTGCAGTCCCTATAGTGCCCACCAGTGCTGCCAATCAGTGCCCAGCAGTGCTGCCAATCAGTGCTGCCTATCAGTGCCAATCAGTGCCGCCTATCAGTTCCCATCAGTGCCACCTGTCAGTGCCGCTTATCAGTGCCACCTATCAGTGGCCATCAGTGCTGCCAATCAGTGCAGCCTCATCAGTGCACACCAGTGCCGCCCCATTTATACCCCATCAGTGCCACCTATCAATTGCCATCTGTGCTGCCTCATAAGTGCCCGTCAGTGTAGCCTATCAGAGTCCATCAGTGCCGCCTATCAGTGCCAATCAGTGCAGCCTCATCAGTGCACATCAGTAAAGGAGAAAAATTACCTGTGCTAAATTTTATAACAAACTATGAGAATTATTTTTTTTCAACATTTTCAGTCTTTTTTCGTTTGTTTAGCAAAAAATAAAAACCCAGTAGTGATTAAATACCAATAAAAGAAAGCTCTATTTGTGTGAAAAAAATGATAAAAATGTCATGTGGGTACAGTGTTGCATGACCGCGCAATTTTCATTCAAAGTCTGACAGCACTGAAAGCTGAAGATTAGCCTGGGCAGGAAGGGAGTAAAAGTGCCCAGTCGGGAAGTGGTTAAATATTTTTTTCTCCCCTTTGGGTAACCAGTGATTTTAGTTTTTTTTATTGGTTTCAGTCAATGAACTTGTATCATTGTTCAACCCAACAAATTATGTAACTCTGTAATATATGGTTGCCTTCACTGGTGTTAATTGAGGTTTCACAATTGTGTGTATACAGCAGATAACACAATAGTGTTGCCTTACAGAGATGGTGTCTTGGGTTGGGTTCCTATCAGGGCCATGATCTGCATGATGTTTTATTTTATGTGGGGCCGCATATTTGTGCGATGAGCATGCTGCAGCACAGAAACTGTGGTCTCACCTTGAGGCCTCGTACACACGGCCGAGATTCTCGTTGAAAAAAACATGTCGTTTTTTTCGACGAGATTCTTGGACAAGAAACTTGTCCCGGCCGAGTGTACACACGCTCGTTTCAAAGAACCCGCGGTTCTTTGAAAGGAGTGTACGCGGTGACGTCATAGACTACGTCGAGCATGCGCTCGTCACATTCGATGCCGTCGCCGCCATCTTGGTCTACCCTACGTATGCCTAGGAAGCTACCGCGCATGCGTCGAATTCATTTCGAACATGCGCGGGCTTCCGGGAGGACAGGTAAGTGTACACACACTCACTTTTCTCGTCGAGAAACATGCCGAGGAGAATCTCGACGAGAAAATAGAGAGCAGGTTCTCTATTTTCTCGTTGAGGTTTCTTGTCGGTTTTCTCGACGAGAAACCCGATAGCAGCGTACACACGACCGATTTACTCGGCAAGACCTCTCTGCCAGCAAGTTTCTTGCTGGTTCTTGCCGAGAAAATCGGTCGTGTGTACGAGGCCTCAGTCCCATCTAATGATGAACTATTTTCATATTACTGGGTTTATTAACACTTTAAACTGCCTAAATTTTGATAACAATTACAAGTGCAATACAATTACAACAGAATTACAGCCCCATTGCATCTGTGTAAGTAATAAAAAAAAACATGATGGCTCATAGCAGCATAGTCAACAAACACGTTTCTTAGAGCTGTCTATGGAAACTGACATATCAGACTTTATGTTGCATGCAGTATGCTAAAAGAAGATGAGAAAATAACATTAATTTAAATTAATTGCCATTTACATCAATGCCCCCAACCATTATACACTAATTAAACTCTTGCAAGAATGTTGGAGGCTTTGATCAGGAAGACATCCTGTCTACAGTTTTTACTGTCATTATGTAGAATTAATTAACTGATACTCCAATGTAAAAACACCTTGTTGGTTTCAAAGATCTTATGAAAACTAGAGACTCCAAAGTCTACAAAACAGTTTTTACACCTTTATTTATTCAAGTTGTTGTATGTAATTAGGAATAAACTGGGTGTTTGGTCCAAATGTGGGTTTGGACTGAACATTCGCTGGTTGGATGTTTTGCTAAATCCAAAAATGTTTTACAGGTTCAGCAACAGCAGCAAGAATCTGTTGGTGTCACCACAACAGCTAAAATATACAGGTATATGCACAAAAGGCTAATGCTCCTGTTCTTTGCCAGCAGCATTTGGTATTTAAAAGGACGCAGTCTCTGAGAGTCCATATAAAGTTGATTTATGGTGTGGAAGGGATAGGAGCAAAAAGTCCAAGGGCTCTAGAGGCTGCCGTCATAGAGGAACAGAAACCTGACTCCGGACTGCAAACAAACACAAGAAGAGAGGCGCCTCTAAGAGTAGACGTTTGATAACACTTTAATTAGCATATAAAATATGCACTTACATTTAGATGTATAAAAGCGAGCATGTAAGATTCCAAATGTAGTCAGGGTGACCGCTTCTACGACCTGCTTCCTGAATCCACTGCGCTGTGCTGGTATCACTCTGTCAGATGAAAGCCGGCGTCTGTGAGGAACTTTGGCATCAGACCGAGGCTTGAGAAGCAAGCAGGCATGGCTGCAGGGAGATGACGTCACCTGGTAATGGACGCGTTTCCTGAGTTGGCGCAGTGCGATAGGAAGGCAAGCCACACTCTTTTTTCAACAACAGACTAATTGGAATGAATGGCTTGGGCTCACTATTATAGGAGAGCATAGGGATGGGCTTGAAACAGGGAGGAGTGATAGTACAAAACAGGGATGGACTATGCTAATGACATGACAGCCTGAGAATATGCAATAAAAGATAAACAATGCATACAATACAATACACTGTATAAACACTATAAAACAACGCTAATATGAGCATATGGATAAAGAGATAAAATAAGATAGCATGCTGATCATTATGAACACCACTTTACAAGAAACAATCTGTCATAATATTATTATATTGGATATAATACAAAAGCAATTTGTCTGTGCTATGTGTATATATATATAAAAATAAATGAGAGAAAATTATATAATATTTAAAGGGATAAAAAATGAAAAAATAAAAAGGGGGCGGGGAGGGGAGAAAAAGAAGAGTGAGGGGAGGGGGGATAAAAGAGTGAAGGGAAGGTAGATTGGCAAAATGAGAAAGGGAAGGAAAGAAAAAGAAAAAGAAAGAGAAAAAGAAAGGAAAGAAGGAGGGGAGGAGGGGGAGGGGGGCTGGGGGGGGGCTAGGGGCGCAGAAGTATTAGCATTAATCTACCATTAATCTACCATAAATATGGTGGTAATGAAAAAAAGGATCCTGGACTGACGCACTCTGCAAAAGATGCTGGTTTATTCCATAAAATTTTATGGAATAAACCAGCATCTTTTGCAGAGTGCTGCAGTCCAGGATTCTTTTTTTCATTGCCTACATTGTGCAGAGCCAGCACCTGTGTGTGCTCAAAGTGGGGCGGGAGCAGTGCATGGATTCAGAGGCTTCAGAGCGGTAATCCCTCTTCACATAAAAATGGTGGTATAGGGAGATAATTATTTGTCCACATAGTGAATATACACAGATAGGGACCAAAAACATATGGAAATAAATACATGGGCCGCACTTCAACTTTCCACCTCTACCCCACTAATTCCCTCTCAGCAGCCTTCATCAATAGAGATGATAGTATACTAAGAGGCGTCAGAGGCCTACCCTATGGCTCCTCTATTGGGGAAGAGGGTCTGCATGTGGCCACATAAAGTAGTGGCAATGGTAACTGTAGCAGTAGGTTGCAACCCATACACCCAGAACCTAAATGTCAGCATGGCCAAATTGCTGGCTTTACAACTCCTTCCTTTCCAGCTATTGGATTTTGTCCCCTTTTCAGGAATTTGCAGTCTGTGCTGTACTGCAGTGGCATGTTCCTGGCTGGCATTTATTTGTCCATAAGGCCTACCCTGCCCTGCACCATCCACATTGCTGGACCATGTGGTCAGCAGCAAGGCTCACGTGAACACAGACATGTGTTATATCATGTGATATAGGCAAGGACAATATATATTATTCACAGCCCACTGGGTAATTTTGCTGGCAGCCAGGAAGGCTGGAAGGCCAGGAAGCAAAAAAATTGTAGCCCTAAATGTGATAAATCAGAAATATGTGACACCCAAGTGAATGAGTGAAAAACAATATTATGTCAATCACAATTCAACACTAGACGTGAAGAATAAATACAAAAAAAGAGAAAGTCTCTAATAATGATCCTGTGATAAATAAACAATCCGATGTAAACTTGTAATCTTCAAAGAAAATCAAGTGACTGTAAGATGACCACCACCGAATGGAAAGGAGGCTTACCGGAATGAGTGGACCCGATAAGCGTATGTCTATGGGGTCAACTCAGGCGTTAAATGTGTGTCCCTGTGGAGATAGAATCCTTGACTGGGAGTCCCACAAACGGTAAGTGAGTGGAGAGAGAGACATGTGGAGAGAACAGTGAATTCCTGCTAAGAGAACACAGACCGAGCTTGGAGATTTGGTACAATCATCCGTTCTGAATCATGGAACATCTATTTGTGGGACTCCCAGTCAAGGATTCTATCTCCACAGGGACACACATTTAACGCCTGAGTTGACCCCATAGACATACGTTTATCGGGTCCACTCATTCCGGTAAGCCTCCTTTCCATTCAGTGGTGGTCATCTTACAGTCACTTGATTTTCTTTGAAGATTACAAGTTTACATCGGATTGTTTATTTATCACAGGATCATTATTAGAGACTTTCTCTTTTTTTGTATTTATTCTTCACGTCTAGTGTTGAATTCTGATTAACATAATTTTGTTTTTCACTTATTCACTTGGGTGTCACGTATTTCTGATTTATCACGTTTAGCGCTACAATTTTTTTGCTATTTAGTCTGGGAGTATAGAAAAAGATATATCCATAAATGTCATACATCAATATATAAGGGACCATATATGTCCCTATCTATAGTCATTGTTAATTGAAAAGTAGATATATCATACTAACCTCAAATAATGAGCATGTATCAGTTTTTCATGCCCAATAATAATAATTACAGAGATACAACTCTGGATGGTTAATAGTAGTATTTGTAAGCTATGGTGGTCAGTAATCAGTTAAGTCCCCCAGAGGTGGTGTCTTGAATATGCATAGGTACACGTCTCTCGGAGCAATCTAAAGAGAAAAGATTCTAAAGATACTTATGCTACTAGTAACTATATCATATTGCTAAAGATCAGAGCTTGCTTCTAGTGAGAACAGTGCTGCATAGAAGTGCACATACCCTTTCTGTGTCACTGGAACAAAGCTGCTGGTTGGATAGTATGAGTCTGATGGAAGAGGTGTCTGTCTAAGAGTAGCGCTCGCAGGTGAGCCTTTTGAATGCATCCCAATCAGGCTGCCCACACCCAGGGACGTCGGCATCACCCGACCTGGCCAGGTGGAGCTGCACATGTCCAAACAATCCCACACATATGTGCAGGCGACAGTGATGTCTGCCGACCCATAGAGCAGAAAAGGGGAGACAGGGCGTTCCATAAGGGTCTGTGACCAGAGTAGAGTGCCCTCTGGCATTGCAAACGCCGCAGCTCGTATCAAACACAAGGTCAGCACGTAAGCCACGGCTTACTGGCCACACATTGAACCACAAAGCCCAGCATACACTGTCCCCATCAGGGGATCTGAACATCACTATACTTGAAAGTTACAATAGAAAATTATTGCAATACAAAATACAATACAAATGTTACATATAGGAACATTTAATGTATAACCAACTCTGAAAAATTACTTAATCATAAATTGTATAAAGCAACTAAATGGAATAAAGTATGAAAGAAAGAAGAGGGTAAAGCAAAATAAAAAAGAAAAAGAAGGGAAAACGCAACCACATAAAGATACTTGGTTCATAGAAAGGGCTTATATGATTGGACCTCATTATTCCCGGTGGATAGGTAGCATTCAAACGCTCAATCCATATGGTTTCTCTTTGTAGTATTCATCTGTCCCAGTCACCACCCCTGGGGTCCTGGGGGATAACATCCAGAACCAGGAATGTGACAAGGGATGTGTTGAATTTGTGACAAAGGTCAAGATGTCTGCTCACAGGAGTGAGCATTTTGCCATTCGCTGAGTAATAAATGCAGTCATTGAGCCTCTGCCTTAATTTTCGAATAGTCTTCCCAACGTGGAAGGCCCCACACTTACATAGCATAAGATAAACCACACCTTGGGTGTTGCAATCTGCCACAAATTTGGGGTAAAAACTTTCTCTGTTTGGGAGTATAAATCGGGAACCAGTGGAAATCCATGGACAAAATGTACTCTGACCACAATTATAGATCCCTCTAGCACGTGCCACTGCACTCGGGGCAGAGGTGTAATGATTATGCGTCAGCCTGTTCTGAAGTGAGTTGGCACATCAAAAGGTAATCTCTGGGTACTCACGAATATATTTCCTAAGAGTGGAATCATCATGCAACAAATGCCAATGGTGTGATAGAATATTCCTAAGTTGTTGTAGTTGGCCTGAAAATTTGGAAAGAAATCTCATGGTGGGGGTATCGTTTTCTTTAGTATTAGATTTGTACAGGAGTGCATTACAGGGTTGACTTAGGGCTGTATTGAAAGCTTTACGTAAAAGTGATTTGGTATATCCTCACTGTAATAACCACTCACACAACAGCTTAGCCTGGTATCTAAAATCTGATAAGTGTGTACAGTTCCTTCTTAGTCTGATATCTTCTGCGTATGGAATGCTATGAACAAGCGTAACTGGGTGTGCACTTTGGACATGCAGGATGGTGTTCCCTGCAGTTGCCTTTCGGTACAAGTGGTGGTAGCCAAGTAATTCTCAGAATCATAAAAAATTTGAAGATCTAGAAATAGGATGGTATTGGCGTGACTGTTTACAGTACATTTCAGATTGAATGTATTATTGTTTAGGATCCCCACAAAGGTATCAAGCAATTGACTGGTCCCTGTCCAGATGATAGGGATATCATCTATGTAACTCAGCCATACTAACACATGGCTAGTGTATGGCCCCAAATTTTTGTCAGAGAATATTTCCCGCTCCCAACCCTCCAGGTACAGATTGGCATAGGCCGGTGCACAACATGTGCCCATGGCCCCCGCCCTGTACCTGGAGGTAGTGGGAGTCCTTGAAAACAAACCAGTTGTGTGTGAGAATATAGAGAAGAAGCGTAAGGATGAACTCATTAAATGGCCAGGATGTATTATCCTGTTCCATGAGGAAGATGCGTACCATTCCGACGCCCTGCGAGCAGGGCATCAGGAGGGACCATCAATCCTTCTAATTGTTGCAGGGCTTTCTAGCTATGTTGCAAACCTGTATGCTATTTCCACGAACAGGGTCCAAAAGTGCTGTTTGTTTATAGATCCTAAATGCCTTCTCAATTTCTCAGAAATTGTGCCTTTTTCAAACTATCTATTGGCTAGAGCACTGCTAGTGATAACTCAGATGCACGTGTCAAACACATATGCCGGCATTTAACTCTGTACTAAGTTGACCGCGTGATGAGGTCACACCCAAGGTTTCGCCCCTTTGCGCGTTATGTCCAAGACAGGGATGAGGACAAGGACGAGCACGAGGACTTCTTCCGCTCTGTAAATACCTACACCGCCACCTATCTCCTAGCAACTGAAAAGTCACATTTAATTAATAGGCCTGGAGCTACTGCAGAGGAACAACAATGTCCAACAATGCCAATGTAAAAACTGGATAATTAAAATAATGGGGTACATCTTCAAACAGCTACATTGTATAAATACACAATAACAAATACCTTGTTAATATGACAATGACAGCTATGTATACATAGTTACAAAATATCAAAAATATTTATAAGGCATATTCACAAATTAATACACAATATATGACAGTTAAATGCCTTGAATATAACCAAAATTAATACCAACATAAAATAATCTATATATGTAAAGAATTTACAGTATATAAAAAATATATCTAAAAAATATTTTCAAACCCAATGGGTCTCTCTCCCTATACCTAAAGTAAGGAAGTACATCCTTAATAAAAATACAATCTATATTAACCACTTCAGACCTGGAAGATTTGCCTGCTTAATGACCGCGCCATTTTTTGTGATACAGCACTGCGTTGCATTAACTGACAATTGTGCATTCTTGCAACACTATACCCAAACAAAATTGACGTCCTTTATTTCCCACAAATAGAGCTTTCTTTTGGTGATATTTAATAATTTTTGCGCTATAAAAAAAATGTTATATTTTATACATTTTGCTATAATAAATAAAAAAAAATTAAAATAATTTTTCCTCAGTTTAGGCCGATATGTATTATTCCACATATTTTTGGTAATAAAAATCGTAATAAATGTATATTAATTGTTTTGCGCAAAAGTTATAGCGTCTACAAACTATGGGAAAGATTTATGGCATTTTTATGGCATTTTTATTATTATTATTTTTTTTCGGGGCTGCGACATTGTGACGGACAGATTGGACACTTTTGACACATTTTTTGGGACCAGTGAAATTTATACAGCAATCAGTGCTATAAAAATGCGCTGAGTACTGTGTAAATGTCACTGGCCAGGAAGGGGGTTAACACTAGGGGGCGATCAAGGGGTTAACTGTGCTCCCTCATGTGTGTTCTAACTGTAGGGGGATGGGAGTGACTAGAGGAGATGACAGATCGTTGTTTCTAGCTAGTAGGAACACAATATCTGTCTCTCCTTTCCTCACAGAACAGGATTTGTGTGTTTACACACACACGTCCCTGTTCTGGCTCTCGTGCCCGTGATCGCGCGTGGCCGGCGGTCGCAATGACTGCGGGGGAACCGGCCATCGGTTCCCCGCAGTGCAGTGGGCACACCTTCTATGCCCGCTTAAAAGGCAGATGTAAAGCTACGATGGCTCACGGGAACGTGCCGACCTGACGCAGTATATAGACGGCGGCTGGTCGGCAAGCATTTTAAAAAAACATATATAAAGAAAAATACCTCAGAGAATCTATATACTGTATGTATAAACAAAGGTGATGATAGGATACTTCTGGATCCTATAAACTATAGTCCTAGCTATCACCTTATTATTGTTTATCTTATTATTGGCGGGACTTCCCCATTCGCCACACCCAGATTCTGCGCAGGGAACAATGTATATATAAAAGTGACCCAACACAGATGATCAGATCTACACACTGTTCGATTTATTGGTCCTAGTACAGCATATTTATAGTATACATTCAAGATCTAGCCCAACCATAGGATATTACCAATCCAAGC
Organism: Rana muscosa; assembly: GCA_029206835.1. Classification (NCBI taxonomy): domain Eukaryota; kingdom Metazoa; phylum Chordata; class Amphibia; order Anura; family Ranidae; genus Rana; species Rana muscosa. The sequence goes on along the minus strand of CM055122.1, from coordinate 1,003,094,209 downwards.
CATGCCAAACACCTCCCCCATGTGCATACAGTTATTCAGTGCATTTCTCGCCTGTTAATGTTCAGACAGTTTTTATAAAAGCTTTTATAACACTACACCAGGGGCAGATCCAGAGGGGAAATTGCCCCCCCTCGAGAAATTAGTTGAGGGTGAGTGAGCGGGTGGATTGGTGGGCGGACAGCTCGACGGATGGGTGAGTGTGCGGACGGCTCGGTGGGTGAGCGGGTGGGCGGCTCTGCAGACAGATGGGCAGCTTGGTGGGTAAGCAGGCAGGCGGCTCAGTGGGTGAGTGGGTGGCTGGCCAATCAGTGAGATGACATCATCCCTGCAGTTCCGCCCTCACTGTACAGGCAGCCGCGGGCAGCAGAGAGATTACATCATCTCTCTGCTGTCTGACTTCACTCTAGGACACAGCAAGTGACAATCCCCACCTTAGCAGGAAAGTGACACAGCAATGGACAATTGTAGCAGGCAAGTGACAATCCGCAACGTGTGTCAGGTGACGTGGCAAGTGACAATTTGCATTTGGTGAGAGGCGACGTGGCAAGTGACAATCTACAACGTGTGGCAGGTGACGTGCCAAGTGACAATCTGCATCTGGTGACAGGCGACATGGCAAGTGACAATCCGCAACATGTGGCAGATGACATGGCAAGTGACAATCTGCAACATGTGGCAGGAGACGTGACAAGTGACAAGTGACAATCTGCAACTTGTGGCAGGTGACGTGGCAAGTGACAATCTGCATCATTAAAGTTCCACCTTAGAAAATAATTGCCTGGAGGAGTCAACGGTAATATTCAAAATGCAAAACATACAATACAACTCTGGTTTAGACTCAACTTCATGGCATGAGTACTTTTATTATGTATACCATGGAGTTGAATCTAAACCAGGGTTGTATTGTATTTTTGGTAGTGTGAAATTGGCCAGCAGTAGGACAATTTTAATGAACAAGACTAGACCAAAAACTTAGACAAATAACACAGACTGGGGTTTTATTACAAGAATTAGGATACTACAGGGAGTACGACAGTGCAAAACTGACCACCAGCAGGACGATTTTAATAGGGGATAATAGGCCTAACTGCTGTATGCCTAACTTGTATTTTATCTATGGTTATAGGGTGGTATGTTAACCACTTCCCATCCTCGCTATAGCCGAAAGATGGCTACAGCACGGGCTTACTTTGCCGGGAGGGCATCCATGGACATCCTCCCATGCTTGCGCTGCCCGCACGCAGCCTGTGGTGCGCAGGTGGCATTCTCTGTGATCGCTGCATCCTTTGCATGCAGCTGATCACAGGTCAGGGGTAAGAACCAATCACAGCAGCCCTTTACCACGTGATCAGCTGTGTCCAATGACAGTTGATCACGATGAGTACACAAGCCGGTTATCGGCATTCCTTTCTTCACATTGACAGCGTGAGGAGAAGAGAAGAGAGACAATAACTGGCTTAAGGGACATCTACACTGACAATCAGGGCACTGTTTATCAGTGTCCTGATTATCAATGCAGTCCTAACAGTGATCACCAGTGCCCACCAGTGCTGCCAATCAGTGCCCATCAGTGCTGCCAACCAGTGCCCATCAGTGCCTCCTTATTAGTGTCACCTATCAATGCTGCCTATCAGTGTCCATCAGTGCTGCTTACCACCGCCTATCAGTGCCCATCCGAACCACCAATCACTGCTTATCAGCGCCTTCTCATCAGTGCCGCCTCATCCATGCCCATCAGTGCAGCTAATCAGTGCCCATCAGTGCCTCTTCACCAGTGCCCATCAGTATAGACTATCAGTGCCCATCAGTGCAACCTCATGAGCGCACTTCAGTGAAGGAGAAAAATCACCTGTTTGCAAAATTTTATAACAAATTATGTAAAAAGGTTTTGTTTTGTTTTTTCCAAATTTTCAGTTTTTTTTTGTTTGCTTAGCAAAAAAAAAAAAACAGTGGTGATTAAATACCACCAATAAAAAGCTTCATTCATTCATAGTGTGACAGCGCTGAAAGCTGAAAATTGGCCTGGTCTGGAAGGGGGTAAAATTGCTCAGTAAGCAAGTAGTTAAATGTGTTAAGGTGTACACCATTTTTGCATTTGGTTTTCTAAGTGTAGCGGCCTCCTCTCTCTCCTCTCTTTATCAGCTCGTCTGTCTCTTGTCTAGGGGTACCTTAGAGGAGAGAGTGCGGGGTCACCACGCCAAGCCTTCACCGCAGATGTTTGTGTGGTGTAAGCAAAGTTCTTATGTTATCTTCGGGTCGGTGTTCTGCACCTGGAGCCTCCAAAGAGAGTTACCTTGAACAATGTCTGTCAGGAAATGAGCCCCACACCATTAAAGTCCAACACTCCTTTATTCTTCTCAATGCACAAGTGAACACAATCAGTTGGACTCCCTTAGAGAACAGAACAGACAAGGAGGTGTGGATGCGAGTAGGCCCAGACACAATGAACTCTCCACTTTCCTTCCTGAAAGTGGGTTGTGGTCTCCGAACGAGGGGGGGATTTCCTTCCAGGCAGTCTCCGATGAGAGGCCCTTCTGTCACTGGCAATATGCTGCACCAGGTCTTCAAGCAAGTATCTCCCACCGGTCCATTGCGCCTTCCGGATTCGAGTACCCATTCCCGGGGTTCCCTAGGATCTCCTTCCCTCGCGGGACTCAGTGGTGGGCACTGAGCTCCAGACCTCCATCCGAGTACCTCACCCCAGGCTAAAGGTGCCTGGGATGGAACACAACCTCCGAACGTCCTCTAGGCCTAGGGGACCGACACGAACCACCGCCCACAGGCTGAGGGTGCCCGGGACTCAACCCTGTGACAAAGATGGCCGGCCCTTTATACCCTCTCCCAGCAAGCACGGCGGGTTCCCCGCCCCACCATACCGCTGCCGAGGGAGGACAAAAAGGGAGCACAGCACACAGCGATGGTTCAACCCCAGCCCAAGGCGACAGCGCCACCTGTGGGGCCGCAGGGAACTGCACATCACTGGTGTCTCTGCCAGTTTTAACACACAGAAAAGTGTATACCCGCTACATAAGTTTCAAATGAAGCAGTGGCATGTTGTGAACAAAATGCGGCTTAACCCATTAACACTGGCCATACGCATATATGTGGCTGCATGACAGAGAATATTAGCACTAAGCTGTCACATATGTGTGTACAGTTGGCATCCCTTGATTGTGCTGGTAACATGCTCACTCTGTGCCCCACCATAGTGATGATGCTGTGACCAACAGGTCCCACTATTTAGGATTGGGCTTCATGAAATGTGATCACTGTACCCGCCAATTACAACTATCAGAATTTCAGGAAGCCCACCTCTACATTCTGGCGTCAAAAATATCTTAAAAGGCTCCCACAGGCCAAAAACGAATATTAATATTTTATTATTATACAGGATTTATATAGCGCCAACAGTTTGTGCAGCGCTTTACATCAGGGAAGACAGTACAGTCACAATACAATTTAATACAGAAGGGATCAGAGGGCCCTGCTCATTAGAGCTTACAGTCTAGAAGGAAGGGTCACGTGGAACAAAGGGTAGTAGCTGTGAGGGATGATTAGATGGACAATGTCCTGGAGACTAGCATGGGAGCAGGTGATGAGAGAGCTAGAGAGCAGGAGGTCTTGAGAAGAACGAAGAGAACGATTAGTTTGGTATTTAGAGACTAGGTCACTGATGTAGCAGGGGGCAGAGTTGTGGATGGCTTTGTAGGTAGTTGTTAGTATTTTGAATTTGATTTGTTGGGTGAGCGGAAGCCAGTGGAGGGATTGACAGAGAGGAGTAGCAGAGACAGAGTGGTTGGTAAGGTGGATGAGTCTGGCAGCAGCATTCATGATGGACTGAAGGGGGATAGTATATGCAGAGGTAAGCCAATGAGGAGGGAGTTGCAGTAATCGAGGCGAGAGATGACCAGGGAGTGAATTAGGAGCTTTGTTGTGTCATTGGTTAGAAAGGGGCGTATTTTGGAGATGTTGCAGAGGTTGAGGCGGCAAGATTTGGACAGTGATTGGACATGAGGCTTAAAGGAGAGTTCAGAGTCCAGGACTACTCCTAGGACCTTGGCATGTGGGGATGGCCTGATAGTTGTGCCATCGATTTTGACAGAGAGATCAGGGGAAGAGGCACGTGGGGATGAAAAATGATAAGTTCAGTTTTGGATAGATTAAGTTTGAGGAAGTGGTGTGACATCCAAACTGATATATCTGATAGCAAATTAGTGATACGTGAGGAGAATGTGAGTTGAGGGGTAGAGAAATAGATTTGAGTGTCGTCAGCGTAGGGGTGGTATTGGAAGCCGTGGGAGGCTATCAGCTGACTCAGGGAGGAGGTGTAGATTGAAAATAGGAGAGGTCCAAGAGAACCTTGGGGGACCCCAACAGAGAATGGAAAAGGAGAGGAGGAAGTAGAGTTGTAAGTAACGCTAAAGGTGCGGTTGGATAAGTAGGTAGAGAACCAGCGAAGAGTACAGTCACGGAGACCAAAGATGTGGAGTTTTTTGAGGAGGAGGGGGTGGTCAACCGTATCGAAGGCAGCAGAGAGGTCCAGGAGTAGGAGTACAAAATAGTTTTCCTTAGTTTTGGCCATTAGTATATCGTTTGTTAGTTTTAGGAGAGCAGTTTCTGTGGAATGTTGAGGACGAAATCCAGACTGAAGGGGATCAAGAAGGTTATTATCAGCAAGGTGGACGCTCAGTCGGTTGTAGACTAGACGTTCAAGGAGTTTGGATAAAAAGGGGAGCAAGGAAATGGGGCGTAGATTGTCAAGATTGGATGGGTCCAGTGAGGGCTTTTTAAGTATGGGGCTGACTAGGGCATGTTTCAAAGAGTTAGGGAAGATGCCAGAAGAGAGGGAGAGATTGAAGATGTGGGTTAGAGAGTGTAGATTAGAGCCAGAGGGTGAACGTAGCATTTGCAAGGGAACAGGATCCAGAACGCAAGTGGTAAGATGAACATTAGCAAGTAATTTAGCAACCTCATCTATAGTGGTGGGGTTGAAAGAGGAAAGTAATGATTGTACCTGTGGGCATGAGGTGTAATGCGTGAAGGGTATCTGAACAGTAGAGATCTCCTCGCGAATTGCATCAATCTTCTGTTTGAAATGATTGGCGATCTCCTGGGCGGTGAGTGAGTTAGTGGGTGGAGGCAGTGGAGGACGAAGGAGAGAGTTGAAGGTAGAGAAGAGTTGACGGGGACGGGATGATAAGTTTTTAATGATGGTGATGAAATAGGTCTGCTTGGCAGTGAGGAGGCAGGAATTGTATTTTTGGAGGGCAGATTTATACTGGACAAAATCTTTCTGGGACTTAGTCTTACGCCACTGGTGCTTGAGAGCACGGCTGTGTTTTTTCAGACTTCTAGTATCACCTGTTTTCCAGGGTTGAAGGGAACTGGGCCTTATTCTGTGTGTAGTGAGGGGGGCCAGTCTGTCCAGTGATGCTAGAAGTGAAGTGTTGTAGACAGAAGTGGCTAGGTCGGTGCAGGACAGGGGTGTGATTTTGTCATAGAGGTGGTCAGTCACAGAATATAGAAGAGAAGGGTTGATATGGCAAAGGTTTCCACGAGTAACTGTTAGGCGTTTGGAGGGAGAGGAGAGGGAGAGAGTGAAATTAATAAGGTGGTGATCAGAGAGGGCGTAAGGATAGTTGGAGAGGTTGCATGGAGTGCATAGGTGGGAAAAGACAAGGTCAAGGGTATTGCCTTTGGAGTGAGTAGGAGCATGTATCCATTGCTTCAGGTCAAAGGAGGAGGTTAGACTGAGAAATTTGGAAGTCGCAGGAGTGTTAGTATTAGTAGGGATGTTGAAGTCGCCAAGAATGATTGTGGGGATTTCAGAAGAGAGAAAGTAGGGTAGCCAGGCAAAAAAGTAATCAAGAAAGGATGATACTGGACCGGGGGGGCGATAGATCACAGCTATCCTTAGAGAAACTGGGGAGAAGAGACGAATGCAATGTACCTCAAATGAGGAGAGTGACAGAGAGGGAGGTGGGTGAAGTACCTGAAAGGTGTTATGTGGGGCTAAAAGGATTCCAACACCCCCTCCTTTGCATCCACTGGATCTGGGGGAGTGAGTCCACAGAAGACCACCGTGGGATAGAGCAGCACAAGATGCAGTGTTGGATTCGTGAAGCCAGATTTCGGTAACGGCGAGTAGATTAAATGAGTTAGCGATAAAGAGATCGTGGAGGGCGGTGAGTTTGTTACAGACAGAGCGAGCATTCCAAAGGGCGCAAGAGAAAGGGAGTCTGGTCTTGGGAAGAAGAGAAATGGAAGCTAGATTGTGTGCATTGCGGCTGCAGCCAGAGGGTGTAGGGTAATGGGTGCGTTGAGCACAGTTAGATGAAGGAGGCCCAGGGTTTGGGGATACATCACCAGAGGATAGGAGAAGCAGAAGGGTGAGGGAGGTAATGTGGGAATGTGATTTATATGGGGGGACATGCCCCAGTGGTTTGGAGTATTAGGTGTGTGAATTTAAAATTAGCCAGAGTTGGTGAGTGCAGTAATAGGGAGAAGACAGAAGTGAGGGTGATATATATAAGGTGTGGGGTGAAGAAGAGGGGTGTAGGAAAGACAGTTTAAGGATAGAAGACACAGCTGTCAGAAGGAGTGGTAGACAGTGCATTTTAGAAGGGAGAGGAAGAGCTGAAAGTGTGAAAAAGTATACCTGTATTGTAAATTTCAAGGTGTTTTGTGTTCCCTCACTTTATGCATTCGCTGAAGTGCAGAGCCAGAAGTGCTTCCACTTATATACTCAGAGGAAGGATACGTGTACCACTTGGGGCACTTATCCTTGTGGTGCTTGCTCCTTATGTGGAGTTATTAGTAAATGCACATCCTTTTCATTACCCAATGGGGAACTGTTCCATCTTAGACATTTTGCTAACTGCAAAACGCAAGGCGTGGTATATCTTTTGGTCTGTCAATGTGGTGGTTTTTATGTGGGGAAGACATGACAAGAGCTGGGTCAATGCATCAGTAAACATCTGGCCAGCATGGAAATGTGCAATCTGTATCTGCCCTTGGGCAGACATGTAGCCAAATGTCATGGCTACAGAATGCCTAAAGTCCATGTTACTGTCATTGATCGGGTACATATTCCCCGGCGGGGGGGGTGATTGGAACAAAACTCTTTTACAGAGAGAGATGAGGTGGATTAAACACCTGGAGGCCACCACCCCTCCGGGGTTGAACGAAGCAGAAAGTTTCCGACCCTTTCTGGAAGGCTTTAATTTGGGCAAAACGGATTGATTGCCTCCCTTGGTTCATTGTTGCCCAAGTATCATCTAATAGCCCTGGGGCTGGATTTTGTTCATCTTTCTTTTTTCTCCTCTTTCCTTTTCCTATGCCGTATATGGGGACACCCACTGAGAAATGATAGAGAGGGTTTATTTATTTAAGTATTTATATATCTGTATATTTCAATTATTTGTTGTTGTTTTTGATTATTCTTTCCAATTTATGCTTATTATGTTGTTATTTTGACATTTGCAATGACTCATTTGTGCCCCTCCTCATCGGGTTTTTACCTGTCTCTGCTCCATTTTCCTTGTCAGGTCTTGGCCACTATTGCATGACTGGCACATGTAACCCATCTGCTTGATGGGGTTTTTGCATGACCCGCTGTGGCATTTTCTTTTTGCCTTCATCGGTGTCATGCGTTTATGTGTCAGGGGTCTTTCTCACCTTATGGCATTTGGGTTCCTGTTTTCTGACTTTTCAGGCACCCCTCTTACATTTATGGGGTTTCAGCGCCTATTTATTTTAAGTCCGGCTCATCTGCCAATCAGCCCTTCCCTCTGCCTGGCAGCTGTCCCAGTTTTTCGGTCTGCGTTGCAGACTGTCTTTCTAGCTCCCTATGGGTTTTTTCCATCTTGTGCGTTCTGCGCTTCCGGTTCTATACAAACCGGATGGGTGGACGCTCCTGGCTTCCTGTATGCGGGGATCCTGGCCCCCTCTTCAGAAGCCAGAAACCATCTGAGAGGCTTCAGCGCGCCACGCAGTACTCTGGCCCACCCCCGATGTTTGTCCCGCCCATCGACGTCATCGCTGGGTGTGGCTTTGGGCTTTATAAGGTTGAGGCCAGGCTTCCTTCACTAACAGTCTCCCTCTGGACACCGCAGTGGAAGGACCCTGTCCATCTGTGCCTTTTTGGTTATTTTAGTAAGCATTCTAGGGTGTTTTTGCTATGACTCCTGGATCAGGTTATATATATTTTATTTAGATACTTAGTATATTTTTTCTGGCTTTTTTTGTTTTAGGTCCACTTCTCTTTTCCAAGAAAGAAATTTCCCTTTGTTCTTTCCTGGTATTGGGGGTTTGATTTTCTGCAATCTGTGGATCCCTTCCTTACACCACTCCATGGCACTTTTTGTTGTTGTTTTTGGATTGGTGATCGGAGTGGCCTATTGAAGCTCAATCTACCAGGGCAAGTATCATATATATCATATATAAATTAAAAAATTAAAAATTAAATAATACATTTTTTTTATTATTAAATCGGACTAAAATCTGATTAAAAACAATACCAATTAATTTATACCCTAGTTTTTTCAGCAGATGTATGTCAGCAGTATTTCATGGTCCCCTCTCCTTCCCTTGTAGGTTTTGTCCTTTTCTCTTCCCCTTGTTGGGTGAGGAGTCTATGTGGACACTTCATTTTGGCAGTTTATTTGTACCTTTGTGGTGTATGGAATCCTCAATGCACTAGTGGCTTTTATGGAACATTTGATCGGGAGTTTGGAGCTTTGCTGGTGACTACTGTACCTGATTGGGGATGCACACATGTGAGTCATGTCTGTTCATTATGTTTATTACTCAATGTTATATTATGTGTCTGTTTACCATGCACTGTACTGATTCTGTATTTTGAATTATAGAGAATTTGCTATCCCTGAAGAAGAATCTACTTTGTATTATTTTGAAACGCGTTTGTTTCAGCAACTCTATTTATATTCAGGACCCCAATTCTTGGGCTCCTTACAGTCACCTTCATGTATTTTTCATGGTTTATTAATTGATTCTATGTTTCCTTATCACCTATGGTGAGATTTATGTTTATACTCAATAAATTTGTATATTTTATTTAATGTTTCTATATATTTTTATATTTTCCTATATTTATATTTCGTTGCTCTTAAAATCCCATTTTTTTGAGGTACATTTTCCTTATCCACTTATAGAAATATCCCCACTTTGAGAAAGAGCCCCAGTTGCAAAGGTGCCCCCTGCAAATGCTTTCCCCAAAAGGATGCTTATATTTATACTGATGGGGATAGGGGGTGGGTGCATTTCAATTATCTAATCAGGAGGTAATAAAGGTTTGTTGGTCAAATGGGCAAAATTCTTACTTCAGAAACAGATCAGCAATAGGGCACTAAAAGTTAATAGACTATAGTTTTGGATAAGACAAGGGAGATAATAAAGCATTGTAATGTAGACAGGTCTACAGAGGGTTAAGCAAAAATAACATGCCAGTATTATTAAATAGACATAAGCAAAGCAGATAGCAGTGCTTCAGTTTTTGGGTAGAGAGGTTTCAACTGCAGACATACCATAGCAATTTAGACTGGAGAAAACACTTTTCAGTTTTCAATTCTGGGTGGATGGCAGACAGATGAGACATACCATAGCAATTTAGACTAGAGAAAATACTTTTCAGTTTTCAATTCTGGGTGGATGGCAGACAGCTGAGACATACCATAGCAATTTAGACTAGAGAAAAGACTTTTCAGTTTTCTATTCTGGGTGGATGGCAGACAGCTGAGACATACCATAGCAATTTAGACTAGAGAAAAGACTTTTCAGTTTTCAATTCTGGGTGGATGGCAGACAGCTGAGATATACCCGTGAAGAGACAGAGAATAAAGACCACATGGCCAACAACAAGTAAATGCTCTGTTCTAAGCACCCCAAACCTAAAAAAGGCCCTATTAAAATAAAAATTTAAAAAATACGAAAGAATATAAACTGCCAAATACCACCCCTGAAACACAAGCCTGAAACAAAAGCAAGGGAAGCCTTGTAGCAACTCAAAGTGACCAATGACCTCAATTCAAAGAACAAAATAAATTGAAAGACAAAGGAGCTCCAAATAATAAAAATAAAACAAAAAAGGCAGCATAGGTGTTGACTGCCCAAAGAGTTAGGAGCCATAATTAACTGGTTCTCACCCGGCCTATGGTCAAATAATGCTGGCACTAGCCTCTTGTGGATCCTGGTGGATGTCTTAAGACGCCCTATTGGATCGTGGCCTACGTGCATTCGTGCAATGGCATGATCTGTCACCGACCGTGTCCACGTCAGTGTACCGACAAATCACAGCAGGTCACATGACAGTTGTACACAATGGATGGTTTTCTTTCATGTCATGCATTTTTAATTTCTTAATTTTCCAAAAAAGATTATGACAAAAAATTACAACTTCAAACCCACCCTGCCTCCTACTAAATACCTTGGACTGTCTACTTTAAAAAAAAAAGGGGAAATTTGGGGGGTATTTCTACTGTCCGGGCATTTTAGGGCCTCAATAAATTAAATTGGTATCCTGTACATCAGGATTTATACATTTTCAGATATACAGTATATCGTAGTTTGTGGACTCTATAACTTTCATACATACAAAATAATATACACTTTTTTGGCTTATTTTCACTCAAGAAATGTAAGAGAATACATTTTGGGCTACACTTATGAAGAGCAATTATTTATTTGCAAAATTTTATCACAGAAACTAAGAAAAACTAGCTTTTTTCAAAATGTTCAGTCTTTTTTTTGTTTATTTAGCAAAAAACGAAAAACCCAGTGGTCATTAAATACCACCAAAAGAAAGCTCCTTTTGTGTGAACAAAATTATAAAAATGTGGTTTGGGTACAGTGTTGCATGACCGTGTCATGCAAAGTCCAACAGCGCTGGAAACTGAAAATTGGCCTGGGCGGGAAGGGGGTAAAAATGGTATTGAAGTGGTTAAAGTACTTTTCGTGACCATAATCTTTCCTTATGCAATTTTTTTAGCTTTCCCTACTGCAGCTTCTAATCACTGACACTATAGCTGTTTTGTGCTCCCCATTTAAAAAAAGAGATGGCTGGCTTATACAAAAGTCCACTCATAGGCCCTTCTAAGCCTGCTGGTCATAGTTCAAAGGCCCTACAATGCATTGTGGTTTGAAAACAATTTCCCATTCAATTTTGCACAAAAATTTACCTGCACCATGAATCTTGAACGTGTAGTATTCCCCTTGAACCCGTGTTAGTCACGACCCCCAACCCTTATCCCTAGTTTATAGTGCTGATATTATGTAGATGGTGAGGGAATGATATATCCTTCTAGCATTGCTGTCATAGATTTTCCCATTTGTGCTGCATAATACATTTTATACAGAAAATTCACAATTTTGTTCTGTGGGCATATTTTGTGCACATTAATTATTTAAGCACTCCTCCATCATTGGCACCTGCTCTACAATTTGTAACCTTAGAGAATAGTGAGTAATAACACTAAATGGCTCTACAATTTGTAACCTTAGAGAATAGTGAGCAATAACAGTAAATGTACCTCTACTTTGCAAAAACAGATGTTCACTGTTATATCCAGGTGGTGATTTGATTTTTCTGCAAGAAGATGCTTAAAAAGTTTACCGGAAAATATAGAATCCCCTAGTAAATTCCCTCATGGTTACCTGAACTGCTAAGACTTATTTAGTATGCAAAACATAAAAGCAAAAATTGCAGTGTGTGAAATAAGTCTAATTGTGTTCCAGCAAAACGTTATCTGTTTAGGTCAATCGTGTATTTTTTTTTTCTGAGCATCCTAAACACTGCAAGGGCACAAAGCATACTGGTAAAATACAAAATTATCTTACAGATTTATCTGAAGAGTAAAATACATAAAAACATATGTATAAAGTATTCTCCAGGGCAGTATTTCTAAATGAAAGTTTATAACTATATGTTACATATAATCAAGTTTTAGGTGTCATTGGTGCTTAAGTGATACTTAATTTGTCTTTTGAGCATACTGACAATATTATGATGTTCATCATAAATGCACAATAACAATAACAGCTAGAACTTTATATCATGTTATGTAACTGTGAATATGGTTATCAAATCTAGTTTTAGTGAATACAAATGTTTATTAAAAAACCTGTCCTTCCACTGAATGATAAAATAGAAATATTTCAAACAGTGACAATGTTTTCAGAAATGACATATACGGTATGTGTTTTTATATGGCACAGGATGTGCAAATGCTAAGAAATTCATCAGAATACCAGTGAAGTGAAATTTTAACAACAGTTAAAAATATCTCCCATCTTATAGATTAAAATACACAGTTAAAAGATATAATAAAAAAAAAGGGGAAATACTATCATATCAGGAATTGAAGCACAGAAGAGAATTGATGGTATTGGGTAAATGGAGGTATTTCCAGTTAAAACACTTTGTGACAACACTACCACAACCAATCAAATCTGAGGAGAACTTAAATCCAAAGGAGCAACTATGTCGTTTACAGACAAAATTGAAACATGGTACATCTCAGATCTATAAAATACTCATGGGGTTGGAAGGACCGGGAATACCCCTATTCATCAAAAAATTGTAAAGGGAATTAGTGTCACGCTTAAAAGAGCAACAAGTAAGTAAATTATTGAGAGCTACACATGTTTTTTTGATAGATTTAAACATGATACAAATTAATTTTACATGTCTGGCAAGATGGTACATAATGCCTGACAAGGCACAAAAATACCAGCTAGAAAAATCTTCCCTGTGTTGTAGAGGGTCTAATCAGAAAGGCACTATGTCCCACCTATGATGGGAATATTGGCAGGAGGTACAGCAATACATAGGGGAGATTGTGGGATCAGAGATTACCGATGACCCATGGTTTTGCCTGTTTCATAACATAAATATAAAGAAAAAACAATATACAGCACAGTATTGCCACACTTAAAAAAAGCAACAGAGTAATATAAGAATTGAGTGGCACAATTGGGGTAGGAGAGAGGAGAGGGTAGGTGAGGGAAATGGGCAAATGGGAAGATGTTGATTTATGTGATCCTTTTTTTTTAATTGTTTCTATTACAAGGAAAATCAAATAAAGTTTAAAGCAGAGGTCCACCCTGAAATTTTTTTACACTAAAATTCATAAAAAAAAAGAAAAAATGTATAGAAAAAAAATTTTTTATACTCATCCGAAATGCCCGTTGCTATGCGGAAGTCCCCTAATCTGCCTCTAATGTGCCTCTTCCTTATCTTTAGATTGAGAACTTCCATTTCCTCTTCTTGTGAATGGGGCGCGCTGCCTTCTGGGAACTGTGTGTATCCCAGGAGGCAAGCCACCCATTCACAAAGCGCCATGCGAGTGGCGCATGCGCAGTAGGAAACGGGCAGTGAAGCCGTAAGGCTTCACTGCCTGTTTCCCTTAGTCAGGATGGAGAAGCCAGGACCTGCCAGCAGCGATTGATCGCCATCGGGGGACCGACATCGCGGGCGAGTAGGACAGGTAAGTGTCCTTATTAAAGGTCAGCAGCTACACTGTTAGTAGCTGCTGACTTTAAAAAAAAATAAAAAATCTGGGTGGACCTCTGCTTTAAATTAAATAAAATATCTCCCATCTTTGTTGCTATGGTCCAAAAAAACATGCTGTAAAGTGTTAAAGCACTAATACTTGCTGAGTGCCAGAATTTAGAAGTAAGGTAGGTTTTCCAGACATATGTGTCTACTGTGATAATTAAGATTTGCTATGCATGAGTACTTTTAACTGTAGTGCTGCAGCAAATGACAGCTAAAATGTTTTCGCTAACAATTAGTAAATATATTAGTATATTAGTAAATATATTTTCTTTACCAAAAAAGTATGTATGCAAGTAAGGGACGTCAGTATAAAAACAAGCTTTTGATCAAAATTTTATAATACCCTTGCTATAGGTGCAGACCGTTTACATACTCCTAGGATATTGCTAAGAAATGCCTAGCTGTTACTGTTCACCTTTACCAACACAGGACCTTTCTCTGATTCAAACCCCCTCACATGTACTTCCTCTCTCCTGATTCAGTAGCTCTGAGCTATCCAAGTTTTTTTTTATTTTGCTTGGCATTTTTTTGTAGCAAAGATAAAATCAAAAGACCTAGGATAACAATGTAATGTGAGGGAGATTTTTATCCCTTGTAAAGAGAACTTGTGATGGCTTCAAACATCCAATCTTGTACTTGAGGATTTTTTTTTTTTTTATTAAATGTTTTGCTTATATCTGGTGCTTAGAGCTGAACACAAGTCACAGCAAAAGATATGGAGATATGGTGAAAATTGTCTTTAAATCTTATTTGCTGGTGTGGGCTACTGCACTTTACACATTGATATTTATTTAACTGAAGACAGCTTGTCACTTTTCTGAACTAGTATGGGTCAGTAAATCAATTCTACACCAATCAGAATTTTGGGGACTGAACAGATTTTAAAGCGATATAGTGTTCATTTAGCTACAGATATAGCTTTTAGTAGGTTCTAAAACAGGGCTTTAAATCGCTAGTAGTAATGATGTAAGACCTGCCTAAATGAGGTGATACCATCCAAAAAAGTAGGCAGCCTTTTATCTGTCCAACTTTAATAAGGCATTTGTACACTGCTGGCAGAGTAGGGTTAACTTGATCTGTCATGTTCTATTGAAACCATTGCACACTAGGGATGAGCTTCAATTTTGAGTCAAACCCATGTTCGACTCGAACATCGGCTGTTCGATGAAGATCGAACATTATGGGCCGTTCGCGCCAAATTCGAGTGGCGTGTCACGGCCCATAATTCACTGCGGCATCGCAGTGCATTGCTGGCTGATGATTGGCCAAGCATGCACTATGACCCGCATGCTTGGCCAATCACAGCGCAGAAAAAACGGAGAGCCATAATTGGCCAAAGCCAGGGTGGCTTTGGCCAATTATGGCTCAGGGGGTTTAGTAAACGCCCCACACTATATAAGGCCGCCAGCTCGGCGGCCTTGTGTAGTGTGTTGGAGTTGTGAAACAAGAGTTTACAGAGACAGACAGTGTCATTTATATTGAGTTAGATAGAGCAGGCAAGCGAGTCAGTTAGCTGTAGTTACAGTGTGTAGATGATATATATGCATCCTAGGTGTTGTATATATATTTATAGACTGTATTGAGTTTAGCTAGATCCGTTCCTGTTAGTCTCTCTCTATACTGTGACAGGCAGGCAGGTGATTGTGCTAGCTGCAGACAGTCAGTGTTTCACTTAGTGTACTGTGTGCTTTGCATAGCATTTACCTAAAGCGTAACCTGAATACAGTTAGTTTCTATACTGTGACTGTGATTGTGCTAGCTGCAGACAGTCAGTGTTTCACTTAAGTGTACTACTGTGTGCTTTGCATAGCATTCACCTAAAGCTCACCTGAATACAGTTAGTGACTATTATAGTGGTGTTCTCATAATAAAACCACAAGCAGAGAGCTGCAAGTATTTTCAGTGTACTGTGTCCTCTGCACAGTTTTCACCTAAAACTAACTGAAAACAATTGCTGATTTTCCCATACTAACACCACAGCAGGCCATTAGTATGCCTGGAAGGCAAACAATGAGTGGCAGACAGTCATGAGGCAATAAAAGAGGGAAAGCAGGCTCTGTGTCTAGAGGCAACAGTGCTGCTGGTCGTGGAAATGGTGCATCCTCATCAGCACGTGGCCGTGGGAAACGCTTGTCCTTCTTTTCGGCAGCTGGCCATGTTGAGCCGCAACATGCCCAAGACTTGGTAGAGTGGATGACCAAGCCGTCCTCCTCCACCTCATTCTCTCTCACCCAGGCTCAGGGTACTTTGTCTGGCAAAGCAGCTGCCAAAGCAGCCTCTTCCCTCGGCTCAATGGCATCAGTCACTCCTACACTAGCCCCACCATGTCCTCCTGAGGAGTCCCCCGAACTGTTTGACCACAGTGTTGGGTACATGCTCCAGGAGGATGCCCAGCTTTTTGAAGGCTCTGATGATGGAACCCAGCTGGAGGAAGGCAGTAACGTGAGCTCAGAGAGAGGGGGTAGTAACGTGAGCCCAGAGAGAGGGAGTGCCCAACAAGGTCAGCTATCTGGCAGTCATGTTCCCCCAGCTGCAGCATACTGCCAGATTGGCTCCAGTGATGAGGAGGGAGGGGATGATGAGGTCACTGACTCCACGTGGGTGCCTGATAGGAGAGAGGAGGAGGAGGAGGAGGAAGAGGAGGAGGCACATCTCCAACGAGGCAGGATGCCCTCCAGGGGCCAGCTTAAGGGCAGCACACCGACTGCATCACACCGCAGAGCTCCGCATGGTGTGGGCCTTTTTTCAGACGTGTGCAGCAGATCGCACCATTGCCATTTGCAACATATGTATAAAGTGTATCTCGCGTGGCCAAAAACATCAGCCTTGGGCAAGCACACCTAAAAGACCCACACCAAAGAACAAGGTGGACCTCTCCTTGCTCCTCATCAGCTGGGATCTCCAACCCCACTATACCTTCAGTCCTCTCTGAAACCTGCACTGAGAGGAATGAAAGTGTAGAATTAGGTGTGTCACAGCCAAGTACTTGCGGGCAATCTGCTATCGGTACACCGACGTCCGATTGTACCAGGAAAATTTCCCTGCCCCAGCTGCTGCATCGCCGAAAGAAGTTCGCTCCCAGCCATCCACATGCCCAGCGGTTGAATGCTAGCTTGGCTAAATTGCTAGCACTTCAACTGCTGCCTTTTCAGTTGGTAGACTCTGCCCCCTTCCGTGAGTTGTGGAATGTGCGGTTCCTCAGTGGCAGGTTCCAAACGCCACTTTTTCTCATGGAAGGCGATTCCGGCTCTCTACCGGCATGTGGAAGGCAATGTCTTGGCCTCGCTGGACAGAGCGGTCAGTGGTAAGGTGCATATTACTGCTGACTCATGGTCCAGCAGGCATGGACAGGGACGTTACCTATCTTTCACGGCGCATTGGGTGACTCTACTGGCAGCTGGGAAGGTTGCAGGACAAGATGCAGTAGTGTTGGAGGTTGTTCTGCCACCACGCCTCCAAAATGTTACTACTGGTGATTCTGACACACCTCTCTCCTCCACCCCCTCCTCTTCTTCTTCCTCCATGGCCTCTTCCTGTGCTGATTTGTCCTTGGAACCAGCGGTGCTCCGTAGGCATTCAAGGGGCTACGTCAGTACGCAGGCAAAAAGATGCCATGCGGTGCTTGAGCTGGTGTGCTTGGGGGACAGGAGCCACACTGGGGCAGAGATTCTGTCAGCTCTGCAGGGGCAGGCTCAGAGGTGGATGATGCCACGCCAGCTTAAGCCAGGAATGGTGGTTTGCGACAATGGCACCAACCTCCTCTCCGCCCTCCGACAGGGACAACTGACCCATGTGCCCTGTTTGGCTCATGTCCTTAACTTGGTGGTGCAGCGGTTCTTGGGCAGGTACCTGGGCTTACAGGATGTCCTGAAGCAGGCCAGGAAACTCTGTGGGCATTTTCGCCGGTCATATAATGCCAGTGCTCGGCAGGCTGAGCTGCAAAAGGATTACAACCTGCCCAAGAACCGCCTAATCTGTGACATGCCTACCAGGTGGAACTCTACTTTGGCCATGCTGCAGCGGCTTCATACGCAGCTGTCACGTACCTGACGGTGACGAGCCCGGATCTGCAGAGGGAGGCCTCTCTTACGGCTTCCACCGGCGGCCCCTGGTACTGAAGACAGGAGGCACGGAGGTAGAAGGGGTACGAGTGCCTGGCAGGATGGATCAAGGTAGAGTAGAGTCTGAAGACTGGGACGGATCCAGGCACCCAGGAAGTATGGCAGGCTGAACCGGAACCAGGAACACAGCAACTGGACTGGAACTGATGAGACTGACTGGACTGGAACCAGGATACAGCAACTGGACTGGAACTGAAGAGGCAGACTGGACTGGAACCAGGAACAAGCAACTGGACTGGAACTGATGAGGCTGACTGGACTGGAACCAGGACACAGCAACTGGAGAGATTGGTCGGACAAGCCGGGTCGGTAGAATTGGCTGGCGGCAAGGTACTGGAGGATCAGGCAGAAGATTGGTCAAACAAAGCCGGGGGTCAGAGGCAGGCAGGAAACTGGAAGGGTCAAGGTAAGCCGGGTCGGATGCAGGTAAATTCACGAATCAGGTCTCTTTGGGTACTACACGCTGTAGAGCAGACAGCAGGGACTGTCTGTCACAGGCATGTTTAAATAGCTCTTCTGGCGCGCTTTGTGGAGCGTGCGCGCGCCCCCGCTAAGCGCGTGCGTGTGCACGTGCTCGCCATCGCGCGCGCGCGTGCCCGCGCGCGTGGACGTGCCCGAGATTCGGAATCAGGAAGTCCAGGAATCCTGTAGCTGACAGGATTTCTATGACATTGCCCCCCCCAAGGGGCAGCCTCCGGATGCCCAGCCGGGTGAACCTTCCAGGGTGAGTCCTTTTGGAAGCCTGTATCAAACTCCTGGCATGGATATTCTCCTCGGGTTCCCATGAGTTTTCCTCGGGTCCGTAGCCCTTCCATTTAATTAGGAATTGGTTCTGGTTATTTCTTCTCCTGAAGTCCATGATAGCTTCTACTTCGAATTCCTGCTCACCGTCAATAATGATCGGATCAGGGTGATCCAGCTTCCGATCTGGAAACGGATTAGAGACTGTGGGTTTTAGGAGAGAGACATGAAAAACTGGATGGATTCTAAGAGAGTCAGGAAGTTCCAATTCATAAGCTACTTCATTAATTTTCCTCTTAACAGGGAATGGACCTAAAAATTTGGGGCCCAGTTTTTTAGAAGGGCATGCCATTCTTAGGTTTGTGGTAGATAGCCATACTTGGTCGCCGGGTACCAACACTAATTCACCCCGTCTCTTCTTGTCATAGATTGTCTTGTTGCGTTCTTGAGTCTTGGTCATGGTCTCTTGTAGAAGCTGGTTATTGACCGAGAAAAAATTTAACTTTTCCTGGACTGCAGGTACAGGACACTCAGGAAGGGAATTAGGCAGAAAAGTAGGATGAAAACCATAGTTTGCAAAGAAAGGAGTCTGGCAGGTAGCGGAGTGGATGGAATTGTTATACGCAAACTCGGCCAACGGAAGTAGGGAAACCCAGTTGTCCTGAGCAAAAGAGGAGAAGCATCGCAGGTATTGCTCGAGCGTCTGATTCGTTCTCTCCGTCTGTCCGTTGGTCTGTGGATGGTAAGCAGAGGAAAACGATAATTCGATTTTCAAGGTTTTGCAAAGGGATCTCCAGAATCGAGAGGTAAATTGAACCCCGCGATCGGAAACAATATTGGCTGGTACCCCGTGGAGTCTGACTATTTCTCTGATGAATACCTGTGCGGTTTCAGGAGCGGAGGGAGTCCCTTTCATAGGGATGAAGTGTGCCATCTTGGACAGACGGTCCACAATAACGAAGATGGTGGAATGGTTCTCAGCCGGGGGTAACTCGACAATGAAGTCGATGGACAACATTCTCCAGGGCCTATCTGGAACGGGTAAGGGTTTTAGTAGTCCCCAGGCCTTGGATCTGGAACCCTTGTTTCGGGTGCAAGTTGTACAAGAATCTACAAACCTCCTACAGTCTTCACGTACTCGAGGCCACCAGAAGGTGCGCTGTACCAGGTCAGTGGTCTTGGCAACGCCAAAATGCCCGGCCAGGGCGTGGTCGTGGCAGAGTTCTAATGCGGTTACTCTTAGTTTCTCAGGTACGTAGATTCTGTCTTGGTACCACAATAGTCCATCCTTAACCTGCAATTCCGGCTCGGAGAACTGTCTCTGCCCGGTGGAAGCTTGTTTGATTTGAGTGAACAGGTTCTCCTGTAGAAGAAGGAAATTTCCGGGGGCAAGGATGGTATCAGGCGGAGAAGTCTCCTTGGACTTATGGAACATCCGAGACAGGGCGTCAGGCTTAATATTCTTGGCCCCAGGACGATAAGTAACATGAAAAGAGAACCGGGAGAAAAAGAGTGCCCACCTGGCTTGCCGTGGATTCAATCTTCTCGCGGCTTTCAGGTACTCCAGGTTCTTGTGGTCAGTGAATATCAGAATCGGATGAGCCGCGCCCTCCAGCAGGTACCGCCATTCCTCTAGTGCAGACTTGATCGCTAGTAGCTCCCGATCCCCCACGTCGTAGTTCCTCTCTGCTGCAGAAAGCTTGCGGGAGAAGAAGGCTACTGGGTGGAGCAAGGCTTTGACTCCCTGTCTTTGGGACAGTATTGCTCCTACCGCTATTTCGGAGGCGTCTACCTCAAGTACGAATGGTAGTGAGGAGTCTGGGTGTTTCAAGATAGAGGCTGAGGTAAATAGGGCCTTCAGGCGTTCAAAAGCTTCTTGGGCTTCAGGAGACCAGTGAAAACGTGTTCCTTGCTTGGTGAGTTGAGTAATGGGTGCGATAATAGCTGAAAACCCCCTGATGAACTTGCGGTAGAAGTTGGCGAATCCAACGAAACGTTGGATTCCCTTCTTGTCCACCGTTCTGGCCAGTCCAGGATTGCGGTAATCTTTTGAGGATCCATCTTGATGCCCTCGCTGGAAATGATTAACCCCAGAAATGATATACTCTCTTGCTCGAACTCGCATTTTTCGGCCTTCGCATACAGGCCATGCTGGCGGAGCCGACCCAACACATTTTTGACATGTCTGCGATGAGAATCAAGGGAGGAAGAAAAAATTAAGATATCATCAAGATAAACAATAACAAAGAGGTCTAGGAAGTCCCGTAGAACATCGTTGATAAAATACTGGAAAGTGGCAGGGGCGTTACACAACCCGAATGGCATTACCAAGTACTCAAAATGTCCATACCGGGTACGGAAGGCGGTCTTCCATTCGTCCCCTTCTTTGATACGGATCAAGTTGTAGGCTCCGCGGAGGTCAAGTTTGGTAAAGATGGTGGCAGTTCCTAGTCTCTGAAATAACTCATGTGGAAGGGCGGATGAACCCCTTTTGCAAGTTCTCATCAACATAATTTTTTAAAGCCCCTTGTTCCACCTCCGTTAAAGGGAAGACTCTACCGAACGGAATCTTTGCTCCAGGAAGTAGGTCGATGGGGCAATCGTAGGCCCGATGGGGCGGTAGAGTCTCTGCCTTTTGTTTACTAAATACGTCAAGAAAGTCGTGGTAAACTTCTGGGATGGATTGACGGGTGCCATCTTCTGTGTCAATGCATAGTAACGAGGCCGGCCCAGGAGGTTTATATGAGCCACAGGACTGTTGGCAATAGGAAGAAGGAAAGGCAACTATTCCCGTAGTCCAGTTGATAGTGGGATTGTGGGCTTGTAACCAAGGCATACCAAGGATCAAGGGAAACAACGGAGAAGAGATGATGTCCAGACATAAGCATTCTTGGTGGGTTCCAGAGGTGGTAAAGATGGTAGCGGGTATAGGAGTGGTCTCCTGGGTCACAGGTCCGGACTTAATGACGGAACCATCAGCCAGATGGACACGAAGTCCGTGGGTCTTGGTACGAAGGGGAATTTGGTGTTTAATGGCAAAGGTTGAGTCCATAAAGCAGCTGCATGCTCCGGAATCAATAATGGCGGGTACTTGCAAAGTCCTTCCAGGGAGCTGTAATGAAACAGAGAGGGCAAGGTGAGATGTGGTTTTGGCTTGTAGGTTAGTCATGTTAGAAGAAACTGAAAGAAACTTACGAAGCTTCAGGGGACAGGTTCTAACGAAATGTCCGGGGTCCCCGCAGTACAGGCACAGATTATTTATTCGGCGGCGCTGGCGTTCCTCAGGAGCGAGGGATGGACGAAGGAGCCCGAGCTGCATTGGTTCAGGCGTGTCAGATGTGGGAGTTGGAGGTGTAGCAGGAGCCGAGTACAGGTGACTAGGAGCCCGAGGAAGCATCCAGGTTGGGCGGGAGAAGCCAGTGGTCCTCTCAGCCCTCCGTTCCCTCAGACGTCGGTCAATCTGGATGGTTAGATCAATCAACAGGTTGAGTGTCTGTGGTACACCGACTCTAGCTAGCTCGTCCTTCAAGGAATCGGAAAGTCCTAAGCGAAACTGATGGCGGAGGGCGGCATCATTCCAATTGGTATCCGCACTCCACCGCCTGAATTCTGCCACATAGTCCTCCGCTGGTCTGCGTCCTTGTTGAAGGGAACGCAAGGCGGCTTCTGCGGTTACTGAGAGTTGGGGATCTTCGTATAGCTGGGCCATGGCATCGAAAAAAGCAGCGAGGTTGTTTAGTGATACATCCTTCTGTTCAAAGAGACGGTGGGCCCAGCTCTGAGGGTCTCCAGCGAGCAAAGAGACCACAAAGCCCACCTTGGTGGCCTCTAGAGAAAAGGTACGGGGCTGTAGGGCAAAATACAGTTCACACGAATTCCTGAAGGCCCTAAACTTGCTCCGATCCCCGGAAAATCTTTCGGATGTAGGAACCTTAGGTTCAGGAGGAAGCATGACCACTGTGGGTGAGGAACTTGTTCCGGCTGTGGAAGCAGAGGCGTGGGGCCCCTCTTGGATGGCAGAAGGATTGGAGAGGGCCCGCACTTGTTCTTCCAAGCGGGTGTATCCTTGTTGAAGACTCTTGACTGCTTCAGACAAACCTGACAGGTGCCGACAGAGTTCCTCCATAGGTGAGGCTCCCTGCCCGGGCTCAGACATGGCTGTCTGCTACTGTCACGTACCTGACGGTGACGAGCCCGGATCTGCAGAGGGAGGCCTCTCTTACGGCTTCCACCGGCGGCCCCTGGTACTGAAGACAGGAGGCACGGAGGTAGAAGGGGTACGAGTGCCTGGCAGGATGGATCAAGGTAGAGTAGAGTCTGAAGACTGGGACGGATCCAGGCACCCAGGAAGTATGGCAGGCTGAACCGGAACCAGGAACACAGCAACTGGACTGGAACTGATGAGACTGACTGGACTGGAACCAGGATACAGCAACTGGACTGGAACTGAAGAGGCAGACTGGACTGGAACCAGGAACAAGCAACTGGACTGGAACTGATGAGGCTGACTGGACTGGAACCAGGACACAGCAACTGGAGAGATTGGTCGGACAAGCCGGGTCGGTAGAATTGGCTGGCGGCAAGGTACTGGAGGATCAGGCAGAAGATTGGTCAAACAAAGCCGGGGGTCAGAGGCAGGCAGGAAACTGGAAGGGTCAAGGTAAGCCGGGTCGGATGCAGGTAAATTCACGAATCAGGTCTCTTTGGGTACTACACGCTGTAGAGCAGACAGCAGGGACTGTCTGTCACAGGCATGTTTAAATAGCTCTTCTGGCGCGCTTTGTGGAGCGTGCGCGCGCCCCCGCTAAGCGTGTGCGCACGCACGTGCTCGCCATCGCGCGCGCGCGTACCCGCGCGCATGGACGTGTCCGAGATTCGGAATCAGGAAGTCCAGGAATCCTGTAGCTGACAGGATTTCTATGACAGCAGCAGAGGGCCATCAATGAATATCTGTTGCAATATGGCACCAGGACAGGGTCAGGGGAGCTCAGGTTTTTTTCACCACGCCAGTGAGGCATGATCAGGGATGCATGCACTGTCCTGGCACCATTTGAGGAGGCCACGAGGATGGTGAGAAGTGACAGTGCATGCATCAGTGACACTGACCCTCTTGTCCACCTGTTGGAGCACACGCTGCGTGGAACAATGGACAGGGCACTTGAGGCAGAACAGAGGCAGGAAGAGGAGGACTTCCTTACCTCTCAAGGCACCCTTTATCCAGACAGTGTTCCTGCTGGCCCGGCTATTACACAGGAAGTGGACGAGGAGGAGGATTGTGTCAGCATGGAGGTGGAGACTAGCACTCAGCATAAGCAGCAGTCTTCAAGGGATCAATTACAGTCCCAAGACACCCATGGACTTGTACGTGGCTGGGAGGAGGTGGCTGCGGATCACGTCGTCCTCAGTGACCCAGAGGACTCCGCACCGAATGCCTCAGCAAACCTACGCTGCATGGCCTCCCTGATCCTGCAAAGCCTGCATAAGGATCCTCGTATTCGTGCGATCAAGGAGAGGGATCATTACTGGCTGGTACCCTCCTTGATCTACGTTACAAGGGTAAGGTTGCAGACCTTATCTTGCCGTCGCAGAGGGAGCAGAGAATGAGGCATCTTCGGGAGGCCTTGCAGAAAGGTCTGTGCAACGCGTTCCCAGAGACTGGGAGGTTACAAATTCCTGGTCCTGGACAATGTGTTGCTGAGGCTTCGGTCAGTCAAAGAAGGAGCGGTGGAGAAGGTGGCCGTCTGACCGATGCGTTCAGACAATTTTTTAGTCCGCAGCCCCAAGGTATGATCGGTTCCAGCAACCATCACCAGCGTCTGATATACATGGTGCAGGAATACCTTGGGGCAAGGTCAGACTTGGACACCTTTCCCACCAAAAATCCTCTGGCTTACTGGGTCTTGAGGATGGATCACTGGCCAGAGCTTGCACGGTATGCAATTGAGCTACTGGCCTGTCCTGCATCCAGCGTTCTTTTGGAACGCACATTCAGTGCTGTTGGAGGCTTTGTCACGGATCACAGGGTGCGCCTGTCCACCGACTCGGTTGATCGAATGACCTTCATAAAGATGAACCAGTCTTGGATTACCACCAGCTACCAAGCACCTGAAGCTGATATAACATAAAAACTTATTTTGAAATGTCACATTCCTTAAAGACTGCCTATGCTGATGCTGAGTGACTGTCCTGTTATGTTGACTGACTATCCTCCTCCTCCTCAATGATCCGATTCCTGATGATAGCTTGGAAGAACATTTTTGTTTCTGGGAGCCGCCACCAGTGGCTAAGGCCCAATTTTTCAGCCCCTGTTTAACAGGGGCATGTAATTACAATTTTTTATGCAATGCTTTGCAGCAGGGCTCATTCCTGCACTCCAACTAGAGTATCTGGGAGAGGTTGCAGTGTCGTGGCACCAGCACCAGTGCCTAAGGCCCAATTTTTCAGCCCCTGTTTAACAGGGGCGTGTAATTACAATTTTTTATGCAATGCTTTGCAGCAGGGCTCATTCCTGCACTCCAAATAGAGTATCTGGGAGAGGTTGCAGTGTCGTGGCACCAGCACCAGTGCCTAAGGCCCAATTTTTCAGCCCCTGTTTAACAGGGGCATGTAATTACAATTTTTGATGCAATACTTTGCAGCAGGGCTCATTCCTGCACTCCAACTAGAGTATCTGGGAGAGGTTGCAGTGTCGTGGCACCAGCAACAGTGCCTAAGGCCCAATTTTTCAGCCCCAGTTTAACAGGGGCGTGTAATTACAATTTTTGATGCAATACTTTGCAACAGGGCTCATTGCTGTGCTCCAAGTACAGTATCTGTGAGGGGTTGCAGTGTTGTGGCACCAGTGCCTAAGGCCCAATTTTTTTGCCCCTGTTCAACAGGAGCATGTAATTACAACTCTTGATCTAATAATTCACAGCAGGGCCCATTCCTGCGCCCACCAAGAGTAACTATGAGGGCTTACAGTGTTGTGGCAACACCACCACCACCAAAGGCCCAATTTTTCTGCCCCTCTTCAACAGGGGCATGCAATTACAATTCTTGATCTAATAATTAACAGTAGGGCCCATTCATGCGCCCACCAAGAGTAACTGTGATGGCTGACAGTGTTGTAGCACCAGCACCATCACCAAAGGCCCAATTTTTCCTACCACTGTTCAACAATGGCATGTAATTACAATTCCTGATATAATAGTTCACAGCAGGGCGTTCCAGCGCCCACCAAGAGTAACTGTGAGGGCTCACAGTGTAGTGGCAAAACCAACATCTAAGGGGCAAATTTCAGCAGAGTATATACGGCAGGCCCCTACTTTCAAACATCCAACTTACAAACGACTCCTACTTGCAAAGGAAGGAGACAACAGGAAGTGAGAGGAAATCTACCCCTAAGAAGGGAAATTCTCTCCTGTAAGAGTTAATATGGGAAAAAGGTGTCTCCTCTCCACTGATGCTTTATCACCAATCCTTGTTTCAATAAAAACCCCAAATTTTCAAAAAACATTTGTCATTGGGATGGAAAGTGAGGTTAAATGTTCTGAACAGGTGCACAGACAGAAAAACAAATGTTACAGGGGTGATAACCCCTCCCTATGTTTTCCAAAAAGCTTAAAAATATATTTTTTGGCTGGAGTTACACTTAAACAATGTACCTGTTCAAAATTACAAACAGATTGTACTTAAGAACAAACCCACAGTCCCTGTCTACTGCTGTTCAGAGTTGTCATGGATATGCATTAATGTCTGTCTACCATCTTACCTTTCCTCCTCATGTGTTCATCTTAGAGGCCAGACTCTCTCTCACTAGACATGTGCATTTCGTTTCGTTCCGAATCGAAATTCGGACTAATTTTTCATTATTCAGACATTCGGATGCATCCGAATTACCAAATTACAATACTAACGAATTTAACCGAATCCGAATTTTTTCGAATCTAAAAATATTTTTGACCCGACTTTGGGTCCATGTATCTCGGGGTTACTTGGTGATAGAAACCCCAAATTTGGAGATGTTGTAGTGCTAGTTCTTCTGTGTTTGCATACCAAATATGGGGTTTCTATAACTAAGTGACCCCGAGATACGTGGACCCAAATTCGGGTCGCAAAATGTCAAGCACTTTACTGGAGCAGAGAATGACATTTTGCGACCCGATTTTGGGGCCACATATCTCGGGGCCACTTGTAGCTGGAAACCCCAAATTTGGTATGCAAGCACAGTAGAACTAGCACTACAACATCTCCAAATTTTGGGTTTCTATCACCAAGTAACTCCAAAATACATGGACCCAAATTCGGGTCGCAAAATATTTTCGAATCCGGTTGAATTAGTATCAACAGGATTCCAAATTATTTCAACTGCATTTGAAACTATTTCAACCGGATTCGAAAATATTTTGTGACCCGAATTTGGGTCCATGTATCTCGGGGTTACTTGGTGATAGAAACCCCAAATTTGGGGTTATTGTTTTTCTAGTCTATTTTCTATTTTATTATAATCTTTTCTATCCAAAGTTAAAATTAATTAATTAATTAAAAAATTTGAATTCATACTATTCGAAATTCAAATTTATTCTATTCGAAATTCGAATTTCAGAAGATGGTTGTATATTCTTTCTATTTTATTCTTCTAAATTATATTTTTTTTCTATTCTGTTCTAATCTTTTCTATTTGAATTATAAATTTTGGAAGAAGGTTATTTACTTACTTATATACATCTGTCACATAAAAAAAAAGATGTGAAATGGCTGTCACGGATGTCGATCGCAAGGCAAGTACATATGCTGTATGTCATTGTCCACTTACCACAACACCTGCCACGAGTGCCACGACACCGGCCACGAGTGCCACGACACCGGCCACGAGTGCCACGTGACCTGCCACGAGTGCCACGTGAACGGCCACGAGTGCCACGTGACCTGCCACGTGACCTAGTTGTGGATTGTCTACTTGCCACGTCACCTGCCACAAGTTATGGGGCTCCTAGCACCAAGTGACCCCCAGATATGGGCGATATTTCAAGTACTTTTCTGCAGCAGAGAATGACATTTTGTGACCCGACTTTGGGGCCACGTATCTCGGGGCCACTTATAGCTAGAAACCCCAAATTTGGTATGCAAACACAGTAGAACTAGCATTACAACGGGGTTACTTGGTGATAGAAACCCCAAATTTGGGGTTATTGTAGTG
Source organism: Rana muscosa (assembly GCA_029206835.1). Lineage (NCBI taxonomy): Eukaryota > Metazoa > Chordata > Amphibia > Anura > Ranidae > Rana > Rana muscosa. The sequence goes on along the minus strand of CM055122.1, from coordinate 1,003,066,593 downwards.
CCAGTTGTAATGTGTTTACATACCAAATATTTTGGGATTTCTAGCTATAAGTGGCCCCGAGATACGTGGCCTCAAAGTCGGGTCACAAAATTTAATTCTCTGCTGCAGAAAAGCACTTGACAGATCGCCCCTATCTGGGGGTCACTTGGTGCTAGGAACCCCATAACTTGTGGCAGGTGACGTGGCAAGTGGACAATCCACAACTTGGTCACATGGCCGGTCACGTGGCACTCGTGGCCGGTCACGTGGCACTCGGACAATGACATACAGCATATGTACTTGCCTTGTGATCGACATCCATGACAGCCATTTCACATCTTTTTTTTATGTGACAGATGTAAGTAACTAACCATCTTTCAAAATTTATAATTCAAATAGAAAAGATTAGAACAGAATAGAAAAAAAATATAATTTAATAGAATAAAATAGAAAGAATATGCAACCATCTTATGAAATTCGAATTTCGAATAGAATAAATTTGAATTTCGAACAGTAGGAATTAAAAAAAATGTAATTAATTAATTTTAACTTTGGATAGAATAGATTAGAATAGAAATAGAGAATACACTAGAAAAACAATAGAATAGAATAGAATATAGATACTATCTATTTCATGTTTAATTTTTTTTGCAGATTACTATTTTTTACATAAGATCTCCTGCAGACTATTAGCATTTATTTTATTCTTTGCAGATCTCCTGCAGACTATTATTATCTATTTAGTTTTCTCACCAGGTCTCCTGCAGACTATTAGCATCTATTTCTTTTTTTAGCAGATCTCCTGTAGACTATTAACAGCCATTTCACTTCTTTTTTTTTTGCAGATCTCCTGCAGACTGTTAGAATCAATTTCATTTTTTTTTCAAAGTCAGGTCGCAAAATATTTTCGAATCCGCTTTAAATAGTATCAACATGATTCGAAATTATTTCAACCACATTTAAAACTATTTCAACCGCATTTGCAACTATTTCAACCGGATTCAAAAATATTTTGCGACCCGACTTTGGGTCCACGTATCTCGGGGTTAGTTGGCGATAGAAACCCCAAATTAGGGGATGTTGTAGTGCTAGTTCTCCTGTGTTTGCATACCAAATTTGGGGTTTCTATCCCTAAGTGACCCCGAGATACGTGGACCCAAAATCGGGTCGCAAAATGTCAAGCACTTTACTGGAGCAGAGAATGACATTTTGCGACCCGAATTTGGGGCCACATATCTCGGGGCCACTTGTAGCTAGAAACCCCAAATTTGGTATGCAAACACAGTAGAACTAGCACTACAATATCTCCAAATTTTGGGTTTCTATCACCAAGTAACCCCAAAATACATGGACCCAAATTCGGGTCGCAAAATGTTTTCGAATCCGGTTGAAATAGTATCAACATGATTCGAAATTATTTCAACTGCATTTGAAACTATTTCAACCGGATTAGAAAATATTTTGTGACCCGAATTTGGGTCCATGTATCTCGCGGTTACTTGGTGATAGAAACCCCAAGATTAGGGTTATTGTTTTTCTAGTCTATTTTCTATTTTATTATAATCTTTTCTATCCAAAGTTAAAATTAATTAATTAAAAAATTTGAATTCATACTATTCGAAATTCAAATTTATTCTATTCGAAATTCGAATTTCAGAAGATGGTTGTATATTCTTTCTATTTTATTCTTCTAAATTATATTTTTTTCTATTCTGTTCTAATCTTTTCTATTTGAATTATAAATTTTGGAAGAAGGTTATTTACTTACTTATATACATCTGTCACATAAAAAAAAAGATGTGAAATGGCTGTCACGGATGTCGATCGCAAGGCAAGTACATATGCTGTATGTCATTGTCCACTTGCCACAACACCTGCCACGAGTGCCACGTGACCGGCCACGAGTGCCACGTGAACGGCCACGAGTGTCACGTGACCTGCCACGAGTGCCACGTGACCTGCCACGAGTGCCACGTGAACGGCCACGAGTGTCACGTGACCTGCCACGTGACCAAGTTGTGGATTGTCCACTTGCCACGTCACCTGCCACAAGTTATGGGGTTCCTAGCACCAAGTGACCCCCAGATATGGGCGATATGTCAAGTACTTTTCTGCAGCAGAGAATGACATTTTGTGACCCGACTTTGGGGCCACGTATCTCGGGGCCACTTATAGCTAGAAACCCCAAATTTGGTATGCAAACACAGTAGAACTAGCATTACAACAGGGTTACTTGGTGATAGAAACCCCAAATTTGGGGTTATTGTAGTGCCAGTTGTAATGTGTTTGCATACCAAATATTTTGGGATTTCTAGCTATAAGTGGCGCCGAGATACGTGGCCTCAAAGTCGGGTCACAAAATTTAATTCTCTACTGGAGAAAAGCACTTGACAGATCGCCCATATCTGGGGGTCACTTGGTGCTAGGAACCCCATAACTTGTGGCAGGTGACGTCGCAAGTGGACAATCCACAACTTGGTCACGTGGCACTCGTGGCCGGTCACGTGGCACTCGGACAATGACATACAGCATATGTACTTGCCTTGCGATCGACATCCATGACAGCCATTTCACATCTTTTTTTTATGTGACAGATGTATATAAGTAAGTAACTAACCATCTTTCAAAATTTATAATTCAAATAGAAAAGATTAGAACAGAATAGAAAAAAAATATAATTTAATAGAATAAAATAGAAAGAATATGCAACCATCTTATGAAATTCGAATTTCGAATAGAATACATTTTAATTTCGAACAGTAGGAATTAAAAAAAATGTAATTAATTAATTTTAACTTTGGATAGAATAGATTAGAATAGAAATAGAGAATACACTAGAAAAACAATAGAATAGAATAGAATATAGATACTATCTATTTCATGTTTAATTTTTTTTGCAGATTACTATTTTTTACATAAGATCTCCTGCAGACTATTAGCATTTATTTTATTTTTTTAGCAGATCTCCTGTAGACTATTAACAGCCATTTTACTTCTTTTTTTTGCAGATCTCCTGCAGACTGTTAGAATAAATTTCATTATTTTTTCAAAGTCGGGTCGCAAAATATTTTCGAATCTGCTTTAAATAGTATCAACATGATTTGAAATTATTTCAGCCGCATTTAAAACTATTTCAACCGCATTTGAAACTATTTCAACCGGATTCAAAAATATTTTGCGACCCGACTTTGGGTCCACGTATCTCGGGGTTAGTTGGCGATAGAAACCCCAACTTTGGGGATGTTGTAGTGCTAGTTCTCCTGTGCTTGCATACCAATTTTGGGGTTTCTATCACTAAGTGACCCCAAGAAACGTGGACCCAAAATCGGGTCGCAAAATGTCAAACACTTTTCTGCAGCAGAGAATGACATTTTGCGACCCAAATTTTGGGCCACATATCTCGGGGCCACTTGTAGCTAGAAACCCCAAATTTGGTATGCAAACACAGTAGAACTAGCACTATAACATCTCCAAATTTGCGGTTTCTATTACTAAGTGACCCTGAGATACGTGGACCCAAATTCGGGTCGCAAAATATTTTCGAATCCGGTTGAAATAGTTTCAAATGCGGTTGAAATAATTTCGAATCATGTTGAAATAATTTCGAATCCGGTAGAAATATTTTCGAATTCGGTTGAAATATTTTTGAATGCGACCGCTTTTCGAATTCGGTCGAAAACAAAACGAAATCCGAAAACGAATTTAACAAATTTAACGAATCTAACTAAACGAAATTAATTAACGAATTAAAACGAAATGAAACGAAACGAATTTCTTCCTTTTGCACATGTCTATCTCTCACCTGGCTACCTTTATAATCTCCTCCCAGCCTGACTCCACCCCAGGCCCTATCACAGAACACTATATTAACCTGTGCACTGCAAGCCTGCTTTACTGATCAATGTGTTTGTTATGCATTGTGTGTTTGGGTTCCTGCCTGCCGTGTGCTATGTCTGTCTCTCTGTTACGTTATTGGCTTGTCCCCGACTATCCCTGTCTGCTTGTGACCCTAGACCTTCGGCTTGTCCTTCGTTATCCTTGTATGCTTGTGACCCTTGACCTTCGGCTTGTTATTCGTTATTCTTGTATCTTGTGCTGCTGCTTCCCCTCTTCTCCCCTTACCCTACGGTGCGTGAGCTAGGAGACTCTAGGGGCCGCGACCTGGACCTAGCCTGCAGCGTAACATCCTCACCACTAGAGGCTCTGGAGAAGACCTGCTGGGTCTTAGACTCCGCGCCCTGGGGAATCTTGGCTCTAGCTTCCTGTGGGATCCCGGTTGTGCTCCTCTGATCCCGCTTTCCACAACCACCCAGTTTCCTATCCGCAGCAGTCAGCCATAGGGTTCACTATCTTGTGGTGCACTCCTGTCCCCCTATGGTGTGCACCTGTCATCTGGCCACAGGTGACCTGACAGTTTGATCAGCCATGGACCCGGCTGATATGCCGCTCCCCGCAGATGATCCATTGCGGGGCATAGTCCGCAGACTTGAAACCCAGGAATCGAATCAGACTCAGGTGATGCGATTCCTCCAGGATCTGGCTTCTCGATTCGAGCAGCTTCAGGCCTCCTTGGGAACCCCGAATCCGCAACCTCAAGTACAACCAGCGGCTGTACCTATCGCACCAGTCGCAGCCACACACTCACTAAAACTGCCAGCTCCGTTCCGTTTCTCTGGGGACTCCAAGGCCTGCAGGGGGTTTCTCAGCCAATGCACGATTCATTTTGAGCTTCAGCCTCAAAACTTCCTGTCTGACCGGGCTAAGGTAGCCTATATCATTTCCCTCCTCTCCAGTGAAGCTTTAACCTGGGATGCCCCCCTGTGGGAGAGGAATGATCCAGTGGTTTCCAGCCATTCCCGTCGGTCTGGACGAAGTAATTTCGTTATGCAATCAGATTGACATTCGTTTTTAAGAGAGGTCCCTAGAAAAAAAACGCCAGCACTCTCTGGGTCCTAGCCAGTCTGAGCTCCCCTCCCTTAGTCCCGTGGAGCATCCTCCACCTGCTGAGGAACCTATGCAGCTGGGCCGGACCAGACAAACCCCCGAAGAACGTGCTAGGCGCAGAACTCTGGGCTTGTGCCTCTATTGTGGGGGTAAGGGTCATTTTCGTGACTCCTGCTCGCTTCGTCCGGGAAACGCTTGGGTCTAATATATTTGGAAGGTGGAGTATTGGACCCAGAAACATCACCTTCTCGCCTTCTCTTGCCGGTGTTCCTTCATGTAGGCACTTCTCCTCAGTCAACCCTTGCATATCGGGATTCTGGGGCTGCCGGCAATTTTATGGATTGGAGAACTGCTTCTTCTATGAAGCTTACCCTTTTACCTCTCACTACCCCATTGGTAGTCTCGGCAATTGATGGCACTGTTCTCCCAGGGGGCCCTATTCGCTTCCAGACGCTACCCATTAGGATGTCGGTAGGGATTCTCCACCAGGAGTGGATATCCTTTCTCATTCTACCCAAGGCCTCTACCCCCGTTGTATTGGGCCTTCCTTGGCTACAGCTCCATTCTCCACATGTGAACTGGGTCTCTGGGCAGATCCTGGCCTGGGGTTCCTCTTGTTTCTCGTCGTGTCTTCTCAAGGTGGCCCCCAAGGAGAGTCTTCCAGTTGCTGCCACTTCTGTTTCTTCTGATCTTCCCGCTGCATACAGCGATTACCGGGATGTGTTCTGTAAGAAATCAGCTGAGGTGCTTCCTCCCCACAGGTCTTTTGACTGTGCTATTGATCTTGTCCCCGGAGCAACTCTACCCAGGGGTCGTACCTACCCTCTGTCCATCCCAGAGACCCAGGCCATGTCTGAGTATGTCGCAGAGAATCTGGAGAGAGGTTTAATCCGGAAATCCTCATCGCCTGCAGGGGCAGGGTTCTTTTTTGTTGCCAAAAAGGATGGTACCTTAAGACCCTGCATCGATTATCAAGGTTTAAATGCGGGTACTATTAAAAATCGATACCCCTTACCCTTGATTTCTGAGCTATTCGATAGGTTGAAGGGTGCCTCCATTTTCACCAAGTTGGATCTCAGAGGCGCATACAATCTCATTCGAATACGGGAGGGTGACGAATGGAAGACTGCATTCAACACTAGAGACGGGCATTACGAATACCTGGTGATGCCTTTTGGTTTGTGTAATGCTCCAGCCGTGTTTCAAAACTTTGTCAATTAAATCTTCAGAGATATGCTGTACCAGTTTGTTGTCATCTATCTGGATGACATTCTGATCTTTTCTGAAAATCTGCTCGTCCACAGAAACCATGTCTGCACTGTACTTCAGCGTCTTAGAGAGAACAATCTCTATGTCAAGCTGGAGAAATGTTCCTTTGAATGTTCTGAGGTCCTGTTTCTGGGCTGCTTTGTCTCATGTTCGGGTCTTCGTATGGATCCTGGGAAGGTCTTGGCTATTACCAACTGGCCTCTTCCTGCTAGCCTCAAGGCCACACGGCGCTTTCTTGGCTTCACAAATTATTATAGGCAGTTCATAAGGAATTACTCTTCCATTGCCGCGCCTATTATCGCTTTGACCAAGAAGGGTGTGAATGCCAAAGACTGGCCTCCCGAAGCTGTCTCTGCATTTCACAACCTGAAACAGGCCTTTGTTTCTGGCCCCCTCTTGAGGAGACCAAATCCTGGGAATGAATTTTTTATTGAAGTGGACGCTTCCTCAATGGGGGTGGGAGCTGTGCTTCTTCAAATCTTTGAGAAAAGACATCAACCATGTGTGTTCTTCTCCAAAAAAAATTCTCAGGCAGAGAGGAATTATGCCATCGGTGATCGGGAACTTCTCGCAATTAAATTGGCGTTAGAGGAGTGGCGTCATCTCTTTGAGGGTTCCCCTCACTCCATAACGATCTTTACTGATCACAAAAATTTACAATATCTACAGAATGCTAAACGTCTGAATCCTAGACAGGCCAGGTGGAGTCTCTTCTTTGCCCGTTTTAATTTCACGATAACCTACAAACCTGGTTCCTGCAACGGTCGGGCTGATGCGCTCTCTAGGTCATTTGACACTTTGGACGAGGAGTCCGCCCCTGAACCTGAGCCGATCATTCCAACCTCGTGCATTGTTGCCCACTCTACCACCCTGAAGTCAAAAATTCCGCCTGGTAAGACCTTTGTCCCCACTGAGCTAAGAGCTAAGATCCTTCGTTGGGGACATGATTCCAAGGTGGCATGTCATTCTGGATTACTCCGATCCTTCCTTCTCATCAGTCGTCACTACTGGTGGCCTAATCTCCGCTCAGACGTCAAAGACTACGTTAAAGCTTGTCATGTCTGTGCCCAGTCCAAATCCTCCACACAAGCTCCTGCTGGTCTCCTCATGCCCTTGCCAATTCCTAAGGAGACCTGGGCTCATATTGCCATGGATTTTATCACTGACCTCCCACTGTCTGAGAATAATACAGTCATTTGGGTGGTAATCGATCAGTTCTCCAAGATGGCTCATTTTGTTCCTCTTCCTGGTCTTCCTTCTGCCCCTGCCTTGGTTCCCATTTTCATTCGAGAAATTTTCCGCCTTCATGGGGTTCCTTCTCATATTGTTTCCGACAGGGGAGTCCAATTCACGTCTCGTTTTTGGAGAGCCTTTTGCAAATCCCTCAATATTGTCTTGGATTTTTCCTCTTCTTACCATCCCCAATCCAATGGACAGACTGAGAGGGTTAATCAGGAGTTAGAGGTCTTTCTTCGCACCTTTGTGTCTTCTCACCATGACGATTGGTCCTCTCTACTCCCGTGGGCAGAATTCTCCCATAACAATCATGTGAATACCAGTTCACAGAAGACACCCTTTTTCACAGTTTATGGAAAACACCCTCAACGTCCTCTTCCCATGATCTGTTCTCCAGATATTCCAGCTTTGGCTTCGGTTCAGGAGTCTCTCAATTCCGTTTGGGGTGACGTTCATGATTCCCTCCGGGCAGCTGCTGAAAAATTCAAAGGCTTTGCAGACCGCCGCAGGCGTAAACCGCCTTCCCTTCAGCCAGGGGACAAAGTCTGGCTCTCTACCAGGAACATCAACCCCCGAGTTCCTTCTCTGAAGTTTGCTCCATGATTCATTGGTCCATACACTGTAACTGCTAAGCTGAACCCGGTTTGTTTCAAACTCCAGATTCCTAAAAGCCTTAAAATCACTAACTCCTTCCATGTTGCTCTTCTAAAGTCTTTAGTCCTCAATAAATTCTCTCGTCCTCTCGCTACCGTGGCACCTGTCTCTGAGGATAATCAGGAGTACTAGATCAGTCAAATTCTAGACTCCGGACTCTGTAAAGGCGTTCTTCAGTACCTCGTTCATTGGAAAGGGTTTGGTCCTGAGGATAGGTCTTGGATCACTGCATCTGAGGTCTTTGCACCTCGTCTGTTAAAGGAGTTTCATCTGAAGTTTCCCTCTAAACCTGGGCCCAGGCGGGGAAGGGGGAGGCCTCGTAAGAGGGAGGGTACTGTCATGGATATGCATTAATGTCTGTCTGCCATCTTACCTTTCCTCCTCATGTGTTCATCTTAGAGACCAGACTCTCTCTCACCTGGCTTCCTTTATAATCTCCTCCCAGCCTGACTCCACCTCAGGCCCTATCACAGAACACTATATTAACCTGTGCACTGCAAGCCTGCTTTGCTGATCAACGTGTTTGTTATGTATTGTGTGTTTGGGTTCCTGCCTGCCGTTAGCTACGTCTGTCTCTCTGTTATGTTATTGGCTTGTCCCCAACTATCCCTGTCTGCTTGTGACCCTTGACCTTCGGCTTGTCCTTCGTTATCCTTGTCTGCTTGTGACCCTTGACCTTCGGCTTGTTATTCGTTATTCTTGTATCTTGTGCTGCTGCTTCCCCTCTTCTCCCCTTACCCTACGGGGCGTGAGCTAGGAGACTCTAGGGGCCGCGACCCGGACCTAGCCTGCAGCGTAACATCCTCACCACTAGAGGCTCTGGAGAAGACCTGCTGGGTCTTAGACCCCGCGCCCTGGGGAATCTTGGCTCTAGCTTCCTGTGGGATCCCGGTTGTGCTCCTCTGGTCCCGCTTTCCACAACCACCCAGTTTCCTATCCGCAGCAGTCAGCCATAGGGTTCACTATCTTGTGGTGCACTCCTGTCCCCCTACGGTGTGCACCTGTCATCTGGTCACAGGTGACCTGACAAGAGTATATAGGGCCTTTTTTTTATTTTGGGTGCGGGGTTCCCCTTAATATCCATACAAGACCCAAAGGGGCTGGTAATGGGCTGGAGTAGGGGGGGGGGGTGATGGGGTAGCCATGCCATTTTTCTCAAAGATTTTCATCCATATTGCCAAGACAAGACATGACATTAAAGTCACCCCCCAGGTACGATATTTAAAGAAATATTTCACTTTTTTTTTTTCACTTTATGCATCATTAAAATGACTGCTCCCGAAAAAACGGCCGTTTTTAAAACTTCTTTTTGCATTGATACATGTCCCCTGGGGCAGAACCCGGGTCCCCAAATCCTTTTTAGGACAATAACATGCATATTAGCCGTTATAATTAGCACTTTAGATTTCGAACGTTCGCGTCCATTGTATTTAATAGGGTTCTAACGTTCGCGCGAACTTTCGGTCCGTTCGCAGGTTCTGGTGCAAACCGAACCGGGGGGTGTTCGGCTCTTCCCTACTGTAAGGACTTACAGTGTTGTGGCACCAGCACCACCACCAAAGGCCCAATTTTTCCTACCACTGTTCAACAATGGCATGTAATTACAATTCCTGATATAACCGCCTCAGAAGACATTCAATACAAAACGTGCATAAGGCGGAACCACGCACATCACGCTGTGTCCATCCGGGTACCTGAGACTGGTGTGCAGCTGAGGCGTACGGTGCGATACTAGTCATACGGATACTGTGGAGCTGAATTTTCGAAATTACCACGCCTTGGAGGCAGCCTTTTATGTTTTGATTTTAACTTTATTTTAATAAACTATCCGAATTTTACTGCACTATGGGAGCCTATCACTTTATTTACTGAGGGCACTGGACAAATCATCTCTGGATGTGAGAAACCAAGGATTTTTTGGAGACCCGCTGTGGATACATACCCTATCCTGGAAGTAACAGATCGGGAAATCGGGACCCCATCTGGATCCAGCCGTATATGCTGTCTACCCCTGTAGGGGTGCGAGGAGCTGGTGAGTAGGGACCCTTGAGGGGGAGCATCTGTCAAAGTCACTGGAAGATTTTTTGTCATTTAATTAGTTTCACTGTGGACACTTTGAAATCACCATACACTGTGTGGGCTATAAATTGATTTATTTGGACATTTTATAACCATTTAGTTCACAAAATTTGAGGAATCAATTCCCCCTTTTTTGGTCACATGCATATCTATTGTGGTATATGACCCTTATGCAATTTAGCTAACTCACAGATACATCTAGTATTATTTATATTATTGAATATTTTCTGGCACTATTTTTGTTTAATACACTATTATCGTACCTTACATAGGGGCAATCCCAGCCTCTCATTGTGTTATCAGGCCTCTATTGGCTTTGGGAGGTGTGGGTATGTGATTGGAAGGTTTTGTCATTTATTATATTTTTTCACCCACTTATATTGTTATCTCCCCACCGCAGGGGACTTTGGTTCAATGATTGGAACCCAGTAACCTTTTGGGGTGACAAGCAACTAGTCCGGATATTTCCATCTCCTTTTTATTTTTGAATAAGATTAGCCTATCTTTATCTTCTGGGTCACACCTGAAGAGTGAGCAGCGCCACACCCCACAGCATTTTTTTCACAATTCCTGATATAATAGTTCAGGGCATTCCAGCGCCCACCAAGAGTAACTGTGAGGGCTTACAGTGTTGTGGCACCAGCACCACCACCACCACCAAAGGCCCAATTTTTCCTACCACTGTTCAACAATGACATGTAATTACAATTCTTGATATAATAGTTCACATCAGGGCGTTCCAGCGCCCACCAAGAGTAACTTTGAGGGCTTACTGCAGAGTATATATGGCAGGCCCCTACTTTCAAACATCCAACTTACAAATGACTCCTACTTGCAAACGGAAGGAGACAACAGGAAGTGAGAGGAAATCTACCCCTAAGAAGGGAAATTCTCTCCTGTAAGAGTTAATATGGGAAAAAGGTGTCTCCTCTCCACTGATGCTTTATCACCAATCCTTGTTTCAATAAAAACCCAAAATTTTCAAAAAACATTTGTCATTGGGACGGAAAGTGAGGTGAAATGTTCTGAACAGGTGCACAGACAGCAAAACAAATGTTACAGGGGTGATAACCCTTCCCTATGTTTTCCAAAAAGCTTAAAAATAGATTTTTTTGGCTGGAGCTACATTTAAAAAATGTACCTGTTCCAAATTATAAACAGATTCTACTTAAGAACAAACCTACAGTCCCTGTCTTGTTTGTGTGACGGACTGGGGTTTATATGGTCACAAAACAGACACCCCAAAGCAAAGTACATACTCATTTTTTTTTATTTTATTTCTAGCAAAGAAATACCTTCCTGCTATTCTAGCAAGAACCAGTAGATGGCAGAGAAGGTACACAAACAGAGTTTATATAAGGCCACCCACCATGTGACTGGAGTCAAACGATTTCCAGCCATAAAACCCAGTGGTCCTGTCTTATGCTGTTGTGTGATTCTTTGCAGGTATGTACTCTAAATCGTTCCTAATCTGCATTAAACTATAATAGAAAGATTCTTAAACATCTGTAGCAGATGCAGGGAAAGTTACAGCAGACTGTATGTTATAGTTTTACTGCTATTAGAAGTAGAACAGCATGTGTGAGAAACAAGTGAAAAGGGCATAAAAACATGAAAATACTGCATTAGTCAGAATAAATGTCTATGAGAAGCACTAAACCGTTCTAAATAAGTATATTGAAACTTGGTTTATACAAGTTCCATAAAGTTAGAAAAGCACATGTTGAAAACTGATATTCTTAAGGAAAACCTATATGTAAAGCTATGCATTGCTTCATGTGCACCATTTAGTGGTTAAAAAAGAGAACTACCGAAATAATGTTTGTATTAAAGCATTATTGCACAGTTAAAGTGTACATCATCATCTATAACACGGAATAACAGGAATATATATGGTATTAAAATATAACAATGTTTTTTGTGTAACTACGTTTTAAAATACTTCAGTTAAAATCTGTATTATATATTGTTAATAGTTATAAACATGTGATTCTAAAAATGTAAAAGATGTATTGTTATGTAAAAGTCAAACGATTTCCAGCCATAAAACCCAGTGGTCCTGTCTTATGCTGTTGTGTGATTCTTTGCAGTCCACGCCAAGCTGATCACCTTATCTCATCACGTCTACAATTATCGGCTCTCTTAATTCACATTTTGAGGCCGGTAACATTTGCCGAGACCAGACATTACATTAAAGCCGCAAGCAGTTTTAAATGACTTTTTTTCCTTTAGGATCCATGTGGCCCATATCTTACAGAATTTATCATATTTCTCTTTACATTTATGAACCAAGCCTTCTGCCTCCATAATCCTATCTACCACTGACCCCCAATCAAGCTGGGTAGGACATTTATTACTCTTTCAGTAACGAGGTATGAGACTTTTAGCTACATTTAAAAGAAAGGGTAGCACACTGTCCTTGCACATTTTGACAGAGATGACTGTGTTATGAAATAATATTTGAAGAGGGTCTTTACTAACTCGGAATAGGGGGGTTTTCTATTTATCGTTGAAATCTCATTCCAGTATTCTTGTATTTTCAAACTAATAGATGTAGAGTGGGTGAGGTTAACAATTTTTAACTTGTTGCTCAGTGGGGCTTCTTGCTACAGTTCCTTCTCCTACTCTCTCCAGATAGGCAGTTTTTCTCATGTATATATCAATAGAAGGTATTGATATTATTTTGATAAGAGATGCGTATCTTTAGGTCTGTTAGCACACATCTTTTCCCGGCGGTTATATAATCTGTCGAGTAGGGTGAAGTATCAAGAGTTTTAAGAAAATGTGGTAGCTGAAAGTGTCTCCAAAAGATTAATTGAAAGGGGCAAAACTTCTGCTATAAATCAGATACAGTAAGTATATTGCCACCTAGCACCAGTACATCACAACTTATATTGGTGCCCTTACCCCAGTTACCAAAAAAAGAAATATCTTCTCCCAAGACAAACCAGGGGAATCCTCCCAGTGGAGCAAGTGGGGACAATGGGGAGGCCAATTTCACTGCTCTTTTTACCATCCCAAACCTTCAATGTGGTTGTTGTCAACAATGAAACCCCACCCGACAGACCCCTATACCCTGCCGGGACGCAAGGAGCATATGTGAAGTTACGCCTGACCATATTTTTTTCTATTTTGCCCAAAATATTGTCACTCTCATGAATCCAGTTAAGAGTTTTCACCAGCTCCATAGCTCTATAATATACAGTAAATTAACATCCAGCGGTTCCAGATGTTTGGGGCTTCGCAAGATTAGAAAAGATACTCAAGATTTTTTTGATCTAGTCAACCCTGATCAGTTTGTTCAGGGTGAACTAGAGCAGTGATGAAAGTTTGAAATCCCCAGGTAAAGAGTTTAGAAAAAAATTGTATATTGCAATTAGGAAGCAAAATTGGTCTATAATTTTGGCATAATGTATGATTTTTCCATGGTTTGGGAATTATTATTATTATTATACAGGATTTATATCACGGACATTCTCTCATCCTCGGACTCAGTTTCCCAGCAGACACTGTGTTCAGTGTTCCGCCAATCACGGACGTCCTCCTGTCCGAGGATGAAAAAACGTCCGTGATTGGCGGAACACTGAACACAGTGTCTGCTGGGAAATGCCTATTACGGAACGGGACCAGGAGGAAACCGCGACTTTTAAACAATGAATGGACGCCCGCAGCCTGTCAAGAATTTCAGGTACACTGACTCGGGCACAGTGAGGCTGCAATGGGCACAGTGAGGTTGAAATGGGCACAGTGAGGTTCCAATGGGCACAGTGAGATTGGGCACAGTGAGGTTGCAATGGGCACAGTGAGGTTGCAATGGGCACAGTGAGGCATGCAAATGGGCACAGTGAAGCTGCAAATGAGCACTGTTGACCCTCTTTTTCGCTTACAGTAGCTGCTGCATTCTCACCCTAGGCTTATACTCGAGTCAATAAGTTTTCCCATTTTTTTGTGGTAAAATTAGGTACCTCGGCTTATACTCTGGTCGGCTTATACTCGAGTATATACGGTACTTAGAAAAAAATAATAATAATAATGAATAGTCTAAGAGATCTAAAAAAAATTGTTGTCCACAGATGTCTTTTCTGAAAGAACCACGTGTCATTAACTACCAAAGAGCATAAAGTATAATGCAATTATAAATATACTTCACCCAAAAATAAAATGAATACTATTGAAACATTTAAATGTTTTATGATATTTGAGCTTCAAAATATTGAGCATCCAATTATTAAAACGTTCATTAAAACTAGAAAATTTATACTAAGTTTATGGTTAAATATAATTCATAAAACTACAGAAATATGTGAACAGGTGTATTGATTTTTGTATGCTCAGAGATATAGATTTTTTTATTGCTGTCTCCCAGTGTGACAAAAGTGTCTGACAATAAGGCGAATGACTGACATGTTTGAGTTCTACTTTACTTACAAAGTTTATATTGTTTTCACTGATTTATTAATAAATATGACCATGGCACCATTTTATCTGCATTTTTATTGTAAAAACTTAGTGAACAGAATGTTTACCCTTTTCCTCCAAAACAGATATCACAAATAGGCTTTTGTTTAATCCAGGTGCTGTAGATACTATAAAACAAAATACTCTTTTGTGCATTGTTTAATTGCTTCTTCCACAATTTATCCATCCACAGGCATCAAACTTTATTAAATCTATTGAGCAACAAAACAACATGAACCTCTCTGTTGTGCACAAAATTGTGTTAGATTGTAGGTGTAGTAGAAAATACTGTTTCTGTAGCCACCCTGGCGGTATGATTATGTCAGATTTTTGCACCCCAAAGCGGTACATTGTTTTGCATAGAAATTTGGCGTTTTTTTAAAGTAGGTGTGTAATTCTTAGTAATAACACACTTAAATCTGTCCAAACAAGAGTCTAGTAGATATCCCGGGTATTATAAAGTTTGAAACACAAAATCATTAAAATATAATAAATAACTATAAATAATTATAAAAAATAATAATAATAAAATTAATTTCCGACGAATCACTATCGCTCAATTCAGCAAGTGTTCTAATTTACTATCGCTGTTTTCTAGCTGGTCTAAAATCGCTTTTGACGTAAAGGGACACTTTTTGGTTGCTATAGCCAATCTCCGGTTTCCAGGCAGAAAGAACAGTATATATAATATAAAACTGCAGGCAGGGCACTGGACAAAGCATTAGGGACAAAAGGGCGGTGAAATAATTTGATACAGTAATATAATCTGTAAGATTACAGTGTACTGTATGTGTTATGTTTTTTGTACTTTTTGAATTTACCGCCGGGCTCCGCCCCCATGAGTCGCGGCGCTCGCAGGGAACAGAGCCCCGAACACAGAGCATCGGGAGTATGATCCTTCGGGGACACAGCGGGGGGGACATCGCAGGATCCTGGTGACAAGGTAAGTAACCTGGACCAGGATTCTGCAATGCAATCCTGAGTGTGGCTTGGTGTTACCGCTAATGGTACTGAAATTTAACCCAGAGCCACACTCGGGATTACCACAGGGGAGGTAATTGGTTTCTCAAGCTAAAATCACATAATAACTACCTTATTATTTAATGCCTACCACCGGACAAATTTTTCTGTTTTCAATGCGGGTTAGAGTCTCTGACAGTTTTTTTTTATAAAGTTTCCATTATGCCTTATGTTTCCTTGGAAAGATTGGCCTTAATGTGTTTCCCACAATTTTCCCCTGCAAGGTCACAGACATGTATAGTAAGGGAAACTATGACTGTAAAGGTTCTCATTTATCCAGGTCATGGCATAGTTTGTAGTAGTTAGTCACATTCAACTAGATTTGTTATGTAATTTTGAAGATGTTTCTCCAGGCCACTTCTTAAATTCTAGTGAGTGTTAGGAAGATACCCCAACATTTACATCTACACAGGTAGAACAGCAGAGAATGTGTAGATGTTGATTGTTCAAGAACAGGATGGGAGGTGTGAAAATTGTGGGGACACCCTGTTCCAGTTGGACAATCCCATTCCTTGGTGTTACAATATCTGTATAGGTGTTAACCATTAGATTTACATGGCTGAAGGTGTGAGTTGTTGTCAAATTAGCAGCGTGGATGTCAAAATGGCATTATATTGGAAGACAGATGGTGTCAAAGACCCCCACCCCATGTCCAAGGATCAGGGCCACTGATAAGGCAGTATAGCCAGCCCCCAGGCAGGAGGGCTGGCTGAACTGTCATATTGCACACACCGATTCTCTTCTACCTCCCACTGCAGCGCTGACAGCTTCTCCCCTCTCCCTCCCTCCAGCTGCACTGCAAGGGGATTGGTTCTAGTGCATGCTCCCCTAACATCTGCTGTCTGGGGCCCACTGCAGCGCTGCTGGCTTTCCTCCTCTCCCACCAGAAGTTGCTGCGGGCACACTGGGTCTTGTCATTTACTGGCCCCTTCCTTTCCTGGATGAACACAGTAATTCACAGTAATTCACAGTAACACAGTACCAATCACTCCTGTGTCCATTCAAATTGTGAATGAGCAGGAAGCCTCAGAACACTTCCTATTCATTCATCGTTGCAGCTGAGGCTGTAGAGAAGGGGACTGATAAATCTATGTCCTTAGTCACTTTCAGCTGGGAGGGGGGGGCATGTCAGGTAGACTCTATGGGGCCCCGTAATTTATAAGAGCAGCCTGCCACTGGTTGTTCCAGTTTTACATAGAATACCCTTTTGACACCTTTTGCAAACTAGTTGTCCCCTCTGTTCAAAATGTGCATCCCACTGCTCCTTGAAAAATGCCCCTTTTCATTAAGATGTAGGAAGACTGCTGAGTCCTAACCTGTAGCATTTGCCCTCCTATGTGAGGCTATTTCTTTGTTGGGAGTTTCTGTTGTTGTTGCCCTAGTGTACAGGTCTTTGCATTCCTCACTATACTTCACTATACAGTATACTATATAACAAGTTACTTTGCTTGTGTTTGGATGTTGGGTCCAATTCTTGAAAAATTGGAGTATTGGTGCATTGGACCCCCATTCTGATGGGATAGCTCTTTTTAAAAGCAGCTCAAGGGCACAATGGGCCCTCAGGGTAACATCTAAAAACAAAACAGCAAAAAAAAATAATATTAGAGCACCACAGTTTGCCTGACATTAATTTATTTTCCACAGTAATTGTCAGGGAAACATATTTTTTTCTGGAATAGAAATTTCTCTGTTTTAGTAGCCATGAAAATACCTTTAACCATAATGCTGAAATATGATCTTTGAGGAAACTGTAGTCTATTTTTTTTAATTTATGTATTTATTTATTATTATTATTATTATTTTTTTTAATTTATGAAAAAAAGACCCAACTTAATTTAAAATTGTATTATCAATGTGTACTAAAACCTCGTTTTTTTATGTATACAGTATTTGTAATTCTATTTGTACACGCAGACAATCACATTAGTTCCTTGTTTACAAATTGCAGGCTCCCTTTCCTACATTTTGTGAGTCATCGCAATGTGGATGATTTACTAAAGGCATTTAGTGCATTTTAACTTTGTAAGGGAATTTTCACTTACAGTGTGATGAATGTAGTTAAAGTGGTTGTGAAGTCTCCAGGTTTTTCACCTTAATGATGCATTAAAGTAAAAAAACTTCTGTGCTGCAGCTGCCCCCAGAAACCACCCCCCCCCTTTTTCTTACCTGAACCCATCCGTTCCACTGTCCTCATTGGATAAATTGATAGCAGCTGGAGCTGCTGTCAATCAAATCCAGTGACACGAGAGTGGGGGGGCGGGGCTGAGTCTTGCTGTCTGTGTCAATGGGTGCCCCCATGGAAAGCGTCTCTCCATGGGAGCACCCAGTGAAGGGGAGAGGCCAGGAGTGCCACCGGGGCACCCTAGAAGAGGAGGATCAGGGCTATTCTGTGCAAACCCGTGCACAGAGCAGGTAAGTATAACATGTTTGTTATTTAATAATAATAATAAAAAAAAATCTTTACAATCACTTTAAGCTCTGCTTTAATTCAATCATCCAGTCATATACAAAAATTTTTTTTTTGTTTTTCTTCTTGTCTTTGCATGTGATTGGGTGTTCTTTGCAACATGATGTTTTACCACATTCACTAAAGTGTATGAAAGTTCCCTTCCAAAGTGAAAATACACTTTTCAAGATAAAGAGGCTTTACTTCTTTAGTAAATAAACCCAATAGATATAAACCCGGCAGATGATTTTTTATCGTGGAGCTGTGTTTACCTTCAGCTTTTTTTAGCTTTACTTTATTGGTATGGAAATATTTTTATGGTCTTGTTAACAATTTCTGTTTTTGTACAATTCATAATCAGCATGGTGGAATTTATGAATTAATTTCCATAATAAGAGTCTTATGGGACAGAAATGTATTTAACATGGGAATATTTGGGAAAATGTTTTGCTATACACTGATTAGAGCTGTCAAATCATGCAGAACCTGTTCAAGAGCAACCTGTTACTGAATTCCATTCCAGCAAGAAAATAGTAAATTCATGATAAAAAAGCAAATAATTGTAGAACATACTGCAATCTACTTGTGCTTTTCAAAAGCAAAACATTTCTTTATATTTATCAATAAACCTAAAAGCATTGCTTTTGAAACTGATGCATATTCATGAAACATAAAATCCAGTACAATCCAGATTTTATCTTTAAGGTATTTTAAGAAATGGAGTTCAGATACTGTTGTCTATAAAAATATGTATTAGGAAAATAAAACATCAAAATATATTTACGAACGTAGCTATAAACATTATTTCTAGCTTCACCTTTTTTTCAAAGTCAAAGCTAGACACTTTTTGAAAGCCCTTACTTTTAGTTAAAATAGAAATTATGCCTACATATTTAGTAGAAATGGGTTGCACCAAAGCCAATACATAATAAATAAAACAATTGTACATCACGTAGTTATGAAAGAAAACAAAACAATAATGACCTGCAGGAAAGATATCTACATAAAAAATAGGATCCAAAAAATTCTAAGCCCTGCTGCTACAAATGACTATAACAAAAATTATTTTTATATTTAATACAATGCTTTTTGTGGCACTTTTATAGCTGCCTAGCCAGGGAGAATCACTGTCAGTGTAACTGTGATCTAACCTATGACATAACCTTGCACAGTCAAGCCTCGTACACGCGATCGGATATCCTATGGATTCTAATCCGATGGTTTTTTCCATCGGAAAAAAAACCGACCGTTCCAAACGCGGTGACGTAAAACACTCCGATGAGCTGAGAAAAATGAAGTTTAATGCTTCTGAGCATGCGTCGACTTGATTCTGAGCATGCGTGGGTTTTTTATCCGATGGACTTGCCCATAGACGATCGGAATTTGCTATCGGTTTTTGATCCATCGGAAAATTTTAAAACATGTTCTATTTTTTAAAACCGATGGAAAAAAGACTGATGGGTCCCATACACGATCGGTTTGTCCGATGAAAAAAGTCTATCGGACTGTTTTCATCGGTAAAACCGATCGTGTGTACAGGGCTTCACAGTCAAAAACTTAGTTTTAAGCAAGTTGGACCAACAATCCGACCGGGTGTACGCTCCATCGGACAAACTTTTTTCGTTTGGTTTTGGATTTCATCGGACAAAAGTTGGGTCTGCAAACGGACAAACTTTTGCCCAACAAAAGTCCGATGGAGCAAAGTCCGACCGTGTGTACAGAAAACAAAACAACTAATGTTAAAATCAACCAACAATAGCAGAAGTTGACCAAAGGGTGACAGTAAAGATCAGAAAAGAGCAGAAAAAACCCATGATGTTGTAAGAAGTTTTAAGAAAGTTTGCAGAAAAGTCAGAGCGTGTGTATGCTATGGGTGTTCCCAACCAACTCCGTTCGGACAAAAAACCACGGAAAAGTCAGATGAAAGTCTGACCGTGTGTACGAGGCTTTAGACATTGGAATGTGATCGATCAACACAAATCTAAACTGAGCTGCTGTATGTCCGCACTGTTTACAATGCCGAGCCACCGGCAGCTCAGATTGGATAATTTATGTTGGGAAATACTATCCTTTATTTTCTGTGTTGTCTCATCAACATAATATAGGCCACAAGTGGATTTTAAAATATAAACAACAGTGTGAACTGTGACAGGTATGAAATATCTTGATACCAATTACCTTCCCAGTGTGAGGATGAGTAAACCAAGTGCCCTTGATCATATGATCATATGAGTCTGGCTGTACCCATTTTAACTATGAACAGCTGAAGCTGCTGCCTGTTTACTTCCTGGATTTACACAGAGGCACACCTACAGCTCTGCAAGCCTGCAGCTCTCATTGGCCCTCTTATGACTCATCCACCCTCCCTTCCTGGCAAACTCTCACGAGAGAGAGAGAGAGCTGTGCATGATGTCATAAGCCTAGGCTTATTGCCAGACAAGAAACAGGAAGTGGGCTGTATAAGGTATTTGCTGGCGGAAAAAAAATGTTTTACTATCCAAAGTTTAAACAACAAAGGCAGAATATTTAATAGATGGAAAGTTGAAAAAAATTACTGAAGGTCCGCTTTAAAGGGATTGTAAAATGAGGAGCCTAGGATCACCAGCCAGCTTATTCACATATGTAACCTATTCCACTCTACCTCACCAACAGTTGCTGACTCCTTTCTTCTCCTTTTCAGGCCTCCCCTGTAGATGAGTTCTCAAAAATGTGTTCACATCATCCCCCTTAAAGGACCACAACTCAAATAGTGAGGACATGCATCTCCCAACCTGTACCCATCCCTGGCATTCTGTATAGGGTTGATTTCCAAAAACAAACAGGCTCATTTTAGTGACTGAGTCAAGGTTCCATTGACTTCCACCAGCAAATTAAGTACAAACAAAAATACATACAAAAATACAAAAATACATACATTTCATTGGGGAAAAACTTAAATGCCACGAGGTTTGGATATATGGTCAACAATAAACTTTGATTTCTTTAAAATGATATTCTTAACACACGTCCCACTGACTATGTAATGCAACATGCAGTATACAAAAGAAAACTGAAAAACTTTGTACAACCTACAATTTTTTTTAATATTTTCAGGTGATCTTTCTATAGTTAATCGTTCTGATTTCCTTCTCCCCTAGCTAAACTATCTGTCTTCTCCTACCTACCCTAGATACAACTAAGGACCAGGAGTTCCAAGAAACACATTACACATGCACTGAAAAGTGGACTTACTGTGCCATTGAACCATTACACTATTTTATACTTAAAGAGAGACTGCAGTCTGCTCACATAATTTGTAATAAAAACTTCTTTGAAATTCTGAAGCTTCCCTTCAACCACTTTGCATATTATTTTATATATACTGTGATTCTTTACTTGCTGACTCCTTTCTTCTCCTTTTCAGGCCTCCCCTGTAGATGAGTTCTCAAAAATGTGTTCACACCATCCCACTTAATGGACCACAACTCAAATAGTGGGGACATGTATCTCCCAATCTGTACCCATCCCTGGCATTTTGTATAGGGTTGATTTCCAAAAACAAACAGGCTCATTTTAGTGACTGAGTCGAGGTTCCATTGACTTCCACCAGCAAATTAAATGCAAACAAAAATACTATAGATTTTTTTTATTCCTTGCACATGATTGTGTATGCTAATTGTTCATCACTTTAACTAAACTACAGGAAATTTCCCCTGTAAAGTAAACAGCCTGTTTGCCTTTAGTAAATCAATCCCAATGAGTACACAATAAATGTATCTATGTACAAATGTAAAAGTATCTAGTCTGAAAACATCTTGAAAGTGGCCTGTCATTGTCTCATGCGCCATATGGAGAACTCTGCTCTCTGATTTGAGTTTAGGTATAAGATTAGGTATTGAGTTAGGGTTAATGGTAAGTGTCTCATTGATTATTTTTTATGTTTTTATGCTTGATAAATTTGTGCCTAAGTCTTAAAAAAAATGCTATGTTTCCATTTCATAAGCAAGATATATACACTGTATATAAAAGTTATATTCAACAGGGCAGCACTCACCAAGCAGGTAATCAGCATTGTTGGTGAACATTAGAAAATAGCGTTAGCCACATCTCCAAACATATAGAAAAAAGTTAGTCCAATATTGAATCTGCAGCATCTCCATTATTTAGTTTCCAATATCCATGAGTAAACAGTTACAGATCTCAGTGGACTGTTTGTCAGGTACAAACATTCTCAAATGAACATCAAAAGCCAATAGCTTTAAATCACGCATTGTCGACCAGAAGCAAGTTACAGCTGATTCACAATTTCATCCATGGCGTTACTTTAATCACATGTTCTACATACTTATAATGTGACAAGCCCATTCCCATAACCTTATAAATGAAACAAACCTAATAAAATGCTACTAATTAAATTCACAAAAGCACACGCAGGTCAAAATCCATATTAAGTTCTCTTGACATTAAAGTATCTAACCCTGCAATCCATCTAACCTTTTTTCTGCTTTATCCTCAGTTCCCTGTTACTTCCTTTCTAAAGCCCCGTACACACGGTCGGACTTTTGCCCAAAAAACTTCGTTTTAAGCAAGTTGGACCAACAATCCGACCGGGTGTACGCTCCATCGGACAAACTTTTTTCGTTTGGTTTTGGATTTCATCGGACAAAAGTTGGGTCTGCAAACGGACAAACTTTTGCCCAACAAAAGTCCGATGGAGCAAAGTCCGACCGTGTGTACAGAAAACAAAACAACTAATGTTAAAATCAACCAACAATAGCAGAAGTTGACCAAAGGGTGACAGTAAAGATCAGAAAAGAGCAGAAAAAACCCATGATGTTGTAAGAAGTTTTAAGAAAGTTTGCAGAAAAGTCAGAGCGTGTGTATGCTATGGGTGTTCCCAACCAACTCCGTTCGGACAAAAAAACACGGAAAAGTCAGATGGAAGTCTGACCCTGTGTACGAGGCTTTAGACATTGGAATGTGATCGATCAACACAAATCTAAACTGAGCTGCTGTATGTCCGCACTGTTTACAATGCCGAGCCACCGGCAGCTCAGATTGGATAATTTATGTTGGGAAATACTATCCTTTATTTTCTGTGTTGTCTCATCAACATAATATAGGCCACAAGTGGATTTTAAAATATAAACAACAGTGTGAACTGTGACAGGTATGAAATATCTTGATACCAATTACCTTCCCAGTGTGAGGATGAGTAAACCAAGTGCCCTTGATCATATGATCATATTAGAGCACTGGGCACAGGACAAGCAGGGAACAGAACTGTTCTTTTACACCCCAAGAAAATGAGATCTTCTCAATTCTCTCCACTTGGAAATCTGCCTGTATTATAACATCTCTCACTGATCTTCCTGTCCTAAAAGATTGTAAAGGGGACACTGGAATTCCTTAAACCCTGGATCACAGACCATCAACCATCCCATTCAAATATGTATCAAATAATAATAACAAGTTCATGTCTCCACCTTATATGATGAAAATATTGTCTATAAATCTATACCATGCAATCTCATGGTGGATATACTGTAGAATGGATTGGTCATACACATACATATCTTCAATAATTTCAATGTAAGAATCTGGGAACAAGCGGGGGGGGGGGGGGAGAAGTTATTAGTTGAAATGATGTCTAAAAAAAGATAGAAAGAAGGCAATATGTGCCTGGCTATACAAACAGCTAGATGGTAAGTGACAGTATTAATTTTAATCTTCTCAAAGTCTTCTCAAAAGCTAATCTTTTTTGCAGCCTCCAGGGTAGGATCCATAGACAGCCTCCTCTACATGTTCTCATCAGATAATTGTTGGTATATTTCAATATTTCAATTACATAATCCGGAGAAACTTATGACCACCGATAATCTCCCTTTATCTGCCAGCTTAGTGGTGAATTCCTTACCCTTATGCCTTGTACACACGATCGAAATATCCGATGAAAAAAGTCCGAAGGACTTTTTTCCGTCGGAGTTTAGAAATAGAACATGTTTTATTTTTTTCCGATGGAAATTCCGATCGTCTGTGTGGAACTCCGAAGGACAAAACATCATGCATGCTCACAATCAAGTCGACGCATGCTCGGAAGCATTGAACTTCATTTTTCTCGGCTCGTCGTAGTGTTTTACGTCACCGCGTTTTGGACGGTCGGAATTTGGTATGACAGTGTGTATGCAAGACAGCTTAAACGGAATTCCAACGGAAAATTCCATCGGATTTTATCCCATCGGAAATTCCGAACCATGTGTACAGGGCATAAGACAACTTTTACAACGCATCTACCTCAGACCTAGTAATGTTGAATCTACGTTCCTTCCTAATATTTTGCAAACATATCTTTATTCACCAGGTTAACAAATTGCTCCACAGGTGGATAAAGGGCAGTGGACCAACCTTACATCAGAAAGTGAGAATGGAGAAAGCAAGTGATGATAGTGAGGTAACGGGACAGATTGGGGGGGGGGGAATGTGTAACACAGTTTCATTCTACATCTAGTAAAAATATTTTCAATAATTAAAATACATTGGAGGATCTTGATAGAGAGTTTTCCATGGTTTGAGGAATTCCAGTGTCCCCTTTTAAGAAAGAAAGCTCTTTTAAGAAAAGAATATCGGTGAGAGATATTATAGTATGGGCAGATTTCCAAATACTGAGAAATGAAAACATCTCACTTTCTTGGGGTTCAAAATTAACAGTTATTTTCCCTGCTTATCCTGTGTCCAGTGCTCTAATATGATCAAAGGCACTGAGTTCACTGATCCTCAAACTGTAAAGTTATTGATATCAAGGGATTTCATACCTTTCAGAGTTTATTTGTTGTTTATATTTTAAAATGCGCTTTGTGACTTATATTATGTTGTCGGGACACCACAAAAAAATTAAGGATATGATTTCCCAACAAAAAATTATTTTTACGGTCACCTAAATCTGAGCTGCCAATGGCTCGGTATTGTAAACAGTGTGGACACACACCGGCTCAGCTCATATGTATAGAGCAATTGGACCAGGTGAAAATATGGTGGCGGCTGCTAGTATATGTATAGTGATTGCTCACATTCCTGTGTGTAAAAGAGGAGGTAACAGGGAACTGAGGATAAAGCAAAAAGAGGTCAGATGGATTGCACAGTTGGATACTTTAATGCTAAGAGGACATAATAAGGATTATGACCTGCATTTGTTTTTGAAAATGTAATTAATACAATTTTATTATGTTTGTTTCATTTATAGGGTTTCAAGAATGGGCTTGTCACATTATAAGTATGTACTGGATCTTTTGGTAATGAGCCATGTCATAGCTTTTAATGTTCTTTTGAAATTATTTGTACCTGAAGAAGGGTCCGCTGAGATCCAAAACTGTATACTATATAAAATATGTGTGTGTTGAATGCACTCACAGGTCTTAAAACCAAATAATACAAAAAAAAAACAACTATATGTGTGAAACAAAAGGTTTTGCTAACACACAAATCCCCAGCCCGCAGCTACAATTGTGCTACCCCTAGTGCTTATACATAAACATATATTTTAAGCCTATTGTACTGAATTAGTTTAGTGGGTAGATAATTAATATTTAGTTATTATTATGATGATGAAAGTAATTTTCCAGCAGCAACCCAATTCTTCCAGAGATGCACTTTATTGACTTCCAACAGTCCCAACAGAGTAAATATGACAAAGAACAGTAGCCTTCATAGTCCCATTTTTCCTAGACCTGTGCCTTCATATCAATGGAGAATGAATAGACTGAATGCCAGGTTATATTCCCTATACACGGAGGGGCTAAGCAATTTGATTGGCTGTTTCCATTAGGCCTTTGATCTGCTTCTGTCTTTCAGAGTGACAGATAATGACCCTGAGCGGTAAACCGCTGCAGTCATCAACGGCCCTAATTTGCATTCTTGCATATTTAAATTACCATAGCACAGAGTGGGTGTCACGCACCTGACGGTGACGAGCCCGGATCTGCAGAGGGAGGCCTCTCTTACGGCTTCCACCGGCGGCCCCTGGTACTGAAGACAGGAGGCACGGAGGTAGAAGGGGTACGAGTGCCTGGCAGGATGGATCAAGGTAGAGTAGAGTCTGAAGACTGGGACGGATCCAGGCACCCAGGAAGTATGGCAGGCTGAACCGGAACCAGGAACACAGCAACTGGACTGGAACTGAAGAGACTGGCTGGACTGGAACCAGGATACAGCAACTGGACTGGAACCAGGAACAAGCAACTGGACTGGAACTGATGAGGCTGACGGCAAGGTACTGGAGGATCAGGCAGAAGATTGGTCAAACAAAGCCGGGGGTCAGAGGCAGGCAGGAAACTGGAAGGGTCAAGGTAAGCCGGGTCGGATACAGGTAAATACACGAATCAGGTCTCTTTGGGTACTACACGCTGTAGAGCAGACAGCAGGGACTGTCTGTCACAGGCATGTTTAAATAGCTCTTCTGGCGCGCTTTGTGGAGCGTGTGCGCGCCCCCGCTAAGCGCGTGCGCGCGCACGTGCTCGCCATCGCGCGCGCGCGTGCCCGCGCGCGTGGACGTACCCGAGATTTGGAATCAGGAAGTCCAGGAATCCTGTAGCTGACAGGATTTCTATGACATTGCCCCCCCCCAAGGGGCAGCCTCCGGATGCCCAGCCGGGTGAACCTTCCAGGGTGAGTCCTTTTGAAAGCCTGTATCAAACTCCTGGCATGGATATTCTCCTCGGGTTCCCATGAGTTTTCCTCGGGTCCGTAGCCCTTCCATTTAATTAGGAATTGGTTCTGGTTATTTCTTCTCCTGAAGTCCATGATAGCTTCTACTTCGAATTCCTGCTCACCGTCAATAATGATCGGATCAGGGTGATCCGGCTTCCGATCTGGAAACGGATTAGAGACTGTGGGTTTTAGGAGAGAGACATGAAAAACTGGATGGATTCTAAGAGAGTCAGGAAGTTCCAATTCATAAGCTACTTCATTAATTTTCCTCTTAAGAGGGAATGGACCTAAAAATTTGGGGCCCAGTTTTTTAGAAGGGCATGCCATTCTTGGGTTTGTGGTAGATAGCCATACTTGGTCGCCGGGTACCAACACTAATTCACCCCGTCTCTTCTTGTCATAAATTGTCTTGTTGCGTTCTTGAGTCTTGGTCATGGTCTCTTGTAAAAGCTGGTTATTGACCGAGAAAAAATTTAACTTTTCCTGGACTGCAGGTACAGGACACTCAGGAAGGGAGTTAGGCAGAAAAGTAGGATGAAAACCATAGTTTGCAAAGAAAGGAGTCTGGCAGGTAGCGGAGTGGATGGAATTGTTATACGCAAACTCGGCCAACGGAAGTAGGGAAACCCAGTTGTCCTGAGCAAAAGAGGAGAAGCATCGCAGGTATTGCTCGAGCGTCTGATTCGTTCTCTCCGTCTGTCCGTTGGTCTGTGGATGGTAAGCAGAGGAAAACGATAATTCGATTTTCAAGGTTTTGCAAAGGGATCTCCAGAATCGAGAGGTAAATTGAACCCCGCGATCGGAAACAATATTGGCTGGTACCCCGTGGAGTCTGACTATTTCTCTGATGAATACCTGTGCGGTTTCAGGAGCGGAGGGAGTCCCTTTCATAGGGATGAAGTGTGCCATCTTGGACAGACGGTCCACAATAACGAAGATGGTGGAATGGTTCTCGGCCGGGGGTAACTCGACAATGAAGTCGATGGACAACATTCTCCAGGGCCTATCTGGAACGGGTAAGGGTTTTAGTAGTCCCCAGGCCTTGGATCTGGAACCCTTGTTTCGGGTACAAGTTGTACAAGAATCTACAAACCTCCTACAGTCTTCACGTACTCGAGGCCACCAGAAGGTGCGCTGTACCAGGTCAGTGGTCTTGGCAACGCCAAAATGCCCGGCCAGGGCGTGGTCGTGGCAGAGTTCTAATGCGGTTACTCTTAGTTTCTCAGGTACATAGATTCTGTCTTGGTACCACAATAGTCCATCCTTAACCTGCAACTCCGGCTCGGAGAACTGTCTCTGCCCGGTGGAAGCTTGTTTGATTTGAGTGAACAGGTTCTCCTGTAGAAGAAGGAAATTTCCGGGGGCAAGGATGGTATCAGGCGGAGAAGTCTCCTTGGACTTATGGAACATCCGAGACAGGGCGTCAGGCTTAATATTCTTGGCTCCAGGACGATAAGTAACATGAAAAGAGAACCGGGAGAAGAAGAGTGCCCACCTGGCTTGTCGTGGATTCAATCTTCTCGCGGCTTTCAGGTACTCCAGGTTCTTGTGGTCAGTGAATATTAGGATCGGATGAGCCGCGCCCTCCAGCAGGTACCGCCATTCTTCTAGTGCAGACTTGATCGCTAGTAGCTCCCGATCCCCCACGTCGTAGTTCCTCTCTGCTGCAGAAAGCTTGCGGGAGAAGAAGGCTACTGGGTGGAGCAAGGCTTTGACTCCCTGTCTTTGGGACAGTATTGCTCCTACCGCTATTTCGGAGGCGTCTACCTCAAGTACGAATGGTAGTGAGGAGTCTGGGTGTTTCAAGATAGAGGCTGAGGTAAATAGGGCCTTCAGGCGTTCAAAAGCTTCTTGGGCTTCAGGAGACCAGTGAAAACGTGTTCCTTGCTTGGTGAGTTGAGTAATGGGTGCGATAATAGCTGAAAACCCCCTGATGAACTTGCGGTAGAAGTTGGCGAATCCAACGAAACGTTGGATTCCCTTCTTGTCCACCGGTTCTGGCCAGTCCAGGATTGCGGTAATTTTTTGAAGATCCATCTTGATGCCCTCGCTGGAAATGATTAACCCCAGAAATGATATACTCTCTTGCTCGAACTCGCATTTTTCGGCCTTCGCATACAGGCCATGCTGGCGGAGCCGACCCAACACATTTTTGACATGTCTGCGATGAGAGTCAAGGGAGGAAGAAAAAATTAAGATATCATCAAGATAAACAATAACAAAGAGGTCTAGGAAGTCCCGTAGAACATCGTTGATAAAATACTGGAAAGTGGCAGGGGCGTTACACAACCCGAATGGCATTACCAAGTACTCAAAATGTCCATACCGGGTACGGAAGGCGGTCTTCCATTCGTCACCTTCTTTGATACGGATCAAGTTGTAGGCTCCGCGGAGGTCAAGTTTGGTAAAGATGGTGGCAGTACCTAGTCTCTGAAATAACTCTGGTACCAGGGGGAGAGGGTAGCGATTTTTTACTGTAATTTTATTCAATTCCTGGTAATCCACACAAGGTCGAAGGGTGTGGTCCTTTTTCTCTACAAAAAAGATGCCTGCGCCCGCTGGGGATGTGGAAGGGCGGATGAACCCTTTTTGCAAGTTCTCATCAACATAATTTTTTAAAGCCCCTTGTTCCACCTCCGTTAAAGGGAAGACTCTACCGAACGGAATCTTTGCTCCAGGAAGTAGGTCGATGGGGCAATCGTAGGCCCGATGGGGTGGTAGAGTCTCTGCCTTTTGTTTACTAAATACGTCAAGAAAGTCGTGGTAAACTTCTGGGATGGATTGACGGGTGCCATCTTCGGTGTCAATGCATAGTAACGAGGCCGGCCCAGGAGGTTTATATGAGCCGCAGGACTGTTGGCAATAGGAAGAAGGAAAGGCAACTATTCCCGTAGTCCAGTTGATAGTAGGATTGTGGGCTTGTAACCAAGGCATACCAAGGATCAAGGGAAACAACGGGGAAGAGATGATGTCCAGACACAAGCATTCTTGGTGGGTTCCAGAGGTGGTAAAGATGGTAGCGGGTATAGGAGTCGTCTCCTGGGTCACAGGTCCGGACTTAATGACGGAACCATCAGCCAGATGGACACGAAGTCCGTGGGTCTTGGTACGAAGGGGAATTTGGTGTTTAATGGCAAAGGCTGAGTCCATAAAGCAGCTGCATGCTCCGGAATCAATAATGGCGGGTACTGGCAAAGTCCTTCCTGGGAGCTGTAATGAAACAGAGAGGGCAAGGTGAGATGTGGTTTTGGCTTGTAGGTTAGTCATGTTAGAAGAAACTGAAAGAAACTTACGAAGCTTCAGGGGACAGGTTCTAACGAAATGTCCGGGGTCCCCGCAGTACAGGCACAGATTATTTATTCGGCGGCGCTGGCGTTCCTCAGGAGCGAGGGATGGACGAAGGAGCCCGAGCTGCATTGGTTCAGGCGTGTCAGATGTGGGAGTTGGAGGTGTAGCAGGAGCCGAGTACAGGTGACTAGGAGCCCGAGGAAGCATCCAGGTTGGGCGGGAGAAGCCAGTGGTCCTCTCAGCCCTCCGTTCCCTCAGACGTCGATCAATCTGGATGGTTAGATCAATCAACAGGTTGAGTGTCTGTGGTACACCAACTCTAGCTAGCTCGTCCTTCAAGGAATCGGAAAGTCCTAAGCGAAACTGATGGAGGAGGGCGGCATCATTCCAATTGGTATCCGCACTCCACCGCCTGAATTCTGCCACATAGTCCTCCGCTGGTCTGCGTCCTTGTTGAAGGGAACGCAAGGCGGCTTCTGCGGTTACTGAGAGTTGGGGATCTTCGTATAGCTGGGCCAGGGCATCGAAAAAAGCAGCGAGGTTGTTTAGTGATACATCCTTCTGTTCAAAGAGACGGTGGGCCCAGCTCTGAGGGTCTCCAGCGAGCAAAGAGACCACAAAGCCCACCTTGGTGGCCTCTAGAGAAAAGGTACGGGGCTGTAGGGCAAAATACAGTTCACACGAATTCCGGAAGGCCCTAAACTTGCTCCGATCCCCGGAAAATCTTTCGGGTGTAGGAACCTTAGGTTCAGGAGGAAGCATGACCACTGTGGGTGAGGAACTTGTTCCGGCTGTGGAAGCAGAGGCGTGGGGCCCCTCTTGGATGGCAGAGGGATTGGTGAGGACCCGCACTTGTTCTTCCAAGCGGGTGTATCCTTGTTGAAGACTCTTGACTGCTTCAGACAAACCTGCCAGGTGCCGACAGAGTTCCTCCATAGGTGAGGCTCCCTGCCCGGGCTCAGACATGGCTGTCTGCTACTGTCACGTACCTGACGGTGACGAGCCCGGATCTGCAGAGGGAGGCCTCTCTTACGGCTTCCACTGGCGGCCCCTGGTACTGAAGACAGGAGGCACGGAGGTAGAAGGGGTACGAGTGCCTGGCAGGATGGATCAAGGTAGAGTAGAGTCTGAAGACTGGGACGGATCCAGGCACCCAGGAAGTATGGCATGCTGAACCGGAACCAGGAACACAGCAACTGGACTGGAACTGAAGAGACTGGCTGGACTGGAACCAGGATACAGCAACTGGACTGGAACCAGGAACAAGCAACTGGACTGGAACTGATGAGGCTGACGGCAAGGTACTGGAGGATCAGGCAGAAGATTGGTCAAACAAAGCCGGGGGTCAGAGGCAGGCAGGAAACTGGAAGGGTCAAGGCAAGCCGGGTCGGATACAGGTAAATACACGAATCAGGTCTCTTTGGGTACTACACGCTGTAGAGCAGACAGCAGGGACTGTCTGTCACAGGCATGTTTAAATAGCTCTTCTGGCGCGCTTTGTGGAGCGTGCGCGCGCCCCCGCTAAGCGCGTGTGCGTGCACGTGCTCGCCATCGCGCGCGCGCGTGCCCGCGCGCGTGGACGTACCCGAGATTCGGAATCAGGAAGTCCAGGAATCCTGTAGCTGACAGGATTTCTATGACAGTGGGGGTGTGGTCTACGCATGTCTGGGTGAGGGTTGAGAGGCGCGAGTTCCCGACTCCTCCAGCGGTTCCGTGAGAGACAGAGCGAGTGGATAGCGGCAGATTGCGGTGGAATACTGAGATCCCAGCGAGCAATACAGCGAGCGTTGCAGCAGTTACAGGGCACACACAGCAGGAGTGCAGCGGTATGTGCTCATGGAGGCAGTGGGAAACTCGAACCGCTCGCAAAGCAGCTCAGTCAGCACAGCCAATCAGACCAGGGAAACAGCATTCTGAGATCCACCGCTACTTCACCACCATACAAGGGGAAGGACTGCGGTCTGGAAGTAAGAGTGGGGAGACAGACGTTCTGCTGCAGCCTGGTGGGGATCTTCTCATGCAGACAAACCAGACCCAGATGGCGATGAGAGCAAACGTGGAAGCCCTTCAGATTGCTCCACAGAGCCCCCGAATGTCGGCAAAGTTAGCTGGGACTATACCCCTCCCCCCACGAGGGGAGGTGGAAGTAGGGGGGCTGAAAAGGGAAATGAAGGACTTGAAAACACTCATCCAGGCACTTCCCACTCGGGCAGATATAGGAGCCCTTATTGCGAGGAAGCGCACTGTAGGGATTTGAAAACAACCCAAGGAGATCTACAGGTGCTGTCGGAGCGTGCAACAGATGGTGAGAACGTATCAAAAGACCTGGAACAGCGGGCGAGTGTGCTGGAAAGAGCGAGTCATTCCCAAACGGAAACCAATATGGCCTTACAGCTGCAGATGGAGGACCTCCAGGACCGCAGTCGACGGAATAATTTACGTATACGAGGTGTCCCAGAGGCGACGGACCAAGAAGTTCTACAAGATATGGTAAAGTGTATTTTCCAAAAAACATTGAAAGACGCTATGCCTTTAAACTGTGAGCTTGATAGAGTCCATAGGGCACTGGGCCCTAAGTCTAAAGATATCAATCGCCCCCGAGATGTGATATGCCGATTGCATTACTTTACGCATAGGGAGGCAATTCAGGCCTGGGAGACAGGGACAATAGAATTCAAGGGAAAGATTTATTTTTTTCTCTCCACCCTTTTTTTGTTTTGTTTTTTTAGTTTTTTCCCCGCCTCCTACCTCATAAGCTGCGGTGTTGTCTAACTAGTATGGGACATGTATAAGGGATGATACCACAGATAAAGAGACTGTTTAAAGAGTCGGGATTGTTCCCCTATAATGTACTTTTTTGTTGCTTAGAGATAGAATGTGAAGAGTGTTTAAATGGACAGGATGCTTCTGAGTGGGGGGGGGGGGGGGTGGAAGGGGGAGGTAGTAGATAGGTAGGAGGCTGAGATAGTAGAGAGTAGAGAGATGGGGAGAAGTACCGTTAAAGTGTGAAATGGGGGGTCTTGAACCTCATTGGTCCTCTTCCTCTCTCCCTGAAGGGTCCATATATACCACTTACATCACATGGAGGTACAAATGCACATATTAACTGATTCACAGTGGGGTGGGGTGTTTATGAGATTTTTGTTTGATTACATTTTTTTTTTTGTCTTCTTTAAAATAAATTCTAAGACAAGACAATATTCTTGTAAGAAATAGGAAATATAGATTAAGGGATGGGAAGTGGAGGAGAGAGGGGGGGGGGGGGATTTATACCACAATGCACCCACAAAGGGGAAGAAAGAAGAGAAGAGGAAAGGAAAAACTTTCTTTCTTTTTTTTAAACGGTCTTTACTTTCTGTTAGCTCCTTCCGAAGACTATAAGAATCATAATAAGGGGTAAGAATGATACAACGGTCTGAGGAATAGTCGGGGGTAAACAAGGTAGCACAAATTGGCATTGAGAAGCAGATAGGAGGAGCTGGAGGAGGGGTCGGGGACATCTCTCTCAGAATCAGGCGCAACCAATCCCCCCCAGTAGGCCAACACTCATATAGGATAAGGGAATAGGAGTGTTTAAAGCTAGTTAGCTTTGCATATCTTTGGGGAGGAAGGGCGGGTTCCCTTTTTTTTCTCCATTCAATATTAGAGTAGGGAAGGGGGGTTTCCTTTTTTCTTTTTTTTTTGTTTGCCTTTGGGGGGTTTTTTTTGGCACCGCTCTCTCTCACCAGGTGTCCCCTAGCTCGCCGTCCTCGTTTTTTGCTCCGTTGTATAACCTTGCATTGACGGATTAGGAATGGAGGCACTATCAATAATATCAATCAATGCAAAGGGGTTAAATACTCCAGAGAAGAGACTGATACTTTTACACGAGCTGAAGCGAGCGGGGAGCGACATAGCATTTGTTCAGGAGACACACTTTAGAGAAGAGGGTCTCCCCTTTCTTAGAAATAGAGTCTTCCCGATTGGATATCACGCCACCAATCCAGTGGCGAAGAAGGGGGGAGTATCTATCCTGATTTTGAGTAAGATTCCATGGTCATGTACAGACTACCTGGTGGATACTGGGGGACATACTTGGTTTCGAAAGGTAGGATCGGGGGTTTAGTGGTAACTCTGGTCTCCTTTTACGCCCCTAATACACAGATGTATTCTTTGAGAAATTTCTGGATAAACTGGTGGGATTTCAGGAAGGACAGCTGATTTTGGGGGGGGATTCGAATATTCCCCTGGTCCCTAGTGTGGATACCTCCTCCGGGAACTCGGCAGCTTCCGCGGGCACCCGGAAATGGATATTGCGGCTGATACAGAAAGCGAGGTTAATAGACATATGGCGACTGACATATCCAGGAGAGAGAGATTATTTCTTGTATTCTATCCCCCACAAGATATATTCCCGTATAGATTACTATCTCATTCCACACAACCAGTTGCATGCAGTTAAAGAAGTTTGAATAGGGAAAATTACGTGGTCAGATCATGCACCAATTCTTCTGAAATATACACTGGCGGATTTTCAGCTTCCTGGGTCGGCGATCTGGAAGCTGAATGAAAGTCTCCTACAGGATGCCGCTGTGCTGGAAGATGTACAGAGGGAAGCAAGGGGGTATTTTCAGACTAATGACACGACAGATTGTGACCCAGGGGTGATTTGGGAGGCCCAAAAGGCGGTGATAAGGGGAGTCCTAATGAAACATGAGGCAAGGATTAAGAGGGAAAGGGAAGCAAAGTTAACAACTCTCCTGGCAGATATCTCACGTCTAGAACTTCTACACAAACAGAGTCCTAGTCCAGGTTTGGAAAGGGACCTCCTGGCGGCACGTAGACAGACTACCAAATTACTTTTGTATAAAGCAAAGAGGGCAATACAAACAGGCAGGAGACAGAATTATGAATTTGGTAACAAGTGCAGGAAGCAATTGGCTAGTTCACTGAGGGAGCAACAAAGACTTACGTACCAATGATTATATGGGCGGGAGGCGAAAAACTTAGATTACATAGAGAGATAGCACAGCGGTTTGGAGGCTTTTCTACAGCCCTGTATAATTTTCCAACAAGTTCTCAGAACCAACCCGCAATGGAAGAGTATATAGTAACCTCAGGTATTACTAGTTTGACACCAGTGGTAAGTCAGGAGTTGGAAAGGCCAATTACTATAGAAGAAATCCAGGAGGCAGTGAAAGGGGGGAAGGGAGGTAAATCACTGGGTCCGGACGGCCTTACTATATAATATTATATGATTAAAAAAAAAAAAACTTCCGCGCCAAAAAAAAACGTATCAATGTTACCCTATGTGTAGAATAGTATAAATTAATAATAAAGAATTGAGCAGCTCCCCTGAAATACAAAGAAGTGGGAACTCCTATTGAATAATGATGTATGGAGAAAATAGAGGGCGCTAGTGATTAATAATAATGTGAACTAACTTGAATAAAACAGCATTAAACCAATAATAAAGACATTAGTGAC
The DNA here is from genome assembly GCA_029206835.1 of Rana muscosa. Lineage (NCBI taxonomy): Eukaryota > Metazoa > Chordata > Amphibia > Anura > Ranidae > Rana > Rana muscosa. Next base: position 1,003,031,072 of record CM055122.1, on the reverse strand, counting down.
GGTAATGCAAAAAAAACAACAAAAGTAAATATAAATATATTATCAAAAGTCCCAATAGTAGAAAATTCTGGATAGATATCTCAGTCCAATCCCAAAAAAATCACCAAACAAAACCAAAAAAAATCTTGCTGTGATGATAGATGTAAATCTTCAAATAAAGTGCATTCCAAATCCTCCACCACAAAGAAATAAGGAAACTTTCAACACCCAAAGTGCTCAGGTTAAGTAGTAGGCTTACCAGAATGTGTGGACTTCTTTATTTAAAAAGAAAGTCACACTAGCTTTGACAGGTTGGTGCCTGTACACATATACTTGGCTGGATAGAAATGTATTCCCTCTCTCCTCCGACAATCAAGGACATACCATGGAATATAAGCAGAAACTTCTCATAGTGCAACCCATTTAATTAAAATTAACAATTAAAACAAAACAGCCAAATGGCTTCTTACATTATCCTGTGCCTCTCCCGGCACTGGGGCTGCACACTTGTAATGGATACTCCAAGCTTGAGCCACCTCCGCAGTGGTGTGCATTCCAATGCAGCGTGTAGACAACCAGGATATCCGGGTAGGGCGTGGATAGATAAATCACGTGACTAGGCTCGCCGCCGACGTACGTTTCGTATGGATTAACGTCTTCAGGGGCGTGCCTAGTCACCAAGCGTCACGCGTTTATAAATGTAATACGTGGGGAGGGGCAATTGTAATGGACAGAGGCTTGTACCAATCACAGTGCAGCTCCAGTGCCGTACGAGACACACACTTCCCATTGACAATTGAAAAACAGCTGTGTTACCCGCGCAACGAGAAAACAACAGTAATGATCTCGGATGTTAATATAAATAAAAAAACATTTTCTAAAATTGAATATATACTGGGGAAAGTTGATAAAGTCATGGATGGAAAATAAAAACCTATACACTAGGCAGCTCCATTAAATAACATGGAATAAATAAAATTACATATAATTAGGAATGCATACTCAAAAATAGCCACTAGATGGAGTGCCATAGGGAATGTAATTAACCCAACCAACATTACAACTTGTTAGACCTAAAGCGAATGCTGAGTTTCTATTTAGGTAGTTGGTCCAAAATACCTGTAAAGGCACACTAGTCAGCGCGAGGGCTTGTGACCGATGGAACAGGTAAAGATTCTAATATTGAATCCATCTATGCATATTGGATTGGATAGCAAACCCATACATTAGCAACCGATAAACTCAATGTTTATTGGAAACAGAACAAGGGGGGGGGGGGGAGGGAAAAAGAAAAACAAATCAAGGAGAGGAAATAACACAATGATTCTTGCTCGCACAAGCAAGAAGAGAGACGACAAAGTAGTAATACTTCTTGATGATCAATGTTATTGATTCAAAGAGCTCAACAATTTAATCATTAGATAGAAAGCAATTTAAATCTATTTCTATGTTCATGCCATCTGGTTGCATACTCTGTAATTTATATAGCCATTTAGTTTCATTTTGTGAAATGGCTCGTCTCATGTGTGTCCCTCTCCAGTGACTAGTGATTTTGTCAATTCCGAAAAATTTGCATTGACTAGGATCACTTTGATGATGGCTTGCAAAGTGTCTCGACACACTGTGATTCGGAAAGCTTTTTTTAATATTGGCAAGATGTTCATTAATTCTTACTCTGAATTGTCTTGTAGTTCGTCCCACATACTGGAGTGGACAGGGACATTCCAGGACGTAGGTTACATGGTCCGAGTTACACGTGATCAGAGGTTTAATTTTGAATTTCTCCCTAGTTACATTAGACTGGAAGTGTAGGATTTTTTTAGAATCTCCAGACTTTCTTGTGGTTTTACATGCTTTGCACCGAGTGCAATAATGGAATCCTGAACCATCCAAAAAGGTAACCTGTTTTTTGGGAGGATCTGGTACATTAGGAGCTATACGATTCCTCAAACCTGGGGCCCTCCTATATATAAATTTAGGCTTGGACGATATGGTAGATGACAGATCTTTATCTTTAAGGAGAATCGGCCAATATTTTTTAAAAATGGTTTCCACTTGTTTATACTGCCTGTGGAAGCCTGACACAAAAGCTACTTCGCCTCCAAAATCCTTTTTTGACTTAGTTGTTAATAGGGACTTTCTATCCATAGAGGACACCTGGGTCAGCACGTTGTCCAGTGTCTCCAATGGATAGCCTTTTTCCAAAAACTTATTTGTCAACAAATCGGCCTGGGCAAGAAAATCTTCGCTGTTTGCACAGTTGCGCTTCAGCCGCATATACTGTCCTTTAGGTACAGCTCCTATCCACTGGGGGTGGTGGCAGCTTTTAGTCGGAACAAACCCATTCCGATCTGTTGCTTTAAAATAAGTTTTGGTCTCAAACTCGTTGTTTTTCTTGGTAATGGTAAGATCTAGATAATTCACAGTACAGAGGCTATACTCCGCTGAAAATTTCAGCCCATATTCACTGTCGTTCATCTGCATCAAAAAAGCTTTTAACGTTGACTCGGTGCCTTCCCAAAATAAAATGACGTCATCTATATATCTTCGGTAAAAAAGAAGTGACTGATCTTTATTATTATAGATGGTTTCGTATTCCCATTTGTTAAGCACTACATTTGCCACGCTCGGGGCATAATGAGCTCCCATGGCTACGCCACCGATTTGGTTATAGAACTGGTTGTTGGCCCAAAAAAAGTTGTTACTCATGGCTAGTTCTAAACCTTGAATCAAAAACTGAATCTGAATTTTTTTGATTTTGGATTGTTTCATAAGGGCCCACTTCATTGCTTTAAGTGCATCTGAATGCCTGATATTGGTATACAGCGATTCAATATCTACTGTAACCAATATTGTAGTGGCTGTAGCTTTGCATGATTGGAGTGCTATTATTAAGTCCCTGCTATCTTTGAGGTAGGAGGGGCTTAGAGAAACCAATGGTTTGAAGTAGCCATCTAGATATTCTCCCAACCTAGAAAATAGTGATTCGATTCCACTTATTATTGGTTGCCCCGGAGGGGACTCTTTATTTTTGTGTATTTTGGGTAGTATATACATTACAGGCACTTTTGGAGCAACGAGCATTAAGTAATTGGCTTCCTTTGGATTTAATATTTGTTTGTGCAGTCCCATATCTATCCATAGGCGGAGTTCAGCCTTTAAACGTATTGTAGGATTTCCTGTCATTCGTTGGTAGGTGGTAGTGTCTTCAAGTAGTCCTTGCATTTCTTTATAATAATATTCTTTGGTTAGTATCACTAACCCTCCTCCTTTATCCGCAGGCCTCACGATTATTTCTTTGTTTTCTTCTATTGATTTAATTCCATGCCAGATGCGTTGATTCGTATTGAATTTTGAGATTTCCATCTCTCGAACTTCATCTTGGACCATGTTCCTAAAGACTTCAATATGGTGGTTCATTCCTTTTTTGGGATTGAACACCGATTTATTTTTTAAACCACTATGGAGATATATGGGGTTTTGATTCTCCATCTCTCCATTTGAGGTTTGTTTTGAAAAGTGTTTTTTTATATTAAGCTTCCTAATGTGTTTCTCAATGTCGACAAATAATTCAAACTTGTCGACTTGTTTGTCTGGCGCAAATTTTAATCCCTGTTGTAAAACCTCTAGTTCCTGTTCGGAAAATTGAACTCCTGCCAAATTAAATATTCCTTCATTTAGTTGTTTTTTTTTCTTTTTCGTTCTGCCTCTTCCTCTTCTTCCTCTCTTTCTCCATGTTCTTTTGGATACTGTGGGGATCTGGGAGGGATCCGGTAAGGCTCTTTCCATCCCCTCCATTCCCCCTGGTACTGATTCTGATACGGGGCTGGACGTCCCCTAAAATTTCCTCTAAACCCTCCTCTCGGTGGTCTCGGTGGAAGGTAAGGACGATATGTTTCTTGATATCCAGCATCCATTGATCTATTATCCAAGGGACCATACTGATTGGATGTGTCCACTTGATAATTCAATGGATAGGGGTAGGGGTTGTATGTAGGATAATTGGGTTTGGATTTGACAAAATTGGGTTTGGTAGATGGTTTATTGCCCTTCGTACTTAGGGAAGGGGTACTAATTTTTTTAGGGATAGTCTTGGGTTGAGTTCCCATATGTGGAGCTCCTGCCTCTTTAATAGGTGTTGAGTCAGGTGAGCTGGCTCATAGTGCAACCCATTTAATTAAAATTAACAATTAAAACAAAACAGCCAAATGGCTTCTTACATTATCCTGTGCCTCTCCCGGCACTGGGGCTGCACACTTGTAATGGATACTCCAAGCTTGAGCCACCTCCGCAGCGGTGTGCGTTCCAATGCATCGTGTAGACAACCAGGATATCCGGGTAGGGCGTGGATAGATAAATCACGTGACTAGGCTCACCGCCGACGTACGTTTCGTATGGATTAACGTCTTCAGGGGGCGTGCCTAGTCACCAAGCGTCACGCGTTTATAAATGTAATACGTGGGGAGGGGCAATTGTAATGGACAGAGGCTTGTACCAATCACAGTGCAGCTCCAGTGCCGTACGAGACACACACTTCCCATTGACAATTGAAAAACAGCTGTGTTACCCGCGCAACGGGAAAACAACAGTAATGATCTCGGATGTTAATATAAATAAAAAAAACATTTTCTAAAATTGAATATATACTGGGGAAAGTTGATAAAGTCATGGATGGAAAATAAAAACCTATACACTAGGCAGCTCCATTAAATAACATGGAATAAATAAAATTACATATAATTAGGAATGCATACTCAAAAATAGCCACTAGATGGAGTGCCATAGGGAATGTAATTAACCCAACCAACATTACAACTTGTTAGACCTAAAGCGAATGCTGAGTCTCTATTTAGGTAGTTGGTCCAAAATACCTGTAAAGGCACACTAGTCAGCGCGAGGGCTTGTGACCGATGGAACAGGTAAAGATTCTAATATTGAATCCATCTATGCATATTGGATTGGATAGCAAACCCATACATTAGCAACCGATAAACTCAATGTTTATTGGAAACAGAACAAGGGGGGGGGGAAAGAAAAACGAATCAAGGAGAGGAAATAACACAATGATTCTTGCTCGCACAAGCAAGAAGAGAGACGACAAAGTAGTAATACTTCTTGATGATCAATGTTATTGATTCAAAGAGCTCAACAATTTAATCATTAGATAGAAAGCAATTTAAATCTATTTCTATGTTCATGCCATCTGGTTGCATACTCTGTAATTTATATAGCCATTTAGTTTCATTTTGTGAAATGGCTCGTCTCATGTGTGTCCCTCTCCAGTGAGTAGTGATTTTGTCAATTCCGAAAAATTTGCATTGACTAGGATCACTTTGATGATGGCTTGCAAAGTGTCTCGACACACTGTGATTCGGAAAGCTTCTTTTAATATTGGCAAGATGTTCATTAATTCTTACTCTCAATTGTCTTGTAGTTCGTCCCACATACTGGAGTGGACAGGGACATTCCAGGACGTAGGTTACATGGTCCGAGTTACACGTGATCAGAGGTTTAATTTTGAATTTCTCCCTAGTTACATTAGACTGGAAGTGTAGGATTTTTTTAGAATCTCCAGACTTTCTTGTGGGTTTACATGCTTTGCACCGAGTGCAATAATGGAATCCTGAACCATCCAAAAAGGTAACCTGTTTTTTGGGAGGATCTGGTACATTAGGAGCTATACGATTCCTCAAACCTGGGGCCCTCCTATATATAAATTTAGGCTTGGACGATATGGTAGATGACAGATCTTTATCTTTAAGGAGAATCGGCCAATATTTTTTAAAAATGGTTTCCACTTGTTTATACTGCCTGTGGAAGCCTGACACAAAAGCTACTTCGCCTCCAAAATCCTTTTTTGACTTAGTTGTTAATAGTGACTTTCTATCCATAGAGGACACGGTCAGCACGTTGTCCAGTGTCTCCAATGGATAGCCTTTTTCCAAAAACTTATTTGTCAACAAATCGGCCTGGGCAAGAAAATCTTCGCTGTTTGCACAGTTGCGCTTCAGCCGCATATACTGTCCTTTAGGTACAGCTCCTATCCACTGGGGGTGGTGGCAGCTTTTAGTCGGAACAAACCCATTCCGATCTGTTGCTTTAAAATAAGTTTTGGTCTCAAACTCGTTGTTTTTCTTGGTAATGGTAAGATCTAGATAATTCACAGTACAGAGGCTATACTCCGCTGAAAATTTCAGCCCATATTTATTGTCGTTCATCTGCATCAAAAAAGCTTTTAACGTTGACTCAGTGCCTTCCCAAAATAAAATAACGTCATCTATATATCTTCGGTAAAAAAGAAGTGACTGATCTTTATTATTATAGATGGTTTCGTATTCCCATTTGTTAAGCACTACATTTGCCACGCTCGGGGCATAACGAGCTCCCATGGCTACGCCACCGATTTGGTTATAGAACTGGTTGTTGGCCCAAAAAAAGTTGTTACTCATGGCTAGTTCTAAACCTTGAATCAAAAACTGAATCTGAATTTTTTTGATTTTGGATTGTTTCATAAGGGCCCACTTCATTGCTTTAAGTGCATCTGAATGCCTGATATTGGTATACAGCGATTCAATATCTACTGTAACCAATATTGTAGTGGCTGTAGCTTTGCATGATTGGAGTGCTATTATTAAGTCCCTGCTATCTTTGAGGTAGGAGGGGCTTAGAGAAACCAATGGTTTGAAGTAGCCATCTAGATATTCTCCCAACCTAGAAAATAGTGATTCGATTCCACTTATTATTGGTCGCCCTGGAGGGGACTCTTTATTTTTGTGTATTTTGGGTAGTATATACATTACAGGCACTTTTGGAGCAACGAGCATTAAGTAATTGGCTTCCTTTGGATTTAATATTTGTTTGTGCAGTCCCATATCTATCCATAGGCGGAGTTCAGCCTTTAAACGTATTGTAGGATTTCCTGTCATTCGTTGGTAGGTGGTAGTGTCTTCAAGTAGTCTTTGCATTTCTTTATAATAATATTCTTTGGTTAGTATCACTAACCCTCCTCCTTTATCCGCAGGCCTCACGATTATTTCTTTGTTTTCTTCTATTGATTTAATTCCATGCCAGATGCGTTGATTCGTATTGAATTTTGAGATTTCCATCTCTCGAACTTCATCTTGGACCATGTTCCTAAAGACTTCAATATGGTGGTTCATTCCTTTTTTGGGATTGAACACCGATTTATTTTTTAAACCACTATGGAGATATATGGGGTTTTGATTCTCCATCTCTCCATTTGAGGTTTGTTTTGAAAAGTGTTTTTTTATATTAAGCTTCCTAATGTGTTTCTCAATGTCGACAAATAATTCAAACTTGTCGACTTGTTTGTCTGGCGCAAATTTTAATCCCTGTTGTAAAACCTCTAGTTCCTGTTCGGAAAATTGAACTCCTGCCAAATTAAATATTCCTTCATTTAGTTGGTTCTTTTTCTTTTTCGTTCTGCCTCTTCCTCTTCTTCCTCTCTTTCTCCATGTTCTTTTGGATACTGTGGGGATCTGGGAGGGATCCGGTAAGGCTCTTTCCATCCCCTCCATTCCCCCTGGTACTGATTCTGATACGGGGCTGGACGTCCCCTAAAATTTCCTCTAAACCCTCCTCTCGGTGGTCTCGGTGGAAGGTAAGGACGATATGTTTCTTGATATCCAGCATCCATTGATCTATTATCCAAGGGACCATACTGATTGGATGTGTCCACTTGATAATTCAATGGATAGGGGTAGGGGTTGTATGTAGGATAATTGGGTTTGGATTTGACAAAATTGGGTTTGGTAGATGGTTTATTGCCCTTCGTACTTAGGGAAGGGGTACTAATTTTTTTAGGGATAGTCTTGGGTTGAGTTCCCATATGTGGAGCTCCTGCCTCTTTAATAGGTGTTGAGTCAGGTGAGCTGGCTGTATTCAGCGTATCCTGCCATTTGTAGACTTTATTATCTTCAAAATCTTTAATGTCTCTTTGATATTTTTTGAGTTTTTTCATTTTGATTTCCCCATCGTATTTGGACAAATGGGTTTGGAGAAGTTTTTATTTATCCATATATTCACTTTGTGTTTTGAATGGTTCCATACTTTCTTTAAGATTTGCTATTTTGGCATCTAGCAACACTTTTTTGGCTTTGCGCCTTCTGATCATCAACTGCATTAGTTTTTGTTCGCAAGCGTTGAAAAACTGGTACCATTCATCCAACAAATGTAAATCGTCAATCCCATCATTGGGACTGATATCCCACCTTAATCTCCTTGGAGTGAGGTTTTTGCCTATGTACATTTCAAAGGACGCAACGTCCCACCACAGTCTTATCTGTTTTTCCATATCAAATTGTAATTGTTTGAAACCCCTTTCTAAATCAATATTGGGACTAGGGGCTAGTTGGAAAATTTCCTCAAGATTGATGTGTCGATCTTTCATAAAATCAAACACATCCATGGCTGCGTACTAAATATTAGTCCAAAAAAATTCTAATTTCTTTGGAACTTGAGTGATTAAAAAAAAAAAAAAGAAAAAAACTTCCGCGCCAAAAAAAACGTATCAATCTTAACCTATGTGTAGAATAGTATAAATTAATAATAAAGAATTGAGCATCTCCCCTGAAATACAAAGAAGTGGGAACTCCTATTGAATAATGATGTGTGGAGAAAATAGAGGGCGCTAGTGATTAATAATAATGTGAACTAACTTGAATAAAACAGCATTAAACCAATAATAAAGACATTAGTGACGGTAATGCAAAAAACAACAAAAGTAAATATAAATATAAATATATTATCAAAAGTTTTTTTTGCATTACCGTCACTAATGTCTTTATTATTGGTTTAATGCTGTTTTATTCAAGTTAGTTCACATTATTATTAATCACTAGCGCCCTCTATTTTCTCCATATACAATATTATAGACTTCTCCTCCCTATTCTAGGACCATTTATGGTAAAAATGTTCAATGGACTAGGAGACACAAGCTCCTTTCATACAGAATCTCTGAAAGCCGTGATTGGAAGCTATAGACCGATATCACTATTAAATACGGACTTGAAGCTCTTTTCCAAGATCCTGGCAATGCGACTGCAACAGCACATACCCGGCCTGGTCCATAAAGACCAGGTAGGATTTGTGCAGACGCGAGAAGCCCGGGACAACACGATTAAGACTCTGAATCTGATCCATTTGGTGGGCTCATCCCGAACCCCATGTGTCTTCCTAGGGACAGATGCAGAAAAAGCTTTTGATCGTATAAACTGGCAATTCATGTTCTTGGTACTGAGACACATGGGGTTCGGGAATAAGATGCTACAATGGATTTCGAGTAATTTTACCCATCCCACTGCTCAGGTTAAAGTGAATGGAGAACTGTCCCCACTTTTTAAGTTATCCAACGGGACAAGACAAGGGTATCCGTTATCCCCACTTTTATTTGCCCTGTCCGTAGAGCCCTTATTGAGCAGGATCCGATCGAACCCAGACATCAAGGGAGTGTCAGTGGGAGGTATAGAGTATAAGATATCTGCATATGTGGATGATATGATGTTTAACCTGACCAACCCAATGGTATCCCTCCCTAACTTGCTCCAAGAATTGGAAACATACGGTAACTTATCAAATTTTAAGATCAATTATGTAAAATCTGAAGCAATGGGAGTTGCGATCCCCAATGAAGAACTGAACGCTCTAAATCCAACTATAAATTTAAATGGACAGATCAAGCCTTGACGTATTCGGGGACCTCCATTCCGGCAGATCTTACACAAATATACAAGCTTAATTTTTTACCATTATTATCTAGAGTGCGGATCCTCCTGGATGGATGGCAGAAAGGGTTCCATTCGTGGTTTGGGAGTAGGGATGAGCTTTGAGTTCGAGTCTAACTCATGTTCGACTCGAACATTGCCTGTTCGCAAGTTCGCCGAACAGCGAACAATTTGGAGTGTCCGTGGCAAATTTGAAAAGTCGCTGAACACGGGGGCGTGTCCAGCAGTGGGCGGAGATAGACGTGCTTTGGAGGAGCTCCACTGGGCCTGACAAGATCCACAGCCATCCTGGGTCAGCGCCCTGAATTCTAATCACTGAGTCCTCCATCCTGACTCCTGGGCCTCCCCTGAGCAGGATCTTACCTGAATTGGGCCTCTAGGATGGCTGACTACTCTGCAATTCGAGCTGCCACCGGCGCCATTCCCTGGTGACCCGCCACCATCTTGCGGCCTGCGAGGCCTCTGAATCCACCGCGCTCGAGTGACGCGGCCGCGGGACCTACGACAACCTTCCCCGAATCCTTCTGAGGCAGCTTTCCAGTCCGGGAGGGGAACTGAGAGGACCCGAAAGCCGGCGGAAGCACCCTGCAGAAGACGGCGCTCTGTGTATGGAGGTGAGCGGCGGCCATCTTGATACACCCAAAGCCCTCCAGCAGCCTCCCTGTCCCTCCAGGGCAAATAACCGAACACCACATCCTCCATCCCGATTCCTGGGCTTCCCCTGAGTAGATCCCTACCTGAATTGGGACTCTAGATCCGCATTCTGTGTGGTCAGACTGAAACCCGGCCTACTGTTCGGCGGTCACCTTGCTCCACCCTACTGGGACATCACGGCCTGTTTTTGCTTCTCAGGACTCTTTCATGATATGGCCACCAGTGCACACCCGTATGCCACCCGTTATCCACAATACTTAGTGGCACCCCCTGTTGCGGCCTGCAGGCTGTGGATCAGATACAGCCCTGTGCTGGGCGGCCATCTTGCTGCACCATAGTGCCCATCATTCAGACTCTTCTCATCTAACAAGTTGCCCCTGGAAGCTTAGGTGCTTTGGCTGACCAGGCTATGGCCCCTATACCAGATAGCTATATATACTAACCATTGCTATGTACTGAACCTACAGCCCTGGGGGCAACTACGCAGGGTCGGGGAGGATGACAGCTTGATCTCCCTGCTCTGCGCTGTCGGACCGCTCAATCTCGGCAAATAAGGCATAGCTTGCTCCCGGACATCACCGCGCAAGCTTCCTGAGTGTCGGACATTGCCTAGCATTACCTATGTACAATACTTCCCGAAACCGGCAGCGCTACCGCTCCCAGCAGAAGGCCTCTCCTACCGTGGGGAAGGGGAAGGGCAAAATGGCGCCCGAACCTCCGGAACCGGATGACACCACTCAGCATTCTGAGGACAGCTTGCTTCAGTTCCCCTCCAAGTTGGCAAGCCCCACTGACGCTGGCTCTGATGCTATGCTCCAGAAATTCCGCAGTATAGTGCGGGATGAAATTAACGCTGCCTCCCGTAAGCTCTCAGCAGAACTGGTGAGGGGTCTTAAGGAGATAGGCCACCGCACCAACCAATTGGAACAGCGGATGGATTTAACAACAACAGTCCTGGAGGGTCATGAAGACGAGGTCGAGAGGCTGAATGCTGAACTGTTGAGCCTACAGGATAAATTAGAGGACTCTGAGAATAGGGCCCGCAGGGATAACCTCCGCATCCGTGGGCTCCCAGAGGCCATCACTGACTTGCAGGGGATGGCCACAGCTTTCTTTCAGAAGCTGGCGCCTGACGTCCCTTCGGAGCGCTTGGAATTTGACCGCATACACAGGTCCCTAGCTCCCAAACCCACCGAGGGTCCCCCCAGAGATGTTATAATTAAATTTCACTTTTACAGGACCAAGGAGCGACTCCTGCAGGCTGCACGGGATCTCCCGGACCTCTCCTACCAGGGTAATCCTCTCCATCTATTTGCAGACCTCTCTCCGGTCACCATAGCCAAAAGGCGGAGTCTGAAGCCTTATTTGCAGATTCTAAAAGCTTGGGGCATTCGTTATAGATGGGGGTTCCCCTTCAAACTCTCCTTCTATCACCTTGGCCACCAGTTTTATGCCTCCTCCCTGCCGGACTTACGGCGACATTTTCAGGATCTGCAGTTTGATCTCCCTCCCTCCCAACCGGAGTCTTCTTCGGCCCAGCCACGATCATCCAGGTCACCCCACGGTTCCTCGCAGACGTCTCAGCAGGGGTCCCAGGCGCTTCGAGCACTGCAAGCACAGCGATTCCAGGATGTCCCTAAGGGCTGACAGCACTTTTGACGCTCCGAGGAACTAACATGCCCGCAACCCGTTGTTCTGAACTGTCAGCTGTATCTCATCCTGGACTATAAGTATGAATCTAAATTTCACCCTTAACTTCTCCTTCTGAGAGCCCAGTTGCAGTACTTGGGCTTTACTGCCTTTCGATCAATAAGATATCTGGATTGCCCCCCCTTTTTTTTTTTCTCTCTGGGCTCGGCAGCCCCATTATGTGACCTCCTCCCTGGTTCCTGGACGCCTTGCCATGTGGCTGACCCCTTGCCCGGTGCTGCCCCAACTGTGTGATGGCAACATTGGGCCTCTGTGATGTGGTTACGTTCGCATGGTCATCTGGCCCACCTGGGCTTTTGTCCCCTGTCCCCCCTCCCCCCCTTTTTTTTTTCCTTTTTCAGGCGAAGGCTTTTGATCTATAGCTCGAGAGGACTATCCTTGTGCTTCGCTGCACACCCCCATTAGAGATATGGGTGTGTCCTGCCCATCACGTACCACAGTTTGTGGCCTTCACTGTTTTGACTGTAGTATGTGTATGTTATTGTCCCTGCATTTGCTGTGGGTCGGCTTCGCGTCCTGGACTCCCCGTACTTTGGTTGGGGACTCCGGGGCGCAGGGTTGGCCACGGCCTACAGTTTATCGTTTACAGTTTGAGTTGATATGTTGTATAATTTTGATTAAGACTGCTTTAATCCTTATTTAGGTGGTGTCTATCGAACATGTTTTTCTGCTTACCTTGTGCCGCTGTCGATTTGATCTCATTGTTCAGACTACTTTAAAAAATGCAGAGTGGTATCCGACGGACCACTGCTCCCCCTTGGCTCGGAACTTGGCCCGAACAAAAGTTTTGGCCAACTTCCGACCTTCCAGTGGGATTCCAGTCCCACTACCAATTGCAACCTTGATGACTGGAATGTTTTTACTCTGAGTTTTACTCGGTCCGTTTGTTTTCCTTTATCTGATTCCTTTAACTCTCTCCCTACTTGACTTCCTGGTCTTTTATCCTTTTCTTCCCTCCACGGGGTCCGCGGGGTGTGTGCTTTGGGGAATGGTCTTCTGCCAATTGCTAGTTCTACTATGACGCTTAATTGGCTGTCCCTGAATGTTCAGGGTATGAATTCTCCTCAGAAAAGGGTGAAGGTTTTCAAGTATCTCAGGAAGCAGCGGATTGACATTGCCTGCTTACAGGAAACCCATTTTTCGGCGTCTTCCTGCCCTAAATACTTTGATGCTCAGTTTCCTCAGGTGTTTTTGGCTACTGCTCCAACCAAGCAAAAGGGGGTGCTCATAGCTTTCCGCAAATTGGTTTCATTTAGTTGCACTAGACAGATTGCAGACCCTGATGGCAGATATCTATTGCTACAAGGAACTATCCAAGGAAAGGAGGTTACCATTATGACTTATTATGCGCCAAATTCTAACCCAGGACCCTTCTTGACTCACGTCTGCACCCTGCTAGCATCCCATCACAAGGGTACTCTCTTTCTTGTGGGTGATTCAAATTTAGTTTTGAATCCCTCACTTGATAAATACCCCTCGGAGCGTATCGCTCCCTCGCCTGGCGCTAAAAAATTTGCTCGCTCTTTACAATCACATGATCTGGTCGACCTTTGGAGGGAATGCCATCCTCAGGGTAGGGACTATACACATTACTCCCACCCTCATCACTGTCACTCCTGAATTGACCAGATGTTCATGCTACGACGCCACCTTCCTTTGGTGGTCTGCCACTCTGTTTTGGACAGACCCCAATTCTCACCCTGGGTGATGAATGATTCGCTCTTATCGCTTAAAGAGGTCCAGGAAGACATTTTTAAGGCCTCAGAGGACTATTTCCACGATAATCAAGAGTTGGTTGCGTCGCCTGTAATGCTTTGGGAGGCTTATAAGGCGGTACTCCGAGGCCACATTATTCGGGTGGCATCGACCCGTAAGCGGGAACGGGGTCTGAAACAAAGGGCCCTGGAGACCTGTCTGAAGGCGTTATCTGCGTTTTTTAAACAATCCCCCACCTCTGGCAACCGTAAACTCTTGGAACAGGTCCGTTCAGAGGTGGATCTTTGTCTTACCGAGGGGGCTGAACGCGTCTTACGTTGGTCCCGCCAGAGGTGGTATACCAGGGCGAATAAACCTAATCGAATGCTAGCTAACAGACTCCGGACTTTCGCTCCTAAATTCAATCCCATCACTTTACGCACCCGACACAATGTCCTTACAGGTAACCCGTTGCGCATATTGGAGGAGTTTAGATTCCGCCTTACTAAATTGTACTCAGACCCGGAACAGTTTAATGCTCAGGACACTGCTGATTTCCTCGGCCGTCTCCCTCTCCCAACCCTGACGGAGGCGCATGTCACCCTTATGGACCGGGATATACAAATTTCAGAAGTCCTCCAAGGTATAAAAGATCTTAAGGTGGAAAAGCGACCGGGGCCGGATGGCTTTACGGTACTTTACTACAGGAAACTGGCCGTTGTGGTAGCTCCGCATTTAACGGGCATGTATAACTCTGTTAAAAATGGATGCTCCTTTACCCCGGACCTCTTAACGGCTAACATAGTGATGATCCCTAAGCCGGGTCGCAATCATTCCTCCTGGACCAATTTTAGGCCTATCTCCCTAATTAATGTTGACATGAAAATTTTGACCAAAATTCTGGCTAATCGCCTAAACTCTTTTCTCCCTCGGTTAATCGGGAAGGACCAGGTTGGCTTTATACCTCAGAGACAGGCTGGTGACGCTATTCGGCGTATATTGCAACTCCAACACATAGCTCATACTCGCTCGGTGGAATCCATGTTCTTGTCTCTGGATGTAAATAAAGCCTTTGACACTCTGTCGTGGCCTTACCTCATGTCTGTTCTTTGACATTATGGCTTCGGGTCTTCATTTATGCACTGGATGTCTGTCTTATATGATTCCCCCCGGGCAAAAATTAAGTATTATGGATTAGAATCTCCTCCCTTTAATATCAAGAGGGGCACTCGTCAGGGATGCCCCCTATCATCTCTTCTTTTTGTATTGGCTCTGGAACCCCTGGCGGAGGCGATTCGTTCGCATCCGGACATACGAGGCATCGAAATAGCGGGTTGTCCCCATAAAATTTCCCTTATTTGCCGATGATGTCCTTCTTACTTTGACCTCCCCCAAAATTTCTTTACCAAACTTGCAATCCCTTTTGGATACCTTTGCTTCCCTTTCGGGACTCCGGGTTAATCCCTCCAAATCGAAAGCCTTTTCGGTTAACCTCTTTCCTCGTTTGATGGGGGATTTACAGTCGGCATTCTCCTTTCAGTGGGTCTCCTCGATGCCCTATCTGGGAATCCACCTTACCCCCACGTACTCCATATTGTACTAGGCTTATTTTACACCATCGTTCAAAAGATAACGGATATACTGTTGTCTTGGTCTCATTTGCCTTTGTCTTGGTTCGGCAGAATAACAGCTGTTCGTATGTCCTACCTCCCGAAACTATTGTATTTTTTTCGTGTCTTGTCTGTTCGGGGTCCCTCGCATATCCTCCACATACATCAGCGAATAATTATGCAATTTATATGGGGTTCGACCCGCCCTCGATTCGGCAAACAGGTCTTGTTTGCTAAGCGAATCAATGGTGGTCTTTCGGTTCCCAATCTACGGGCCTATTACATAGCTGCTAACATAGCCCCACTTTTGTGCCTTCATGAAACCTATCAGCTTCCGCTCTGGGCTATGCTTGACCTGGTTGACATCGACCCTGTTCCTATCTCCTCACTGCCCTGGCTCCCACCTGTGCACCGTCCGGCGGTTATGGGGCCCTGCTTGGCCCACTCCTTGTGACTATGGGACTCGGTAAAATACTCTGCAGGGCTGATCTCTCCTCATCTCCCACTCTTACTACTCTTACACTGCCCGCTATTCCCTCCAGGTTGTGATAATCCCTCCCAATTTTCATGGTGGACCATGAACGGGTTCACAGATGTTCACTCACTGTTACGGCCTACTAGGATTTTGGCATTTGACGCTTTACGCTCTTCTCACGGTATTCCCTTGCATGAGCACTATTGCTATCTGCAACTTTGCCACTTTCTTCAGAGCCCTATTAGGTCTCAATCTACCCCTTAAACTTTGACCCCCTTTGAGGCTCTTTGTAGAGCCAGACCCCATTCTCCGGGCCTAATATCAATAATATATTCGGCTGTGATATCTACAAAGAGGCTCCCATTGAGGCCTTACCACCTTCAATGGGAGAAAGAGTTGGGGAGGCAGTTGGACCCTGAGGACTGGCAGGCGATGACATTAACTCTGTCCAAATGCTCGTGTAATGTGTTAATTTTGGAAAATGCCTATAAAGTATTGTATAGGTGGTACTACACACTGGCAAGATTGGCTCGCTTTATTCCAAATTATTCTCCACTTTGTTTTAGGGGGTGTTCCCAGGAGGGCACCATGGCACATATTTGGTGGTCATGCCCGCGGGCATGCAGACTGTGGATTAGGGTATTCACTCTCCTCCGCAATCTATTTCAGATTAATATCAAAAGAGACCCTTATGTAGCTCTCCTTGGTAAGCCCATCGTGGAACTACTGCGTTCAGAAAGGCAACTAGCCCAGCATATTTTTACTGCAGCTAGATTGACAATTGCGAGAGCATGGAAAACCCCTGCATTAAGCTTTGAGGCAGTCAAAAACCGCCTGAACGATGTCATGGTCAACGAGAAACTAACGGCTATTCTTTCTGATACGCATGACAAGTTTCTTAGACTCTGGCAACCTTGGATCACATACTACCACCCTTCTAGGTTTGATGTCGCATTGCTGTCACTACAGGACCCTTTTTGCGCGCACCCCGTGGACCCCCTGCTTCCCTCTTCTCTTTCTCCCTCTTCTCCTTCTCCTCTTCTTCTTGTCCTGCTTCCCTTTTTCTTTTTTTTTCTTTTTCTCTCTCTTTCTCCATTCTTTCTTAGACTCTTACTTTGCTGTTTAACCGTTCTATGCTTTCTAGAGGATGCTAATTTTCAGGTTTTATTGTTGTGTATTGTACACTCATTCTACAGGTTTACAGACATCCGGGCATGGCCCGGGTTCGGGACCATCGGATCCTAAGGACTTCTTCATTTTTCCTTTTATCTGAATATAGCATAAGATCACGGCCCATGCTTCCTTTCTGTTGGTGAGGGCTTTCGAGTCCAGATCTACTTTGTATATTATATGCTATAACACTCTATTGCAAACCTGTACTGCTGATTTGTATGACAATAAACTTTTTGTAAAAGAAAAGTCGCTGAACACCCTGTAAAAGTCTATGGGAGATATCTAAAGTGCTAATTTTAAAGGCTTATATGCAAGTTATTGTCATAAAAAGTGTTTGGGGACCTGGGTCCTGCCCCAGGGGACAAGTATCAATTGTGAGGGGGCTAGCTCGGCAGCGGGTATGTGTGACCCCCGGGATGGGCTCCCCACCCAAAACAGGCCCAGCAGACGGAGGTTGTGGTTTTCAAAATCAAAAAGGTGCGGTTTATTTTCTATTTACAGTGACAAAAACACAGCAAGGCAAAAAAAACATAAACAAAATAAATCCTGGTCAACTTGACCTCTGACTAAACTTACAGGTTTCCTAACTAACGACTGGGATCAGCCTAGTGCTGTCCTAGTCCCTGGTTTTAAATGTCCAAGCAAAATATAGCCACACAGGCTTTCTCTCACCGCACAGGGGTTCACTCTCCCTAGACAGTCCACACAGGTCTGCTTCCAGGCATGAGCTAACATCTAATGAAGCTGGGATTTCTTATAGAGGCCTAAATGAGCTGACAAGGTTCAGCTGATCTCATCAACTCCCTGTCTGCACGACGCCCAGCCCTCTCCCTAGAGGTATGAGTCATCCATGAGCCCACTAGCCTTATACAACTCTCCACCTAGCTGTATAAGTCAGCGTAAAGCCTGAATCTGGGCGAAATATATCTACCCCCCTGGATGCAACCAGGTGACTTTACCTTCCTGCTGTCACATACCCCCCCCTCTTGTTTTAACCTCGGGGTTGGAACACCAGCAATCAGGCATTCATGTACTCGAGACAAAGCATCCACATTCCCCATTTGAACGCCAGGGCGATGCTTTACTGTGAAGTTGAATTCCTGGAGGGCCAGGAACCACCTATTCACTCTTCTATTTGTTTCCTTGTTTTGAGCCATCCACTTTAACGGAGCGTGATCCGTAACCATGTCAAAGTGCCTACCTAGCAGGTAGTACCGAAGGGAATCTAGAGCCCACTTCACCGCTAAACACTCCTTTTCAACGGTGGCGTAATTTACCTCATGGGACTTCAACTTCCTGCTGAGGTAAATGACTGGGTGCTCTTCCCCGTTCCAGACCTGGGACAATACTGCTCCTAACCCCACATCTGACGCATCACTTTGTACGACAAAGTCTCTAGAGAAGTCGGGTGAGTACAACACTGGCTGGCTACATAAGGCTTGTTTCAAGAATTGGAATGCTGCCTCAGCCTCGGGGGTCCATTTAATCATGACCGACCCTTTCCCCTTCGTCAGGTTGGTTAGGGGCACAGCCTTAGAAGCAAAGTGGGGAATGAATCGCCGATAATACCCAGCGATTCCCAGAAAGGCTCGTACCTGCTTCTTGCTGTTGGGACGTGGCCAACTCTGGATGGCCTCGACTTTGTTGAGTTGGGGTTTTATTACTCCCCTCCCAATGGTGTACCCAAGATATTTGGCCTCCTCCTGCCCAATGGTACACTTCTTGGGGTTAGCCGTAAACCCTGCTTCCCGAACAGAGTCCAGGACTGCTTGCACTTTTGGCAGATGTGAGGCCCAATCTGTGCTATGGACAATTATGTCATCCAGGTAAGCCGCAGCATACTTCCGATGGGGCCTCAGCATCTGGTCCATTTTCCGCTGGAATGTGGCCGGCGCATTCTGTAACCCGAACGGCATTCTTTTATATTGGAACGCCCCGTCTGGGGTTACAAATGCGGTTTTCTCTTTGGCCGACTTGGCCAGGGGGATTTGCCAATACCCTTTTGTGAGGTCAAGAGTCGTCATGTATCGGGCTGTTCCCAGCCGGTCGATCAACTCATCTATACGTGGCATGGGGTAGGTGTCAAATTTTGTAACTTTGTTCAACTGACGAAAATCGTTACAAAATCGCCAGCTCCCATCCGGTTTAGGCACCAACACAATGGGACTAGACCAATCACTTTGGGACTCCTCTATCACCCCTAAGTTCAGCATTCTCTGTACTTCCTCCCGTATTGCCTCCCGTCGGGCCTCTGGGATCCGATAGGGTTTTAACTTCACCCTTTCACCGGGCGGGGTAATAATGTCATGCTCTACCCCAGATGTTTGTCCCGGCAGCTCAGAGAATACCTCCTTGTTGCGAAGTACAAACTCCTTAACCTCCTGTTGTTGGGGTTGTGACAAGGTGGCTGCGATTCCAACCTCAGGAATCACGCAACCAGTTTGAGCTGGTGACCAAGTGTCTGCGACTAGGGACTCTCTATCCCTCCAGGCTTTCAACAGATTAACGTGATAGATCTGTTCGGGCTTTCGCCTTCCTGGTTGTCTGACCTTGTAATTCACTTCGCTCACTTTTTCCATTATCTCGTAGGGGCCTTGCCATTTGGCAAGGAATTTACTTTCAACCGTAGGGACAAGTACCAATATCCTATCCCCCGGGGAAAAGGTACGGGTCTTGGCTCCACGGTTGTACACTCTCTGCTGTGCCAACTGCGCTTGGGCCAAATGTTCCTTCACGATGGGCATTACCTGTGCAATTCGATCTTGCATCAGGGCGACATGCTCAATCACACTCCTGTGGGGAGAACTCTCACTTTCCCAAGTTTCCTTGGCAATATCCAACAGCCCTCTTGGGTGTCTCCCATACAGTAACTCAAAGGGGGAGAATCCCGTAGAGGATTGGGGCACCTCCCTAATAGCAAACATCAAATAAGGAAGTAGACAGTCCCAATCCCTTCCATCTCTATCCACCACTTTCTTCAACATTTGTTTTAGGGTTTTGTTGAATCTTTCAACCAGCCCATCGGTTTGGGGGTGATACACAGATGTACGCAATTGCGTCACTTTGAACAATTTACACAGCTCTTTCATAACCCGGGACATAAAGGGTGTACCTTGGTCCGTAAGCAGTTCTTTACAAATACCCACCCGGCTAAAAACAAGAGATAGCTCTTTGGCTATGGTTTTGGCCGAGGTATTTCTGAGAGGGATCGCTTCTGGATAACGGGTGGCATAGTCCATTATAACCAATATGTACTGGTGCCCCCTAGCGGACTTGATTATAGGACCTACCAAATCCATTGCGATTCTCTCAAACGGTACCTCAATGATGGGTAGAGGGACCAGCGGGCTACGGAAATGTGGCATCGGGGCCGACCTCTGACACACAGGGCAGGAGGAACAATAATTTTCTATGTCCTTCATCACCCCAGGCCAATAGAATCTCTGTAATACCCTCTCTCGGGTTTTCTCTGTCCCCAGATGACCTCCAAGAATGTGCCCATGGGCCAACTCCAACACCAACTTCCTGTAAGGTTTGGGCACCACAAGCTGCTCAACGGTTTCTTCTGCCCTTTTTGCCACCCGATACAGTAGGTCCTTCTCTACGCTGAAGTATGGGTAAGTGCCAGTATTATCTGGGTTCACTAACTCGCCATCTATTTTCACTACGTTTTCCCGTGCCTTTATTAGGGCGGGGTCTTTCAACTGTTCTGTGGCAAAGTTTTCCCTGTGAACCTCAAGATCAGAAAACTCCACAGACGGTAGGTTTTCGTCTGAGGAGGTGGGCTCCTCTCCAGTTTCTTGAGTCTCCCCTGCCAATACT
Organism: Rana muscosa; assembly: GCA_029206835.1. NCBI lineage: Eukaryota > Metazoa > Chordata > Amphibia > Anura > Ranidae > Rana > Rana muscosa. Next base: position 1,003,010,211 of record CM055122.1, on the reverse strand, counting down.
GACAAGGGAAATTCCGGAGAGTCCTCACCACTCTCAGGGGAGTTCTGGCTATCACATTCCTGGTACATAGGGGCACCAGTGGGGGGCTCAGGATCATCCCACAGTTCCCAGAACTTCGGAAAATCCCTTCCCACAATGGCGTCATGCGGTAACTGAGATACTAAGCCCACTGGATGAGAGAGGGTACCTTTGGGGGTCTCGAAACACACCGTAGTCACTGGATACTCTCGGGTGTCCCCATGCACACAAATAACGGCTACCTTGCTATTCCCAGAGACCTCTGTTTTAACTAACTCAGCCTTTATCAGGGTCACAAGGCTACCTGAATCCAGCAATACCACAACATTTCTACCATTAATACACATTTTGCATAAATGTTTCTCAGTTCCCCGAATGGCAGTGCATGCGACTGTCGCACACAGCGACTGACGTCTGCCCGTCAGAAAGTCACACTGCATGGGTTCCTCCACAACCGGGCAATTTGCTGCAATATGTCCCGCTTGCCGGCAGCGGTAGCAAACGATCCTTCTTGCGGCCTCTTGAGCCGCTGATTTCCCAGGCTGTTCTCGCCAAACTTGGGGTAGAGCTCCCACCCTCTCACTCTCTCCACCCTCACCCCTTGGAATCCTCTTATCCGCCCCTGGGGATGGTCTGGTCTTAGGGTGGAAAGTCCGAGTGTCTCTGGAAGAGGCCGTCAGATTCTCTGTAGCCAAGTATTTCTCCACACGATCCACAAGACCATCGGCCGTCTCTGGGTCTCCATGGCTTACCCACCTTTGGATGGCAGTAGGAAGAGCTCTCAAAAACCGATCCATTACAACACGTTCCACAATCTTTGGTGCGGACAAAGTCTCTGGCTGTAGCCACTTTCTGCTCAGGTGAATGAGATCATACATTTGAGACCTGGGGGGTTTTCCAAGCTGGAAAGTCCAGTTATGCACACGCTGAGCCCGGACAGCCAGGGTGACACCCAGCCTTGCCAATATTTCAGCTTTTAGCATCACATAGTCTTTTGCTTGGTTAGGCTCTAGGTCATAGTAAGCTTTCTGCGATTCACCAGTTAACAGAGGAGCCACTAGTCCAGCCCACTGCTCCTCAGGCCACTTTTCTCTTTCAGCGGTCCTTTCAAATGTGGTCAAAAATACCTCTGGATCATCCTCTCCAGTCATTTTTGTCAATAAACGACTCACCCCAAAGGACGCGGTATTAGTGGGACGGCTTTCCTCACTGGTCTGCGGACGTTGCTGCATTACTGCTTCCATCTGTTGTTGTAGTCTCTGCTCTTGCTTCTGCAACAGGTCTATGAAGCGGGCCTCAGATTGCTGTTGGGCTTGTTGCTGAGCCTCCAGACTCTGTTGTAAAGTTGCAAGGCTCTGTTGATGAGCTTGCTGCTGGGCTGCAAGGCTCCTTTGCAAACCTGCATTTGTCTGCTGTTGATTGGCATTTGCTAGAGCCAGCTGTTTCAGTATCTCCTCCATGCTGGCTTAAAAAAAAACTGCCCGCATTCTCCACCAACTGTGAGGGGGCTAGCTCGGCAGCGGGTATGTGTGACCCCCGGGATGGGCTCCCCACCCAAAACAGGCCCAGCAGACGGAGGTTGTGGTTTTCAAAATCAAAAAGGTGCGGTTTATTTTCTATTTACAGTGACAAAAACACAGCAAGGCAAAAAAAACATAAACAAAATAAATCCTGGTCAACTTGACCTCTGACTAAACTTACAGGTTTCCTAACTAACGACTGGGATCAGCCTAGTGCTGTCCTAGTCCCTGGTTTTAAATGTCCAAGCAAAATATAGCCACACAGGCTTTCTCTCACCGCACAGGGGTTCACTCTCCCTAGACAGTCCACACAGGTCTGCTTCCAGGCATGAGCTAACATCTAATGAAGCTGGGATTTCTTATAGAGGCCTAAATGAGCTGACAAGGTTCAGCTGATCTCATCAACTCCCTGTCTGCACGACGCCCAGCCCTCTCCCTAGAGGTATGAGTCATCCATGAGCCCACTAGCCTTATACAACTCTCCACCTAGCTGTATAAGTCAGCGTAAAGCCTGAATCTGGGCGAAATATATCTACCCCCCTGGATGCAACCAGGTGACTTTACCTTCCTGCTGTCACACAATGCAAAAAAAAGTTTTAAAAACTGGCGTTTTTTCAGGAGCAGGGATTTTATTAATGCTTAAAGTGAAACAATAAAAGTGAAATATTCCTTTAAATTTCATACCTAGGGGGTGTGTATAGTATGCCTGTAAAGTAGCGCTTGTTTCCCGTGCTTAGAACTGTCCCTGCACAAAATGTCATTTCTGAAGGAAAAAAAGTCATTTAAAAGTACTCGCGGCTGTAATGAATTGCTGGTCCCGGCAATACAGAGAAAAGTAATTGAAAGTCATTGATAAAAAAAAAATGCGTGGGGGTCCCCCCAAATTCAATTACCAGGCCCTTCAGGTCTTGTATGGATATTGAGGGGAACCCTGCGTCAAATTTCAAAAAAACATGACATGGGGTTCCCCCCAAATATCCATACCAGACCCTTCAGGTCTGGTATGGATTTTAAGGGGAACTCTGCGGCGAATAAAAAAAAATGGCATGGAGTTACCCCCAAAAATCCATACCAGACCCTTTATCCAAGAACGCAACCTGGCAGGCCCCAGGAAAAGAGGGGGGGACGAGAGCCATTTTTTTTTAATTTTGCGCGGAGTTCCCCTTAAAATCCATACCAGACCTGAAGGGTCTGGTATGGATATTTCGGGGGAACCCACGTCATTTAAAAAAAAAAATTGTCGCAGTGTTCCCCTTAATATCCATACCAGACCTGAAGAGCCTGGTAATTGAATTTGGGGGGACCCCACGCATATTTTTATCAAAGACTTTCAATGACTTTTCTCTGTAATGCCGGGAGCCGACAATTCATTACAGCCGCGAGTACTTTTAAATGACTTTTTTTCCTTCAGAAATGACACTTTGTGCAGGGACAGTTCTAAGCACGAGAAACAAGCGCTACTATACACACCCCCTAGGTATGAAATTTAAAGGAATATTTCACTTTTATTGATTCACTTTAAGCATTATTATTTAAGCATATAAGCCTTTAAAATTAGCACTTTCGATTTTTCATGTTCGAGTCCCATAGACTTTAACGGTGTTCGGATGTTCGAACAAATTTATTGCCTGTTCGCATGTTCTGATGCGAACCGAACTGGGGGGTATTCGGCTCATCCCTATTTGGGAGGTGTAATATTATTAAAATGAACATCTTACCGAAATTCCTATACCTTTTTCAGACGCTCCCCATCGCTATACCCAAACATTTCTTCAAACAGACACAATCCCTTTTCAGTAGATTTATATGGGCAAATAAACATCCAAGAGTTAGGGGATCCTTATTGTCGCTACCTAAACGATATGGAGGTGTGTCTGCTCCAGACATATACAAATACTACCAAGCGGCTTTATTGAGTCGCCTGATTGACTGGAGCCGACATAGTGTGGGGAAAATCTGGTTGGAGTTAGAACAAGCTCAGTGTAGCGGTTTACTCCATTGAGCTGCATGGTGTTATAGGGAGCTTCCAAAAGATAAGAAGAAGCATCCTCTGATAGGTCCTACTCTTCGGATAGGATATGGGCTATTCGCGAAGGGGAAATTATCAACACTAGACTCACCCCTTTTCTCAATTTTGGGGAATCCACAGTTTGGACCAGGACTGATGAAGGGACCCTTTAGTAAACTGGTAGAACAGGGGCTGTTTCAAGCCTCTCATTTTGTGAAGGCAGGAGCATGGCCCACGAGTCAGGAGATGATAACAGGATCCACACCCTATCAATTGGACTTTGGAGGGCACTGCAACTGCGACACTTTCTCGACACCTTGAGTTTACCGAGTAGATATGAGCGAAAGTTAACAAAATTTGAGGGGTACTGTAATGGGAGTGGTACACTGCGGCACACTCTCTCTAAAATGAGTGAATTGCTGAACACACCCACCGAGGATTTCCGATTGCCCTTCTTTAGGAGGTGGGAGGGGGAGCTGGGTAGGGTCTTTTTGGAGGAGCAAAAGAATAAGATACTACGCAATATGTTTGAATCCTCAGTCTGCGTAAGAATGCAGGAGATGAAATTTTAAGATCCTATCGCAATGGTACCGTACCCCGGCCGTCTTAAGTAGATGTTATCCAGACATACCAGATAGATGCTGGGGGAAAAGGAGGGACGTTAATACACATTTTCTGGACTTGCCCCAGATTACAGAGTTTTTGGAAGGAGGTGCGGGAAATTGCGTAAAAGTTTAGAGAGGAGGAGTTGCCGGAGGATTTGACTTTTTTTCTGCTACAGGACTCGGACATTGCGGTTAAAAGGTATAGGAGGTCGATCCTTTGCCACCTCCCGAATGCAGCAAGAGCCTGTATTCCAGTAATGTGGAAGCAGACCCAGCCCCCGTCAGTAGGAATGTGGCTTAAACGAGTAGAAGACTTGAATATGATGGAGGATCTGGTCTGGACCTCCCAGCAGAAACGGGGGGTCTACTTGGAGACATGGGCAGAATGGAATCTTTTTAAATACTCAGAGGAGGGGAAAACTCTTATAGTTTTAAACTGAACAGATGCTATTGGGCTTGGACCTGGGGGGTGCGAAAGAGAGAGAGCAGGGCCTTAAGCCCTTTTTGTTTTTGTTTTTTTTGTTTTTTTTTCCCTTTCTCCTTTGGGGGGGGGGGGGGGGGGTGGGGGGGGGGAATAGGAAAAGTTGAAACAAAGAGAGTTGCAATGATACAGGGGAATAGAAAAGGGATAGAAAGCCCCCCTCCAGCTTGGGGACAAGATGTGGGGCCTTGAGGGGAGGGGGACCAGATGCCCAATTGCGTGTATATGAAAAATCAAAGGTTTGTGAATTGAAGTAATACGAGTAAGGCCTGGGCGATAGGTGGCTTATGGATGTTGCATATGACGGTATATCATATATAGTAGACAGGGGACGTTGTGATGTAAAAAGAATACAAAATGGACCTTATGATGCTTGTTTCTGCATGTACCTGTGATGCTTGTTCTTTTTTTTTTTTGCTTTCTGTTTGTTTCACCAAAAATAAAAATGTTAAATTCAAAATAAAAAAAAAAAAAATAATCTGTCCCCTTTGATATGTGGAGTAAATATTGTTTGGCCACTACCCCCTTTGGTCAACAAGCCCTCTTTGAAATGCGTAATTAGCAGATACCAATGTGGCCCTGCACAACCTTAACACCCTTTTGATGTGTAAAATGGATTTGTCCTGGAATGCCTACATATAACACAATATATAAAATACATATACATATCTATCTATATATCTATATCTATATCTATATCTATATCTATATATATATATATATATATATATATACATCTATATATATATATATATATATATATATATATATATATATATATATATATACATACAAAATATACTACACCTATATATGCTGTTATATACTTTAAACCATGCGTGAATCATAATAGAAGAACAAATATATTTTCTACATATAAGCCAATAAAAATAAAAAAATTAAAAAATTAAAAAAACAGAAGACCATGCTTCAGCGACCCTTTCAATATGTGACAGTTCAAATATGTGACAGTCCAGAATATATGTGCTCCAAAATAATGAATGCGTCTCCTCATAAACCTTGTGGTGTTCAAACAGTGCCCCACATGGATCACATCAGAGCCTCATGACCCATTTATCTCCAAAGAGTTCAGTATGGCTTTATGCAGTATAATATTTTCTTCCACTCCACCAGCACTTCACCTGGCATAGGACAGCAATGGTACCTTTAAATCCCTCAGACCTTCCCACGAGATCTTCACTGCAGACACTTTTTTAAAAAATCTCTCAGATGGTTTTCTCCCCTTAAAAAAAACTCATGGATGGTCTCTTCCCCTTCAAGAGGAGGAGGGGAGGAGACCACCTGAGTTTTTTTTTTTAAAGAAGTGTCTGAGTGTTGTTCAGTGTGCAGTGAAGATCTCTGTGGAGCAGAGGCAGGTCTGAGAATTTAAAGGAACCTTTGCTATCTTATGCCAGATGACATGCTGGTGGAGTGGAGGGGAATAATACTGTATACTTCATAAAGCCATGCTGGATCCTTAAGAGATAAATGGGTCATGAGACTGTATGAGAGTGTGGGTGCCCAACCTTTTGAAGAGCAAGGGCCACTTAAGCAACTTGGTAACTGGTCGCGGGCCACAATGATCGTAGCGGGTGGATGGCAGCCCACTTGGCTCTATAGAGCTCACTCTACTCTTTTTTTTTGTTGAGCTGATTGGATTGGAGGTAGGCATTTGTAAACGGACACAAGTCCATTTACATCTTCCGCTCCTTAGAGGTGAAGGGAGGGTTCGATTTGGTCAGACTGACCGTGTGAAAAGGGCCTAAGGGAGCTTTCCCACTGATGCACGGTTGACTACTTAGAAGTCTATGGCTCAGTGCAAGTAACCCACAGGTGCACTTCTCTGCATCTGTGAATTACTTTGAAAGCAGCCCAGTAACCCCTGCAGAACAGATATACCCATATATACACTGTAATTTTAGTAATAAACTTACCTTTAATAACAGTATTCTATTCCATTCTATTCCATCCCAAAACAGGAGGTCGCGGGCCACATCAGAGGGCTCCGCAGGCCACATGTGGCCCCCAGGCCACTGGTTGGGCACCCCTGGTTTAAATTATTTATATATACATGCTTAAAAGTATTGCTTATTTTGGAAAAGATATACTCGCAGGTCTTGTGAAACAGTTGCTACTGCAAAACAGCAATATTTATTGTATCAACATTTTGACAGCTCACTGGCCATCTTTTGCCAGAGAAAATTCCATCCCCAGCGATTCCACATAAAAAGCAGCAAACTCCTCCCAATGACAACACTCTACAAGTAGTGACATCCCTTTCAAGTGCAAAGGTAAATGTACAAAAAAAAAAGCAGAGGTCAAATGGTTGGGTTTGTTATTAATTAGTCATTGATTGATATTTCTCTTTAGTGGCTTAGGTATTCCAGCTGCTCCAGTAAAATTCCATTTATGATCATGTTCTGTCTATTTCTGTTGCACCCTGCTTGGGGCCAGGGTGACCATGTTTTTTGATACAGGATGTCATGTATGATCATGTAATATGCTGTTTAATTTAGGTACTTGGTACATGCCATAACTTGTACTGATGTTACTTCTGCTCTTTTTATTATTTTATTTATGCCAAAAATTTGTTGTCTTGTTGGTAGTAACTGTTTTGACTATTTGACCTCTACCCTCTTTGACCTCTGTTAGAGATGGAATTGTGTTTTGAGGAAGATGGCCAGTGTGCCGCTAAAACACTGATACAATACCAAGGCAGGATGTAGTGAAACAATCTAAAAAGTAGGGCTGGTCAAAGGTTAGAGGATACAGTTTGTAAGACTATTCTATTTAAAGTGTAACTCTACTTTTGTTGAGAAAAAAACATTCCCCTCTGAGTGATCTATATACATTGCAAGGATTATAACAAACTTTATTGCAGATTCTTACCTTTGGTTATTCTGAAGAAATCCCTCTGTGTTTGTCCATGCCTCTGTTCTAAGTGGGTCTAATCAGAGTGGTTTCATAATTAACTGTCAGGTGAGCAGCTACAGGGCTCAAATGAGGAAATCTGCTGGGCCTGCATCCCTTTAGACATGCTCTTATTGAAAGTATCTGACCAAAAATTACATTTTTGTTGCAGGGAATGCCTGAAATCTGACTTGTATCTTAGGCAGACTTTTGGGAACATTTGTAAGCCAATCACACAAGCAGGAAATTATGTCTCTGGGGAGTGGTCAGTACACACTCTGTGTACAGAACAACTCCAGGTAGCCATATTGCAATGCATTCTCAGAAAATTACAGTGGCTGCAGATTGAAAAGGAACGATAATTTTTTTTGTAATAACATTCAATTACAATAAGATTAGTGTCGCAATTATTTGCGCTATATTATTTTTTCTTTATTTGTTATTTTTTTTCCCACAAAAGTGGAGTTAACCTTTAAAAATAATTTAAATACCTGGTATGAAATGGGAAACTGTATTTTTCCACATATAGTATATGAGCATATATATATGTATATACTGTATAAATTGCTAGCAAGCAAATATTTCCAAAAAGTAGTTTTAACTAATGTGAACTTTTTTGATATATATTGTTTTTAGCTTCATTTTATGTTTATTAGTATTGAAGAAAAAAATGTTTTCTTACATTATTCTATAGTAGTATATTATAAAATGCCCTCCTCAGAGTGAATAAATTATGGTAACTAAAAATATATATATATATATCAATAATTAGAAGGATGATAGAGTTATTGATTGGTAAACTGGAATCACAGTGTGGCTCATATGTAGCCAGAACCTCATCAATAATTAATAGATCCAGCATATTGATTGAATTAATATATCTTGTACAAGCATTAGACCTTTGGAGTTTACAGCTGTCTTCTGATTGTTTAATATCTAATTATCATGTAACCAAAGAAAAAGTATCCCCTGCTAACTATTAAAATGCTGCTAATTTGTCCACCCATTTTGAAAACAGAATGAAATCACAAATTACAAATAACAGATTATGTTGTGTCCACTAAGATAGATGGCCATATTTTAAAAGAGGACATTCATATTCACAAGACCTATACGTTTGTCACAAGTCTGTAATGGATATGTGGATGTTTTATGATTTTTTTTTTTCAACTGATAAATCTTCTTAAGCTGGGTCTGATGAAAAAGAGTGCTTTCAGAGTGATACAGTAAAACTTTAATTTATGCTCACTGCTATAATTAAATTAAAGTTTAGAATATTATTTAATAAGTCTATCGTTACAGTTTCTAGGGTAATTTTTCTGATTTAGTATAAAGTCATTAAAATGAAAAGAGTTGCCATCCCACATAGGTATTTCTAAGTTAGAATAATTCATAAAGGAGGTAAAAAGCTATACACACGTTACACAAGTTATTCATATAAATTAAATTAAATATTTTTTAGGACTTACATATAAGAAAGTTAAATAACATAGCAGTTAAACTCATAACTAATATTGGTATTTTAAAATAATTTGCATCATAGTAGGACACCAAATCCATATTAAAAGGTCAGATATAGGGCACTCCTGAGCAGCCAAAAAGATGACCGCATGTTGAGTCATCTCTGCTCTCTCTATGTGTGCCAACAGCTAAGTTTACCAGCAAAGCCAAAATTCACCCATTTTTAAAAGAGCCACACTACCAACAACACTGATGGGATAATTTGAAGGTGGTTTTACTGAGCCACTTGAGCTCTGCTCCATTTCACTAATTCTCTAGCCTAAACTTGTGGTGCTTGCAGGGAACTACTGCAGATGAGGGTCAATGTTTGCCTTTCACTCCCTTTACCCCTGTTGGCACCCCTCCTAGCAAACAATACCACACTGAACCCATTACACACCAGATTCAGTACCCCCAGTACTGATGGGGACACTTTGGAGAAGCTGGAAGCTTGCTCTGCTGTGCAATTGAGATTTATTTTCTCAACTGCTCTCCCAGCCTACAAGTGAAGGATATGTGGGTGGCTGCTACAGGTGGTGAGTGCTTGCATTCATCTTCCATTATTGCTGGCTCCCTCAGTAATTGCTATAGGAGGAATGCTAATCTTTACTATCCACTGACAAAACTACTCTGTCCCTGGCCTTGTACACAATACTGTTTCAGACTATTTTTTTTTCCATAACATTTTATTGGTAAATAAAATAAGGTTTACATTGCATTTAAACAAGGTGTCTGAAGCAATACAAAAGGTTTTACAGCAGCGATGATCAAAACTAGCATGCAATAATAGTTGCAGAGAATTTTCAGCTTAAGTAGACAGAGTGAACATTGCTTGAGACATGAGGTACGGTTATGGTTAGTCTGCTAAATAACCATGCTTATCACAGTAATATTACTTCTGTCTGATGCCAAATTATGTTTGGGTGTGTTTTGCGGATAGAGTTGGGGATTTTCTAGGTCATGAGGTAACAACCAACTTTGAGTAATTAATTCCTTCTAACAACCAAGCAGCTGAAGTTGGGTAACTATCAGTGCTTGGTGAAATAGAGCTCTGATGGATAAAGGGATTGGTTCAGGGTGTGAACCCAGAAAAAAGAGGAGGGGAAAGGGAAGAATGGGAGAAAAAAAAGGAGAATAGGGGGGGGAGAGTGGGTTAGGTTTGGGATACCTCCCAGTCTCCGCCACCAATCCCAAAGGATTGGAGTAAGGTGGGTAAAGATGTTTGGTTTGAAGATATATGGGTGTTTGTTTAGATAATTTGAGAAGGGTCCTCCCTCAATCTTCCCTTGTTTAGAGGAGGGAGGCCAATTGTCTCATGTTTTGATGAGGTTAGCTTATGAAATGTAGGAGTAGAGTCATTAAGGGTTGCAGTCGTCTTGGGGTGTGTGGTTCGTAATAGTTTGGCTTGTCAATAGTTAGTACTTAGCTGTGGTACGGAAGTGGGTCCAACAGGCCCATGTGTGTGAAAATTTGGTTGGACAATCTTTGGCTATGGAGATTAGTTCTTCTATTCCTGCAATTTTTTCCACTCGTTTGAGTCATTCAGGGATGGTCGGAACATGGGTTGTTGCCCAGTGAAGAGGGATACATAGTTTGGCCGGATTTATTTGGCGTGGTATTAGTGTTTTGCTGTATTGGTGTGTCGGCAGGTCCGAATGGTGAAAGAGGAACTGTGTTGGGGTGTGTTCTAGAGTGTATGTAGAGATTTGTGACGTCAGTTCCCGGATTTGGGTCCAGAACGGCTGGATTAGGGGGCAGGACCACCATATGTGCTCTAAAGTACCTGTATCCCTGGAACATCTCCAGCATTTATCAGAAAGGGCAGGATTATATTTGTTGAGGATTACTGGGGTTCTGTACCAGCGCATTAAGATTTTATAGTTGTTTTGTTTCAGGCTTTTAATGATGTGGAGTTCTGCAGTTTCACACAGATACCATTGCAACAATCCAATGTCCCTTTTACAGTGCCCCATTTGTCTCTCCACTCAGTCCCCACTTTTAAAACTACTATATGGGAAAAAAAATATCTGGTTCCTCCCACAAAATGAGCAAATCAGCTTCTACTCCAACCACATGCCAATCCATCAAAATGGCCTCACAACTCTCAATGGAGCACAGACACTCTTCCCAAGGGCTACTAGATAATCTGGATAAATTGTTAAATGATAGCTCTACTGATGTCCAACTGGTTACCTTAGGTGAGATAAATTTGTGCTCTTGGGGAAATCTGAATTCTTCCCACAAAACAACAACTGGAAAAACTCACCACTAAGCTTACCAGGGACATTGGAGACTTAGGTTCTTGCATTAGTGAGCTCAAACATAAGATGGATGACACAATAACTGTTGTAAACTCCCATGAATAAGATATCAACGTGCTTAAATTAGACCTCTCAAGCAATCTAACCAAACTTTTAACAACTTAAAAACCATAACAGGAGGGGGAATATCAGGCTTTGTGACTTTTCAGAACACACTCCTAAACTCCACCATTAAAGCCCTTTCTGCAAGAACTTATGTCAGAAAGTCTAATAGAGGTTGGAATTCAACTGCATCTACAGAGCCTCTAAATATCAGGTTTTGCAGACAGTTTTCCCTTAAACCCTTCAACAATGGAAAGCTTTGAAGCCAAGCCTATAAATTTTGTAAAACCAATAACTCCAATACAGAGGCTTCTCTTTAACCTGCTCTTTACTTAGATAATCAGTCACATTTTCTTTTTTGTCTGGAAGAAACACTGAAATGTCTGAAACTAACTCTTCTGGCTGTCAATAGTCCACACAATTCCCAAATTCCACCAGGGAAATTTACATGCTTTACACCAATCTGGGAAGGACAGCACCCAAATGCAAGTAGCCAATGGCCTTCCTTAAAATAAACCATACCTTGTTTCACTCTGGTTTATCTGGTTTAACAATTCAAAATGTACTATTAAAGAATGATGACATATACATCTTATTTCTCTATTGCAGCCTGAAGCTTTTTGTTTCATTACTTATTTCATGTATCTGTTTATACCTCTTTTCCTATACCCTCCTTCCCACTTCTATAGTCTTGATTCCAGTTTCCCCCTCCCCTCCCAACCCCACTTGCCTTTTTCCACCCAACCACCCTTCCCCCTCTGCCAACAATGAATAGTCATATATTACTCATTTACAATGTTGTTCGTAAACTCATAGGCAGGCTTTTAGTGCTATTTGACCTTTGAGACTGTACCCTTTCTGTAACCATTGCAAAATGCAATCTATGCTAATGCAACTTTGTCCTTGTTGTACCAATATACTGTTCTAAAACTTCAATAAAGAAATATGGGAGATAAAATCAACCATACCAGATCTGCTTTAGACCCATACAGTATATCTCTTATCTGGCCCGACACCTTGGCACAAAGTGTAAACTTGTCTTATACGTGGGACCCCAATCTACCCCATTCATCCCTGCATTTCAAAACTTCCTTGCCATTTTTTTTGTCTATATGCAAAGGGCTATAAACCCTTAAACACCCTTTCCTAAGGCTCCTCTTGCTAGTCATCCCTACCACTTACAAACAACCATAAAATGTCATCCTCACAGCCATTACTGCAAACTCCATGTAGACGTCCAGCCCTATCTACTTTTGCATCACTTTGGGAACATTATCCCATGTTCTTTCCATTCTTTGCCCTTTGCAACATTTGGGGTCCAATATATCCCACTACCTGAACCAGATAAACTCAACACAAGTTCAGGAGGAATAAGACTTATATGGACACCTTGACCCATAATTTACATTCTCATTCTAAAAAAGCTATACTATAAATGAGTTGTGAACATCTTCCCTATTTACATGCTCCTCTTCTTGAGATGGTCTTATCAAGATGGTTGTTCTGTTTCAGTTTTGAAAAAACTGTTTACTTTATGAATATACTGTTATATACTCCCTACAAACATACATTTATCATGCTTATATTGTGTTGCAATTTCTAACCCTAAATATAGCTTGAGTGAGCTATATAACTTGACTTATAGGCATACATATTATGGCATTTTTTACTGTTAGGCGATGGGGGACTGTGCGCACCTGGGAATCTTTTCTATAGTCAAGAATAATTATGATGGCAAGGCAAACCTGATCTGCCCTGACCCCAAACATTAACACTCTACTTATAACATTTGTCCTTGACATACTATTTCTCACCACCAAAGGAAGCCCCTCTCTATCTTTCTCTTACTGTTATAATTTATATTAGAATATTCACTAACAGTGACTCTGAGTACACAAGCTGTTAGACCTTCTTCCTTACCCCATATCTACACTTACGTTTCTACCCTCTCAAACCTATCCCTACTTCCCTCATGGAAATTGACCCCATAGCAATATATTAATATCACTCCCTAGCTCCAATATCATAGGCTTCCAAGAGACTAGGCTCTCAGCTTCATCCTATTCTAAATACTTTTACAAGAGTTACCCCCAAGTATTCCAGGGCCATTTCATAGAATGGCATGGAACCCAACCTTCCCCATACTCAAACAAAGGGCATGTGGACCTGGGCACTGCCTGGAAGACATGTACCAATGCAAACATTTTAAATAAATATATATATAGTTTTGGGGAAAAGCTCTTTTAATAAACCTTTAAGGTCAACATACACAATTTCTTTAAATGTCATGTTTGTGAGATGCCTTAACCACTTGTCAACCACACTATTGCCAAATGATGGCTACAGTGTGGTCATCCAGTTCTGGGAGGGCATTATGTGACATTCTCCCATGATCGCGCCCACTACGGCACGCAGGTGGTGCGCTCTGTGATCGCTGTGTCCTTAGGACACAGCTGATCACAGATCGGGGTAAAGGGCCAATCACAGCAGCCCTTTACCACATGATCAGCTGTGTCCAATGACAGCTGTTTATGATGTAAACACAAGCTAGTTATCAGCTTTGCTTTCCTCACGCTGACAGAGCCAGGAAAGGAGAGACAATAACTGGCTTGTGTGAAAGGGACATCTACACCGATGATCAGGGAACTGATTATCAGTGCAGTCCCAACAGTGCCCACCAGTGGTGCTAATCAGTGCCCACCAGTGCTGCCAATCAGTGCCCATCAGTGTCACCTATCAGTGCTGCCTACCAGTGCCCATCAGTGCCACTTATCAGTGCCCATCAGTGCCACCTATCAGAGCTGTCTATCAGTGCCCTTTAGTGCCGCCTCATCAGTGCGTATCAGTGCAGCCTATCAGTGCCCATTAGTGCAGCCTTATCAGTGAGGGAGAAAAATTACCTGTTTGCAAAATTTTATAACAAACTATGAAAAACTTTTTTTTTCTAAATTTGTGGGTTTTTTTTCATTAATTTAGAAAAAAAATTAAAACCCAGTGGTGATTAAATACCACCAAAAGAAAGCCCTATTTGTGCGAAAAATAAAATACAAATTTATTTTGAGTACAGTGTAGCACAATTGTCATTCAAAGTGTGACAGGGCTGAAAGCTAACAATTGATCTGGGCAGGAAGAGGATAAAAGTGTCCAGTAGGCAAGTGGTTAATGTCTGGTTGTGGTGGCCACCTGTCCTCTTTAGACTAGTGTTTAATTTTATTAGTGCTGAGGAGAGCTTGGCACCTTATGTGTAAATTAAATGGTGTTTTTCTATATGTGGATAACCAATTAATAAACGTGCAGTCTTAATCCGTATTCCTCTCTGACAATTCCTTTGCAACTCCTTGTTTCTCCCCCTCTTTTTGAAGTGGTTAAACCTGCATGTGAAGTGCAATATATATAGGATGTACTACAGCAAAAGTGATATTTACAAAGAAAAAAAACAATTACATTAAATTAAACAAGTAAATTGCTGGCTGCTAAATTATATTTTCCTTCATGCTTTTTTGTGTAAACAATTGGCATAAAAACTCTCAAAACAAAACTCAAACAAAGGGCATGGGAAGCTGGGAACTGCCCTGGAAGACATGTACCAATGCAAAAAAAAATATTTAAAAAATACAGTTTGGTGGGGAGCAGCTTTTTTATAAATTTTAATGGAGACCATAAAAAAAAATATCAAGATTGGGTGATACCTTTAACTTGCATGTGAAGTGGCACATCTGTAAGATGTACACAAGAAAAAGTGGCATTTACAAAGAAGAAAGTATAATTTCAGTTGCTGGCCACTAAATGACATGGCACAGCTGCCTTGTTCTGTTAGTAAACAAAGCAGCCAGGGATTCCCCTCATCTATGCCAGACCCTTATCCTAGGTCTTTATCCTGGATTGTAAAGCAAGCCATAGATTATGCAGTTTTCTTTCTTTCAACCACGGGTTGAAGGAAAGAAAATCACAGTCAGTGTTGATGGGGGAATTCCACCTGCTGTGCTATTATATTCTGACAGCAGGAGGTTTTCCTGTCATACGAATACAATGATTACTGCTGGCAACTATAGCTGTTGGCAGTGATCACATGAAAAGAAAATGACAGGCTAGTTGTACTGAAGTTGATCGATAGATCAACTTCAGTACAACCAGCCTGCCTATAGATGGGTAGAAATTTGACTGGTTCCTGCTGAACTGGCCGAATTTCGATCTGTCCATGGGGCCGGCTTAAGAAGGGACCCCACAAAAAGAAAATGAAAAACAAAAAATTCATACTAGATCCTTATCCATAATATTGGTCTAATATGCATTTGAAGGGGGCCCATGCCACCAAAACCCTCAAAAAATTATGCTAGTTCCCCCCAAATTCTATACCAGACCCTTATTTTAAAAGGGGCTTCTAGATTTCAGATTCTTCCTGCAGACCCCTGCAACCATAAGGACAGGGTTGTGGGAAAGAGGCCCTTGCCCTTTCCTGGTCATACAGGCTGCATGCTTGGAAAAGGGTCTAGTGTGGATTTTGAGGAGAACCTACACATTTTTTTTAATGTATTTTGCATGATGTTCCCTCTTAACCACTTCAGGAAGTTTTGGCTGCTAAATGACCAGGCCATTTTTTGTTATACGGCACTGCGTCGCTTTAACTGACAATTGCGCAGTCGTGCAACGTTGTACCCAAACAAAATTGACGTCCCTTTTTTCCCACAAATAGAGCTTTCTTTTGGTGGTATTTCATCATCTCTGTGGTTTTTATTTTTTGCGCTATAAACAAAAAAAGAGCGACAATTTTGAAAAAAACACAATATTTCGTACTTTTTGCTACAATAAACATCCCCAATTTCTTTTTAAAAAAGCTATTTTTTTCCTCAGTTTAGGCCGATATGTATTCTTCTACATATTTTTGGTAATAAAAATCACAATTAGCGTATATTGATTGGTTTGCGAAAAAGTTATAGGATCTACAAAATAGGGGAAAGATTTATGGCATTTTTATTATCAGTGACATTATGGTGGACAGATTGGATACTTTTGACACATTTTTGGGACCATTGACATTTATACAGCTATCATTGCTATAAAAATGCACTTATTACTGTGTAAATGTCCCTGGCAGGGAAGGGGTTAACAGTAGGGGGCAATCAAGGGGTTAATTGTGTGTCCTATATAGTGATTCTAACTGTGGGGGGATGGGACTACTTAGTATGAACAACAGATCGCTCTCCTCACCCCTGACAGCACGAAGATTTACATTGACAGAACTCCATTCTACCTCTGTGTGGAGCGATCGCGGGGGCACAGTGGTCATCGCGACCACTGGGCACGTGCATCGGCTCTTGTGGTCAAAAGGCGAACCAAAGCAAAGTAACATAGTTTCGCCCAGGGGAGTACAACTGCGGCGGCTGGTCGGGAAGGGGTTAAAATCCATTTGTGGAGCAGGCCCAGCTTCTTTTTTTTTTTTGAGTAGGATCCTAACTTAAAATCTTTACTGGGTCCTCATCTAAGATCAGGGTCTGGTATGAATTGTGGGGGAACCACATGTGGGTTACCATTATTGGTTGTTATTGTGTAATTATTATTGGTTGCCAGTGAAGTAGTTGAATGTTATGGTTTCTATACTCTGGAAACCAACTGTCATCAATTTCTAGGACATGTTCAGCCAGCCACACAGCGTCCTCAGTTGCTGAGAGGCAGGTGCCCTAGCAACTGTGTTCACATTCCTTCTGCAGGTTGTTGGATTTTTACTAGAAGTGATTTAGACAACTGTGAAGCCACTCAATCATTTGTATGGCCTGCAGGATGTGCCATCACCCTGCTGACCTCAGCCACAGATGTCCATGGTGAGTGTCAGTAAGGAGAGTGGAGGACAATCAGCAAACATCCATTCACTTTTCCCTGCAGAAAATGAAGCCAGAAGTGATAAGCTTTTTTCCAAACTCATACCTGAAATGAAGAAACAGAATATACTTACCATTCCTACTGTCTGTATTTATAAATTCTGCTCTGTTAGTGAAAAGTAGTTGTTTTCCCCGCAGCCGTCACCAGTTCCTCCTGCTGACCTATTGCATACCAACATTTTGAGATGGGAATGAGGGACACCTACTAGCAAACGTATGTAGGCATAGGACACGCCTCCTGCCACACCCTCTTAAAGGAAAATTAACCTCCAAAAAAGGTTAAATTAAATCCACTAGGGCTTTTTTTTACCACTACTATTCCCTTATATTGGCTCTTAAAATTTACAAATGCCGCAATTTAGAAATTGGATGAAAGGTTTAGCACTGGGAAACACTTTTTGAAAGATAAAAAGTGCATTTTATATACAACTATATAGATCAGACCAGAATGAGGGACAAATGAGAGGGAAAGAGGGACATTGCTCCAAATTAGGGACACTTGAGAGCTATGGCGATTGTATCCTTTAGTGACATGAGATCAGCAAGAGGACCAGAAGAGCTGTGGGAAACCTATGAGATTTATATAAGTGAAAAAACTGCGCTAAACCAGGAGTGGTAAGAAGCTGCTAGCACTCAAACAAACAAAGCAAAAGACAAAATGGATTCAAAAATAGTGCAGCGCTACAATACAAATATAAAGAAATGGCTACAGACCGTAGCTCAAATATGTGATACAATGATAACCACAGTGAATATAAATCAATACATAGAGTTCATGAACAGTCAATTCCAATGAGTGATCTCTGATATGAGCTATCCTCCATGGGAACAGAGGAACATACCCCTATGAGTGAATATAGAATGAATGCAAGATTTAAACATAAAATAGTCCAAAAATGTTGAAGAGGATGTCTATTCATGGATAACACCGTCACAGCATGGAAGGACCATAGGACCCAAATGTTGATGGTGGAAACACAAAAGAAGGGCACAGTAGATACAGTCGGGTACTCTTACCGGAAACGGTGGACACACCTGTCATATGACAGTGGGTCAATCGAGCTTGATAGTCGCCGTGACCAGAAGATGGAACTAGATGACCTGGGTGCCTACGACCGATTCCAGCGAGATGATGAATAGTCAGCTCACACGATGGTAGTCCCTCCGACCGTACAGGTTCCAAATCGTTCCAAAAGTGGACACAAGGGTGGGAGAAAAAAGAAGAACTCCAGATAGTGCAGGTCAATATAACCGATCGAGGTTTATTGAATAATTTTTTGTCTTAACAGCATAAAGACAAATAAAAAATGTCACGTGATAAAAAATGGTAAAAGTAATAAAAGCAATGTGGGGTACAGCGGTAGCAATCCCTACGCGTTTCGACTACTGTGCCCCTGTTGAAGAATTTAGTAGTTGAAACGCGTAGGGCTTGCTACCGCTGTACCCCACATTGCTTTTATTACTTTTACCATTTTTTATCACGTGACATTTTTTATTTGTCTTTATGCTGTTAAGACAAAAATTTATTCAATAAACCTCGATCGGTTATATTGACCTGCACTATCTGGAGTTTTTCTTTTTTCTCCCACCCTTGTGTCCACTTTTGGAACGATTTGGAACCTGTACGGTCGGAGGGACTACCATCGTGTGAGCTGACTATTCATCATCTCGCTGGAATCGGTCGTAGGCACCCAGGTCATCTAGTTCCATCTTCTGGTCACGGCGACCATCAAGCTCGATTGACCCACTGTCATATGACAGGTGTGTCCACCGTTTCCGGTAAGAGTACCCGACTGTATCTACTGTGCCCTTCTTTTGTGTTTCCACCATCAACATTTGGGTCCTATGGTCCTTCCATGCTGTGACGGTGTTATCCATGAATAGACATCCTCTTCAACATTTTTGGACTATTTTATGTTTAAATCTTGCATTCATTCTATATTCACTCATAGGGGTATGTTCCTCAGTTCCCATGGAGGATAGCTCATATCAGAGATCACCCATTGGAATGGACTGTTCATGAACTCTATGTATTGATTTATATTCACTGTGGTTATCATTGTATCACATATTTGAGCTACGGTCTGTAGCCATTTTTTATATTTGTATTGTAGCGCTGCACTATTTTTGAAACCTATGAGATTGACAGTGCGGGAAGTTTTGGTTTCTCAACAGACTTTGGGAAGACCATTTCTAAACAAAAGAACAGAATTCAATAGCAAAGGCACACAAAAGTGAAATATCCTGTTTCTTTCCTTACAAGTATGCTTTCGCTTGAAACATTTTTCTTATGTGACAGGGAAACTTTAAGGTTGAAGATTAGGATATTTAGCCTACAGGAAGAGTATCACACCACACTTACTGAACGCAGCTAAATTATTAATCCCCAGATTTTGGAAACAGATCACCTGCCCAACACTAGAAGACTGGAAAAAGGAGGTCAACCGGATAATGGAAGCCGAAAGGTGGATTCAAGTAGTGAAGGACAAAAAAGGGGAAATTGAGAAGACATGGGCAGGCTGGATACATTGTGCACCTGAGATGGGCTAAGATAAGAGACATGGAATGGGAAAGCAGGGGGTGTAGCAGACTCATATAGACCCCAGTATAGTTGCTTATGGTTTTAGCTATAGAAGAATAAAGAGCCAAACCATGAACCTTGACCAGGATTGATCTATTCATGTCTTCCTTCTTATTTTATCTTTTTAATTTTTCCGTTTTTTTCCCTCTCTTTTCTTCCCCTCCCTCTCTCTCTCACTGACCTCCCTTACAGTTTCTTACTGCTTTGATAGTGTGGAGTAAGATGTCTGCCCCTAACTAGGAGAGAGAGGGAGTCAAGCCACGTTGAAATAGTGAGGGGATAGATGGGAAGGAGGGTGGAGGATAAGGAGTAGGGCAAATACAGGAGAGGAGGGACTTAAAGTAGAATTTGGACAGAGATTGTACATGGTCACCATGAGGATATCAGAATAATTTTTTATTTTTTGGGGGAAAATTATGGGTCTGTCACTTAAAGTTGGGGGAAAAGTAGGTCAGGAGAATCGCCTGAATGTAAACACGGTTAAAGATATTTTTATCACAAGGTATAATTATTTATTTTTAACACCATGGCCATTAGTGGCCTCTTATGAGGTCTTGGTAGAGGGGGAATCAATATATAAACATGTGGAAGAGGGAGAGGGGATCCCCCCCCTCTTCCTTTCTTCCCCCTTTTTTTTTTTTGTTTTGTTTTTTGGTTGCTGTTACTCAAGTTGGGGAATTAGGCCATGGGGGCGACTACACTCAATTACGGGTAATTAATATATAACCACGAGGCACAAATGTATATGTGTGTATATATGTATATATATGTATGTGTGTGTATCCACATAAAAAGAATATGTTACCATGGCCATTAGTGGCCTCTTTGGAAGTAGGAAGGGGTTTTTCTTTTTTTTTTTTTCCCTTCCCTTTGCTTAAGTGACACAGAAGGGCACAGTAGGAGAACACATGACTCAAGTAGAAGGCATGGAGTGGGTAGGGACAGAGCAGACTTACTCCACCGCAGCCGGGGATGGTGTGGAGGGGGGGGAGGTGAGGGAATTAGCTATCAATTATTTTCCCTTATTTTTTCATGTCTTTTTTTCTTTTTATTTTTTCTTTGGTTTCTTTTTTCCTTTCTTTCTCTTTGGGGGTGGGAGGGGGGAGGGTAGTATAATTGATAAACTTTTGATAAGACAATTTCGTACCTAGCTCTTTCCTGTAATGTTCATTTGTGTTTTTTATGTAAATGATGGAATATAAGAATGTACAATGCTGAATGGAAATGTTGAAGTTTATAATAAAATAAAAATTTGATTATAAAAAAAAAAAAATTAGGATATTTGGTGTTGCTGTAATTGAACATGAACATTAAACAGATAAACAGGGTTAGATGTCTGTCATATAAATGGAAAGGCATTTCAATTGTGTGATCATATCTCTAAATGAAATACTTTTAAATGTCTGGAATATTTCCAACCCTCTCACAAATGTAGTGACATATAATTAAATGGTCTTCAGGATTAAGACTGGAGACAGTTTCCAGTGCTTGCTTACATCAACGAACATTAAAAAATAAAGACAATTACATGCGCATTTGTTTATCATTTTAGATGTTAATTTTTAAATGAACAAAATGATAATAATATAGAAAATAACCAATGTGTTTTCTTTTGGTTTGACATATAGCTCTGATTTTTGTGATTTGTTTAGTTTAATTGAAAAAGAGAATAAAACTGTATTTCAGGTAATAAGATTTATAGGTAACATTTGTTTTATTAAATTACTTCTGTGACTAATCTGTAGAATATAATATAATTTCAGAAGTATAAAAATGGCAATCTAATTCTACAATACATATTGGCCTTGTTGCATATATCATTTGTCATTAAGATCATATGACTCGCCTACTTAGAACCAGGAATGACGAAATATCTAATATTGCAAGTGCCTGTGGGCACAGTGTTTGCAAGCTCTGTGTGTTGCAATATCTGTTTTATATAAGTAGAAATAATGTTGATATGGATCTGTGACTTTTGGTTTTTCAGGATGGAAATATTCTGGGTTAAAAACTATTTTCTTTCTTTTTTCCTTTCTTTTTTCTTTCTTATTTAGTCCCCGTATTGCCATTTATCAATCTTGTGTGTGCTCCATTCCAGGCTCTTGATCATATGCCTTAATAGCAGCTTTATATGTCAAGCGCCTTTTGCTGTTAAAGGCTCTTTTTCCACTATTGCAACCCCAAAGTCGCATGATTTACAATGCAACTCTGCAATGCGATTTTTGATGCAATGTCATGCGACCGGTGAAAACCATGTGAGAACAAGTTGCACCGAAGTCGGAACAAAGTAGTGCAAGAACCTTTTTTGGAGTCGCTGCGACTTGAGTCACACCAATTAGAACGGGAAACATTGAAATACATGGGTTTTGACTTCACATGTGTCAAGTCGCACAACAACTCGCAGTAGTGGAAACAGAGCCTTAGTGCACTTGTGTAGCATTTTTGTTGTGTTGGCCAAGAGCAACTTTCTAACAGGAAACTTGCCAGGAAACTTGCCAGGATTCAATAGCCTATGTGCATCAGAGAACAGGGGAACTAGCTTCAAAAGTGACAAAGTGACATGTGGGAAACATAGTTCATAGAGTTAAACTTTGTGTTTAAGTTATGTTCTTAAATAAGCCTTTAGCTATACAAATAATTTTGCTTGGTTGCAGTTTTGCTTTCATTTTGAAATAATTTTTTATTTCATTTTTTTTTTACATAGGTTACATTTGTGGAGGATATTATTTACATTTGTTTAGTTTTTCTTTGATCACTATCTTAAGTGGTCCTTTAATTGATCTTACTACAGTTAAGACCCGTACACACGGGCCAAATGTCTGAAGACAACGGGCGGTTGGAGAAATAAACTGGCCGACATTTGGCCCATGTGTATGTAGGTTTGCCGGATGTGCCGACTGACCGACTCCCGATCAGTGCTCTCAGCCAATGGTAGAGGGCGCTGATCGGAGTGTTCTGGTGGGGGGGGCACCTTGTCAGAACACAACAGCTCAGTGGAGGAGACCGCTGAACTAAACTTGCATGGTTAGTACAGTGGCTCTGACCAGACCTGTCATTTTTGGGTTGCACAAAAAAAAACTGTTACTGTGTATCCGACTTTAGAGTAGACCTGCTTTAAAGGAAACCCATCCTGAGATAAACATATACCAGTAAGCTGCTTTACTGACCTCTTATTTTTATTATGCTAAATGTCTGGGTATCATGAAATACTATCTTCACTTCAAATTCTGCATACTTGTTCAGATTAGTAAATTAGAAAGTATTGAAGCCAGTGGCAATGTGGCAACAAACATTTTAAGAATAAGACCAGCCATGACAGTCTATGTGTTTCTCCATAGGGCCCAAAAAGGCTATTGCATTATTCATTTAAAGAAAATGCATTAAGGCATAGATTTAAATGGGACATGCATCCTGCAAAACAAGTAGGTATGTTTCCAGCCTGGATATCTTTAATGTGAGAAATATGTGGTATTGCTAATCTCCTTCCAATAATGGGATGCTCTGGTAAGGTAATTGAACCCAATGATGAAACAAATGGACATAGGTATTCAGCCTAACTGCCAAATGCAATGTAAGGTACTTGGAAGGGATCAAACCCCAGTGGGAATAGACAATACCAGAAAGTGCACAGAAACAAATTTCCTAGCATAACAGAACAGCTGTTTCAGTGAAAACTGATAAAAGGGGAAATACCTCCACTAAACTTGCAACTGAAATCTGAATACATCTGATTTTCTGTATGGGACAAACAGCATGAAGCTCTACAGTAAGGGAATAAGTCTGTGTTAGAAAAAGGTAAGCGACATTAATTCCCACATCACCTCATTACTAACAGAAGGCAATGGGGTGGACTGGTGTTTCACAACAATTCTGTTAGAAACAATAGACAGAAGGGTGGTTGCTTGAATTTGGGATAAGGCAGTGGCATTGAAAGTTAACAATTAGAATTTTGTTGAAGCTGAAATCTAAAAAAACAGTATTAAACCCAGAATTAAACAATTATTATATTGCAGCTTATCGTTTCTTAAACATGGAGGTTGCATTAGTTTTATTTTTTAGGCTTTTTCCCCCTTATTCTTACCTGGTGATCTGACCAGTAAGTCAAATTTTTTTCTACCACTTAAGCCCCGGACCATTTTGTGTAGCTAAAGGACCAGGCCACTTTTTGCATTTCGGCACTGCGCCGCTTTGACTGACAATTGCGCAGTCGTGCGACGTGGCTCCCAAACAAAATTGGCGTCCTTTTTTTCCTACAAATGGAGATTTCTTTTGGTGGTATTTGATCACATCTGCGGTTTTTATTTTTTGCGCTATAAACAAAAATAGAGCGCCAATTTTGAAAAAAATGCAATATTTTTTACTTTTTGCTATAATAAATATCCCCAAAAAATATATAAAAAAACATTTTTTTTCCTCAGTTTAGGCCGATACGTATTGTTCTACATATTTTTGCAAAAAAAAATCGCAATAAGCGTTTATTGATTGGTTTGCGCAAAAGTTATAGCGTCTACAAAATAGGGGATAGTTTTATGGCATTTCTATTAATAATTTTTTTTTAACTAGTAATGGCAGCGATCAGCGATTTTTATTGTGACTGCGACAATATGGCGGACACATCGGACACTTTTGACACTATTTTGGGACCATTGTCATTTTTACAGCGATCAGTGCTATAAAAATGCACTGATTACTGTGAAAATGACACTGGCAGTGAAGGGGTTAACCTGTAGGGGGCGCTTAAGGGGTTAAGTGTGACCTAATGTGTGATTCTTATTGTGTGGGGGCATGGCTTGGCGTGTGACATCACTGATCGTCGTTCCCTATGACAGGGAACAGATGATCAATGACAGTCTCACTAGGAAGCACGGGGAGAGGTTTGTTTACACTTACCTCTCCCCGTTCTTCAGCTCTGTGACCCGATCGAGGGACACCGGCTGCGATCAGGTTCGTGGGTCCCGCGGGCGCGGTCACGGAGCTCAGGACCGGGTCGCGAACGCGCCGGCGGCGCACGCGAGACCCACGGCTGGGCATCTTAAAGAGGACGTAACTGTACGTGCTTGTGCCCAGCTGTGCCATTCTGCTGACATATATGTACAGGCGGCGGTCCTTAAGTGGTTAAAAGAACAAGCTCTGCTGCAGATGTACCAGTTAGATGGATGGGACAAACCCTTTACCACTGTCAGGGGTGCTTACAATTTATTTATTTATGTAAAACCTTTATCCTAAAAGGAAAAAATGTTGCTATAACTGCTTATTAAGTGCGAGCTGGAGTTTGGCATCAATTTGATAGTGTATCTAAATCTGATAGTGCATCTAGCATGCCCCCACAGATTAATAATGCTGCTGTCCAAAAGTGCTCCTGTGCTCCTTCTTCCAGAGTGGGGGCACTCTAATATAAGAGGTGTGTTACTGCCCAGATCACAAGGTGAAAACTGGGAGAGAAAATTAAAAAAAAAGGAAACAAATGCATTTGCCATATTTTTGGTTTTGGGTTTAATACTGCTTTAATTTCTACAACAGAAAGGCAATGAGGGAAATTATATATAACTAGTTATAACTAGGAATGAGCTTCAGGTTTGGGTTAAACATGCATTCAACCTGAACCCAGCCTGTTCACAGTTCAGTGAACAGACAAAAAAATTGGCCATATTTGGCCAGTTCATTTTCCCAAACTCCAGCTGGCAGCCCCCCCCCCCCATTTTTCTTACCACCCAGGCTGAATTATTGGATAAGGGTCTTTGACACCATATTACTGGTCTTACAAAAGCTAGCCAGAAGCCTGTCATTTAGTGACAATAGCACTACTGCCACTAAATGACAGTTCCTCTTTAGCTTTTCCTGGGTGAAACCGTTGACCAAATACAATGTCATTCAGCAGCGGGAGCCAATGGGTGCACTGCTATCAATCTATCCAATCAGGACACTGAACACCAGCTAGATCTGGTGTGCATAGAATGCATTAGGGTGAAAAACCATGAGGGTTTACAACCCCTTTGAAGGATTGGTATATCCTCATTATGCATTAATGCTGCCCTTTTAAGCCACAGACCCTTTTCCTGCTGGCAGTGCCCAGCCACATGTACCATTTCTTTTATAAAAACTTGCAAACCAGCCTTGAAAAAAGCCAGTAAAAAAGAAAATGAAGATTCAGCTCCTATAGACTTCAGTGAGGTTCAGCATTATGGTATTTGCAAACTTCTTGATGGGTTCAGCTGACTGTGTAGTGTGTACAGTGAATGGTTCACTAGTTTTAACCTGAAAAAAATGAAAGCCTTTGAAAATATATTAACACCACTTCCATCTGTGATCAGTCATTCAAAATGAACTCCAGACATACACTAAAAGTCTGCACTATTAGTTTAATTCTTTTTTTAAACACAACTAATATAGAATGCCAGAATATTTATTGATATCAGGCTCTTACATTCCCATGTACATTGACACTCACATGAGTGTGAAAATCACCCAACCTAGTTGAGTTTTGCTGCATGTTTATTTTTGACATGGAACCTGCTAATAAGAAGAGATAGGAGAGTGATGACCTTGTCCATTAGCTTTTGATCCTTCTCTGATCGGTCAGGGTGCAGGTGACTTTGCTGTGTGTGTGCATTATAAAAAAAATCAGGTTACCAACCTTGCTGTGCTCTCTGCCAGGACATCTTACGACTTGTTGTTGGACAAAATTACAAATCCTTCGGCAAGTACGACAGCTCTGTACATTCAGCTATTTGCCTGAAGCTCAGCTAAAGTCTGAAAATGCATCAATTAAAATGTGAATAAATAGTTTAGTCTCACATTAGAAGATTATTGCTTGTGCATAAACATTTTACACTTTAGATAGCTTTCTGGTATCACCAATATAAATTGCTCTACTAATCCTGTATTGTCTTTCTCTGAAAGAATGAGGTCTGATATTTGCTCTCTGTATAGGGGATAAGACTGAATACAGTGATTGAAGACTTGTACACAAAATGACAGATACCATCTTACTTAAATGACAATGATGCCCTTTTGAAATCATCAGGATTTAATGCATTATTTCAAAAGGGTAATGAGAAACATGAGTCTATGTTATAGGTTTAGCTTAGCACATATTCATCTCTTTTAATAAATGTTACAAGATAGAGTTCTATTTTTACCATATAACATTATACATTTACGCACTTGATTTAAACGTAAGACTTTTGTGGCTTTATACCGTCAAAAATAAATGCCCAAAATTCATCCATTCAACCAAAATGAGATTCCATTATTCACAATAGGTGATCTCTTCATTATTGTCTGCTGGGCAGTAACAGAGCGCCATAGGCTATTTTTGTTTATGCCCACATAGATGTCGAATTTGCCCAGACAGTCCCGCATCTTTGACCTCAATCCCGATGATGCTGTGTCCTAGGCTTCTTGGGTTCATGGTATCACCTTTATTTGCGTTACTAAACATATGCAGTTACTTTAATAAGGCACTCATTATAGTGATTGAGGGCCACAAGTGGGTGGTCCCAGCATAATTAGAGGTGGAGTTTAAGCATGCTACTCTAGCAAGTGGGCAGAGTCTGGGTGGGATCACCCGTCCACTGGGTGGGCCTGAGGCAGATTGTGGTTAGGGTTACCAGGGTCCTAGGGAATTCAACTAAAATATTGGTAAGTAAGGTTTATGGAGATGGCCCCCAAAAAATCTTGACCAAAAAATCTGTAGAATTTCAGATGCTGGCATCTCCTTCCAGTTCTGTAAGTTCCATACACAGATACAAATGGAAATGATGGTGAATTGGTTGCAAAGTTGTTACAAATAAAATATGCAGAGAGGAACTTGCAATTCAATTTTATGGACCCATTTTATTGTTTATACAATTATTACAGTATCAGGTAGAGGTAGGTGCTCATACTGGGGCATGGACTCTCAGGAATAACAAATCTTCACCCTTGTTACACCATCAGTGTTGAAATTAGTGTCTAAACTGGCCAATAGAGTCAATCACTTGATAGATGTGAGTAGAGGGGTTGAGTACATACAGGCAGAAAGTCTCATGCCGCGTACACACGGTCGGATTTTCCGTCGGGATAAACTCTGACTGATTTTTCCGATGGAATTCCGTTCAAGCTATCTTGCATACACACTGTCACACCAAATTCCGACCGTCAAGAACGCGGTGACGTACAACACTACGAGAAAAATTAAGTTCAATGCTTCCGAGCATGCGTCGACTTGATTCTGAGCATGCGTGTTTTTTTCTCCATCGAAGTTCCATACAGACGAACGGAATTTCCGATTGGGCATACACACGGTCGGAATATCCGTTGAAAAAATTCCATCGGACTATCGATAAGCTCTGGGGGAAATTCCTCTGCAAAGTAAAAATCCCCTTGCAAATTTAACAGCCCATTCACCTTTAGTAAATAGGTCCCAAAGTGTCATGGGACATGTCAAGTAAGTCCTAATTGTAGCAATATGATTGCCATGAGTAGTACAGATGTTTTTTTTTGTTTGAAGTTTGAAAATAATGAGAAGGACATTTTATATCACATGTGTCAAACACAAGACCCTCCAGGCCATTTCATGTGGCCCCCAAACCTCTCCCGAAGCTGCAGCACCCCCCTCATGTCCTCCCCCACCTTGTCTCAGCAGTCAGCAGCAGAAAGGAGGACAGAACTCCTCCGCCAGATCCTGCACTTTTCCAAGCAGCTGTGGAGAATTTTGTTTCTGTCACCCTCCCCTTGTTTAAGCAGTGAGCAGCAGAAAGGAAGTCATAACTCCTCCTACAGATCCTGCACCTCTGTGCAGCTACAGCACCCTCTTGTTCCAGCATTCAGCAGACTCCGGCAACTGACTCCAGCCCTCGTCTGGTCCTCCTCCAGACCCTGCACTTTCTTCTTCCCAGCGCCGCTCCACCTTCTTCCCGGCAGCAACACATGGTAAGGGGGGTGCACTGTATGTAAGAGAGAGGGGGGACTCTTGACTTCTGATGTAAGGGACATCTAGTTTTACAGATACAACTGGCCCTTTGATCGTGACCATAATGCTGATGGGGCCCGAGATTAAATTGAGTTTGACACCTCTGGTTTATATGGAAGGAGGCCAGTGGTAAATTTGACTTACCTGTTTATTTTACTTTAACTTCAGTAAAAAAAAAATGCTAATTTGGAAAATGTACTTTCAGTATACTCAGTCTAAGCTTTTTGTAGAAAATACAAGTGCCAGATCTAGGACTACTGTTGGAAAAAAAAGAAGTGGGTAATATTTAAATACATTTTCCCCAACCACATGCATGCTAAATTCATAAGTGTTTATTTAATCACAGTTCTGCCACTTCTATTGTTATTCTCTTGTCATAATATCCTTTTCTATTGTTCACCTGATTCAATTATACATCTGTAACTGTCAGGCAGTGCCATCAATCCACTAAGTGGAGAAAATTTCTAAAATTTCTAAAATAAATAATAAGTCTTGGGAGAAACACGGAGGCTGCCATTAATCACATTTCCTGCTGTATATGCTAGCTTCCTGGCTGCCATGCTTCTGGGTTCAATACTTTGAGCCACTTAGCTGAAACAAGAATACAATAAACTAGATAGCACAAATTATTGTAATGAGGGATTACCAATCTTCCATTAGTGACCATGTGCTATGGCAGAATTTCTGAACCTCGCACACCTCTCTGATGTTCAGTTGGTGCTCAGGGTATAAAGCCAGTCAGTTGTCCTGTTTCTTCTTCTCTATTGTTGAAAGTAAAAAAAAAACTTGTGTGATCTTTTTTGCAGTTCTATGCACATACTGTGAAAAGCAGAAAGGTATTTTTTCCTAAAGGTACAAATGCATGTAAATAGAAGATAATACTTTTGTTAACACGCACAATTGTAATTGCATAAGCTTAAAGATTCACATGCAGAATGAGAAAAGCAATACAATACAAATCTGAAGCGGTTAGGATTTGAAACAGTAGTTAAAAAGATGGAAAATCCTATTTTAAGAATTATCAAAAAAAAAGTAAGAGGAAAAATGTAAAAAAAAAAAAAAAAAAAAAGAAAGAAAGAAAGATTGACGTCAGAATCTGAGCTAGAACATTATCCTGCTCGAGAAATGCAATTTTTAATGGAATAAAGTCTTTAGGAACAAAGTAATACATGCATGAGAATTAAAGCTGAATAAAGTAAGTGAGAACGAAATGGAAATATGTTGGGAAATGTTCTGAGATTTTTATTATTTAAAGGATAACAATAGCTATTGAAAATGAACAGCTGGTCAGACATTTACTAGGCCAACATAGGCAGCCCATTGATGTTTATTTTTTATTCTTTTTTTCAACCATTGGGTTGACTGGAAAAAAAAATATGTATTCCCCCATACACACATGGGAAATCCTCCCTGCTAAGCCGTTTTTTTTCTGACACCTCTGTACAACCACCCTGCCCATACTTGGATTAAAATTCATCAGTTCCCTGCTGAACCAGCCAAATTTCGATCCATGTATGGCAAGCTTAAAGCATTTGGCCTTTGATGTAGCACTGCTTTAAACAGGTAGTTTAAAGGACGTTTGTTGGTATGTGACAGCTTGGTGCCCAATCTAACTCAAATTAAAATATAATATGCTGTACAAGTGCAGTAAGTAATTTATGTAATTTTCCACTGGAAATGTATGAAAATGTTTAAAACATTTTAAATCTATTTGTTACTTTTCGTTTATCTATTTTTTTATTTTATTTATCACATCAAATTAAAATTTTAGTGGTGAATATACCTATATGGATTGAAATACTTTACTCATACAGGATTTTTTTACATCATTATTTTAAAGCTTTGTGGGGCTATTAACATTCACTTATTTTTTTTTATTGTGATAATGAGAACATGTTGCCACAGAAAAAAGTATCATGTATTATCTGTGTCCACATATTTTTAGGTATTATTGCAGTGTTTATTGTAATATATATATATTTTTTATGTGAGTTTAACATTTTACATAACTGCTCTTCTGAAGTTTTGCTTTTTAAATATGAAGATTTCTACAATATTTTACATTGGCATTCTACATTCACTACTAGTGCAAAGGTAGATAAGACTAGGATGACTCTGCCCATTGCTTAATGGCTGTAGTATATCAGTCACTAGACATGTGCGATTAGTTTCGTACGAATCTAAAATTACAAATTTTTATGCATACGAATTCTGTACGAAATACGAAATTTCGTTTACGAATTTCGGATCCAAAAGTGAAAAATTCCTTTACATTTCGTACCTGGGGGGTGTGTATGATATGCATGTAAAGTCGCAAATGTTTCCCGTGCTTAGAACTGTCCCTGCACAAAATGTAATTTTTGACGGAAAAAAAAGTCATTTAAAACTCACTCGCGGCTATTAATGAATTGTCGGCTTTTATCAATACATAGAAAAGTCGTTGATAAAAAAAAAAAGCGTGGGGGTTCCCCCAAATTCAATTACCAGGCCCTTCAGGTCTGGAATGGATATTAAGGGGTACATTGTACCCCTACCATTTCACGAAGAAAGTGTAAAAAAATGTAAATAAAAACACACAAACACCTTGGAAAAGTCCTTTATTAAAAAATAAATAATAAACAAAAAACATTCCAGTGATGAAATCCAGTGTCCCACGGCGATCCCGATGTCCAGCGCTGTCCGTCATTGGTTGAGCCTGAGCGGACCTGATGGGAACTTCCTCCGCAGTGTTTTAAATGTATAGACCCGCCCCTTCTAAAGTTCCCCATCAGGTCTGCTAAGCGGACCAGATGCGGAACATGAGAAGGGGCGGGTCTATTCATGTATTACACAGTGAAGGAAGTTCCGCATCTGGTCCGCTTAGCTATAACTTTTTGCGCAAACCAATCAATATATGATTATTTTTACTTTTTTTACCATATCGGCCTAAACTGAGGAAGAAATGTATTTGTTTTGTTTTTTATTTGGGGGATATTTATTATAGCAAAAAGTAAAAAAATATATATATTTTTTCAAAATTGTCGCTCTTTTTTTGTTTATAACGTAAAAAATAAAAATCGCAGAGGTTATCAAATACCACCAAAAGAAAGCTCTATCTGTGTGGAAAAAAAGGACTTCAATTGTTTTTGTACAATATAGCACGACCACGCAATTGCCAGTTAAAACTTACATCTACCAATTCCCACTATATTTTTTCCAAAAAACAGGGAAACTTTTCTGTTCCCCCAATCCAAACACCCCCTTGAATATCCACCAACTTCCACCCCCACAACTCAACATAATCAACCTTTCCTCCCAATCCCTTACAACTGATGAAACTTCGGTTTTGTTAAAAGGCCTCACTTTTTGTCCTAATCACAAATTGGACAAATTTGAAGTGATTAAAGATATACATCTATACACACGCAAGCTCTTATTAACCACTTAAGCCCCGGACCATTTGGTAGCTAGAGGACCAGAGGTGAATTCAGAATTTTGCACTGCGCTGCTTTAACTGTAAATTGTGCGGACATGCAATGTTGTACCCAAACAAAATTTGCGTCCTTTTCTTCCCACATATAGAGCTTTCTTTTAATGGTATTTGATTGCCTCTGCGATTTTAATTTTTTGCGATATAAACGGAAAAAGACCGAAAATTTTGAAAAAAAATGATATTTTCTACTTTTTGTTATAAGAAAAATCGAATAAACTCAATTTTAGTCATACATTTAGGCCAAAATGTATTCAGCCACGTGTCTTTAGTAAAAAAAATGTCAATAAGCGTATATTTATCGGTTTGCGCAAAAGTTATAGCGTTTACAAACTAGGGTACATTTTCTGGAATTTACACAGCTTTTAATTTATGACTGCCTATCTCATTTCTTGAGGTGCTAAAATGACAGGGCAGTACAAAACCCCCCCAAATGATCCCATTTTAGAAAGTAGACACCCCAAGGAAATTGCTGAGAGGCATGTTGAGCCCATTGAATATTTTTTTTGTTGTCCCAAGTGATTGAATAATGACAAAAAAAAATAAAAAATTACAAAAAGTTGTCACTAAATGATATATTGCTCACACATGCCATGGTTATATGTGGAATTGCACCCCAAAATACATTCTGCTGCTTCTCCTGAGTACGGGGATACCACATGTGTGGGACTTTTTAGGAGCCTAGCCACGTACGGGACCCCGGAAACCAAGCACCGCCTCCAGGATTTCTAAGGGCGCAAATTTTTGATTTCACTCCTCACTACCTATCACAGTTTTGAAGGCCATAAAATGCCAAAATAGCACAAAACCCCCCCAAATGACCCCATTTTGGAAAGTAGACACCCCAAGCTGTTTGCTGAGAGGCATGGTGAGTATTTTACAGCTCTCATTTGTTTTTGAAAATGAAGAAAGAACATTTTTTTTTTTTCTTTTTTTTTCAATTTTCAAAACTTTGTGACAAAAAGCGAGATCTGCAAAATACTCACAATACCTCTCAGCAAATAGCTTGGGGTGTCTACTTTCCAAAATGGGGTCATTTGGGGGGGTTTTGTGCCATCTGGGCATTCCATGGCCTCCGAAACTGTGATAGGCAGTGAGAAGTGAAATCAAAAATTGACACCCTTAGAAAGCCTGAAGGCGGTGCTTGGTTTTTGGGGTCCCGTACGCGGCTAGGCTCCCAAAAAGTCTCACACATGTGGTATCCCCGTACTCAGGAGAAGCAACAGAATGTATTTTGGGGTGTAATTCCACATATGCCCATGGCATGTTTGAGCAATATATCATTTAGTGACAACTTTGTGCAAAAAAAAAAAAAAATAATTATATTTTCCGCAACTTGTGTCAACATATAAAATATTCCATGGACTCGATATGCCTCTCAGTATATAGCTTGGGGTGTCTACTTTCCAAAATGGGGTCATTTGGGGGGGTTTTGAACTGTTCTGGCATTTTATACATTAGGAAGCTTACATCCACTCTTCTAACCACTTGAAGACAAAGCCCTTTTTGACACTTTTTGTGTACATGAAAACATATTTTTTTTGCAAGAAAATTATGTTGAACCCCCAAACATTATATATATTTTTAAAGCAAAGGCCCTACAGAATAAAATGGTGGGTGTTGCATTTTTTTTTTCTACACAGTATTTGCGCAGCGATTTTTCAAACGCATTTTTTTGGGAAAAAATACACTATTTTTAATTTTAATGCACTAAAACACACTATATTGCCCAAATGTTTGATGAAATAAAAAAGATGATCTTACATAGATACCAAACACGACATGCTTTAAAATTTCGCACAAACGCGCATTGGCGACAAACTACATACATTTTTAAAAGCCTTTAAAAGCATTTACAGGTTACCCCGTTAGATTTACAGAGGAGGTCTACTGCTAAAATTACTGCCCTCGATCTGACCTTCGCGGTGATACCTCACATGCATGGTGCAATTGCTGTTTACATATGACGCCAGACCGACGCTTGCGTTCGCCATTGGGCAAGAGCAGGGCAGGACAGGGGTGCTTTTTTTTTTTATTATTATTAATTTTGCTTTTTTATTTTATTTTTAAACTGTTGCTTCCATATTTATTTATTTTTATCACTTTTATTGTTATCTCAGGGAATGTAAATATCCCCTATGATAGCAATAGGTAATGACAGGTACTCTTTTTTGAAAAAACTGGGGTCTATTGGACCCTAGATCTTTCCTCTGCCCTCAAAGCATCTGACCACACCAAGATCGGTGTGATAAAATGCTTTCCCAATTTCCCAATGGCGCTTTTTATATCCGGGGGGGGACATTCCCTCCCACTGCTTGTAAAAGCAGTCCAGAGGCTAATTAGCCACTAGGATTGCTTTTACATGAAAGCCGGCCGCTGGCTGAAAAGAATGATACCAAGATGATACCTAAACCCGCAGGCATCATTCTGGTATAAACATTCAAAGTCCAGCAACATACCAGTACGTTGCTGGTCCTTGTTGGACATGTATTGTAATCTTTTTTTTCATGCAGCCTGTTGGCTGAACGAAAAAAAAAGATTGATCGGTGGGTATGCCCACCATTAGAATACCGCCCTTCATCCACCCACTTCTAATGATGAAGATGCCCCCATGTTTCGGCATATATAAATGGTGCATGTATGCCCATCATTAGAAGTGGGTGGATGAAGGGCGGTATTCTAATGGTGGGCATACATGCACCATTTATATATGCCGAAACATGGGGGCATCTTCTCGCAAAAGTTATGCCGCGTACACATGGTCAGACTTTTCCACGGGCAAGCCTCCGTCGGAATTTCGACTGTATATACGCGGCATTAGGAGCAAAATCGCTCCTCCGCACCTGCTGCCCCAATGCTTCGGCATATATGCTTTTTTTTTTTTAACTGTGGTGGTGAAATTACCTCCTACAGCACTGGAGTCGCAGGGATCAGGCCTGTCTCTGCGAACGCTGCAGTTATGTGTGTTGTGTTTTGCAAGTGACAGTGATCGATCGATACTGCACTTCGGTGGCCTGGGCTGGACGGAGGGGCAAAACGCAGGTGCTAGCAGGTATCTGGGCTGATCCCGCTAACACTGCGTTTTTGGGAACCCTAAACTGCTGGGGACGCTAGTATAGATCTGATCAGATCAGATATTGAGCTGATCAGATACTATACCACTAAGGGGGGTGTATGCTTCACGTGTGGGTGTTAGCGCTACTGGCACTAACCTGACGCTGCCTGGGGTGTGACGCAGACCCTCTCTGACGCTAAAACCTAACTGATATCACCCGCCGGGCGATCAGGGGGTTAAACCTTTATTGGGTTATATACGGCGGGTGCCCTGACACTATAAAAAGCAAACTAACTAACCAGCGTCACCCGTAACACTTATATGATGATCACTGGTGAAAGGGTTAACTAGGGGCAATTAGGGGGTTAAAACCTTTATTAGGTAATATATGGGGGTACCTGACGCTATATAAAAACCTGACGGCGAACCTAAAAAAAAATTACTGGCTACCTATCGGCATCACCGACACTAAGACAACGATCATAAAAACGATTGCTTAGCGACAGTGGTGATAGGGGGTGAAAGGGTTACCTGGGGGGCGATCAGGGGGTTAAACCTTTATTAGATAATATATGGGGGTACCTGACGCTATAAAAACCTGCGGCGAACCTAAAAAAAATTACTGGCTACCGATCAGCATCACCGACGCTAAGACATCGATCAGAAAAATGATCGCATAGTGACGGCAGTGCTAGGGGGTGAAAGGGTTACCTGGGGGGTGATCAAGGGGGTTACACCTTTATTAGGTAATATATGGGGGTACCCGACGCTATAAAAACCTGCGGCGAACCTAAAAAAATTTACTGGCTACCGATCAGCATCGCCGACGCTAAGACATCGATCAGAAAAATTATCGCTTAGCGACAGTGGTGATAGGGGGTGAAAGGGTTACCTGGGGGGGCGATCAAGGGGGTTAAACCTTTATTAGGTAATATATGGGGGTACCCGACGCTATAAAAACCTGCGGCGAACCTAAAAAAAATTACTGGCTACCGATCAGCATCACCGACGCTAAGACATCGATCAGAAAAATGATCGCATAGCCACGGCGGTGCTAGGGGGTGAAAGGGTTACCTGGGGGGTGATCAAGGGGGTTAAACCTTTATTAGGTAATATATGGGGGTACCCGACGCTATAAAAACCTGCGGCGAACCTAAAAAAAATTACTGGCTACCGATCAGCATCGCCGACGCTAAGACATCGATCAGAAAAATTTTGTACTAACCTGCATCTTCTCCTGTACGGCGCTCGGTATATGTGAGCGCCCCAGGAGAGATGACATCACTTCCTCCTTCCTGGCAGGCAGGGGAAGCTCTCTCATTCGCCGGGAGCGATCGAGAGGGGGTGGCCGGAATCGAACGGCCGTCCCCTCATGCCGGATCGCTCCCAAAGGTAAAACGACCGCTCACTGTAAAGAAGGGGGGTCCGATCGGACCCCCCAACTATACAAAGGCAATCACGTACATATACGTGATTCTGCCTGTCGGTGCCATTCTGCTGACGTATATTTACAGTGGGCGGTCGTTAAGTGGTTAAGAAGCATGTTCGAAAAAAAAAAAAAACGAAGGATGCCGCACTTTCAGTGAACGCCAAGCCCTGGAGAATCTCAACTCTTTATTAGAGGAACGTGACTCTAGAGATCTGATTGATACTCTGGACCTAGAGTCCCTCTTAAAACAAGCACATGACCCATCCACCGAGACTATCACCACGACTATCAAATGATCACTAAAGAAAAAATCATCCTTGTATCCTGCACCTAGCCACCTTCTTAAAACCTGCCAAGAAATAAAAGCCTTAAATACTACACCTAATGATTCAGGAAACTATGAGTGAAAAGACGACCTTAAAAAATCTATTCACGAATTATAATATTACTTTTAAGCCCTCAGGCAAGGGGGGCAACATTGTCCTGATGGACAATGAAAAATACAGCCAGATGTGTACCAAAATCTTGAGTCACACTGATTGGTATCGCCCTGTAAGTCCTGATACTGTTGATATTGTCAGTGAGCAGTTTTATTTGTTTGTTAATAATGCCTTTTACAATAGGGCTATCTCTAAACAATCGTGGAACTTTGTCCGTACTTCTTTTCCTAGAACAGCTACTTTTTACTCACTCCCTAAAATTCATAAAAATGCAATTGAACCCCCAGGTAGGCCCATCATATCTGGAAATGGTGCCATTACAGAGAACCTGTCCAGATTGGTGGACGAACACATCAGACCCTTTGTCCTTGCCTTTCCCTCCTACGTTCGTGACACCATCCATCTTCTACTAATTATTGAGGGAGTCCAGGTAGCTGACAGGTCCATCCTAGCCATCATCGATGTAGAGGCTCTCTACAGTTTGATTCCACACTGCAGGGTGCTTGCATGCATCCATAGAGTGTTATCCCAGAGTAGTAATCACGAGGATTCTTTTAATGAGTTCATACTTCTTTCTCTTGAATTTATACTTAACCACAATATCTTTTCATTTGATGGCCAGTTTTTCCTCCAGGTGCAGGGCGTAGCCAGGGGCACTTGTTGTGCCCCTGGCTACGCCAATCTGTTCCTGGGGGAATGGGAACGTGCCATTTTTCTCTCTATGTACCTGTGCCACATTGTCATGTGGCACAGGTACATAGATGACATCTTCCTCGTATGGGACGGACCCGAGCAAATGCTCCTGGATTGTTTGGTGGCTTTAAATCAGAATTAATTCAATTCGAAGTTCACCATGTCTTTTCACTCCTCCAAAGTTACCTATTTGGATGTTGAGATATATAAAGATGCTACAAACATGCTCTTGTGTAAACTATTCAGAAAACCCACTGCAGGCAACACCATCCTGCACTCATCCAGTTTTGATTCTAAACTCCTTGTTAATTCAATACCATACAGTCAATATATGCGAATAAAATGTAACTGTTCTGACTATGCGGATTACAAACAGGAGGCCAACAGCCTCAAATAACGATTGTTAGAAAGAGGCTACAGCCATAAATGTCTCAAGAAGGCATTGAACCGTGTAGATGCAAAAAACAGACACGATCTCCTATTCTTCAAGAAGGTAAAATCCTCGGAGAGTGAGAGTACTAGGATCATTACCACATATATCAATGATCACTCCAAAGTGAAATGCATTTTTGACAAATACTGGCACCTTCTTACATCCGATCCCACTGTGGGACCCTTTGTACCTCCTGTCCCCCCAGTCACCTATAGACGTGCTACCTCTGTGGGTGATCTGCTGGTCAGGAGTGAGTTTCGGGGCTCCACTAGTGGTGATCCTTGTACGCTCTCTGGGACTTTCCCTTGTGGATCATATAATTATTGTAAATATATGGACTCTAGGAAGAACATACACCTACCAACTGGCAACCTCTTCACCCTCTCCACATTTTGCTAACTGTCAGACTATGGGAGTAGTGTACCTTTTAAAGTGCGGCTGCGGCTGCTACTATATAGGGAAAACTATACAAAAACTGTGGCAAAGGGTTTATCGCCACATCAGGGCCATGAAAACCAGTAACCCTGATCTCCCTCTAGGGAGACATGTGGCACAGGCCCATAGTAGTGTTTTTCCCAAGGTATCCATCCTCGTTTTGGATCGTGTACACCCCAGCTCAAGGAAACCTCAACAAACTTCTCCTACAACAGGAGCTGAGATGGATATCGAATCTCAATGCCACTTTCCCACCAGGCCTCAACGAGGCCTTCAACCTAAAACCCTTTCTACAGGGTTTTTCTTCTGGGGGTTTTGAACTTATAAATTTCTGATGTGTTTCATTTATTTAGCTATACCTGCCACCATTATGATTTGTAATTTGTCCTGACCCATCTGAGTCACCCTCCCCTTTTTTCTCCCCTGACCCCCCCCCTCCCATCCCCCTCCCCAAATATTTTCCTTGGATTATCCATGGATCTTCTATTCATTGCATTGTTTTCCCTGTCTGTGTCTGCCTTTATTTAAAAAAAAAAAATCTATAAATCGTTGTACAACCAGTGGCTGTTTCTGCTCTATTGCACTTTACACAAAGTTTTCTTATATGGTACCTTCCAGCATTTTGCTTAGCCTTTTACACATCGAGGCTCCCCGACACACGGGGGCCCCCTGGTGTTTAGTACACCGCTGGGCCATCCCCCTGTTTTGGGCTGCAGCACATTTGTGTTATCGCGGACCTGCCATACTGCTGCACAGCCAGGATCGCATATGCACCCCTCATCATTGAAATCTATACAATCGACCAAGACAGGTGAGAACCTATTGGATTATACTACGGTCCAAGGTATTGCTTTTCAGTTGACACCTCCCAAGCACTGTGGAGGGTTGTCTCCTAGTGATGCACCTGCATGTCTGTTCCGGCATGACATGCTGATTTAGGTACAGATTACTGTACTATTTCCTTTTGTGCTAGATTTTGTCTCCCAAATCTAGCACAAAAGGAAATAGTACAGTAATCAGTAAGATGGCAGAGTAAGACCAGAAAGGAAAAGCTATGTATTTTTTGGTCGATCCTTGTGAGCTTTGGTGTGCTGTCTGGCGACGTAAGTGCTACTGTCCTCAATCATACAGACATTTTATTTATATTGCTCCTTTGTGTGGATTCACGCATTACTAAATTCTGTGAGGCTCCTGTGTATAACCCCCACATGTGAACCCCTAGAGCTTGCAGAGTGTGCGATTGAGCAGACATGAAAATGGAAGCCCAGATTCTATATGCATCCTGATGTGTAAAAAGACAAGAACTATGTGAGTACCACCCATCCCCATTGACTGTCAATGTGTGCCATGCCGTAAAAAAACTGCTGTGTTTTATACTTACATATTTATTGTATATTATGTATTGTAATTTGTCTTTTTTCTTTTGTTATTAGAAAAAAACAGCATACCTCAACTCAGCCCTTGAAGAAGAAATTAAGTATCACACCCAATTTCCGAAACATGTCGGGTATATTGTAATTACACACCTCATCTGATCTTGCTGAGATTACGTGTGTGTTTCAAGAATTAATTTGCTGTTTATTGACTGTGTCCTAGCATATTGTTTTTAGGTGTTCATATCTGTGTGCTAACTTTAATAAATAAAAAAAAAAATGCTTGTACTTTTTTACATTATAATACTTTTTGAATATCTGGTCCATTTCCTATGCCAGCACAAACCCTGGGGCATCTCCCTTTGCAACAGGATCACATAGATGTCACATTGACATAAGACATTTTAAAATAAAAAAATAACAGGCTGTGGTCACAAGCTGTATCAAAAAGTATGCTAGACAAGAGCATAAGATCACAGAAGATTGTCAAACAATGTCAGTATAGATAAAAGGGGTTCAATCCGAGATAAAGAGAAATGTTCATCAGAAATAGGTGAAGGCTTGATTCCCACTTAACAAGGCTCACAGATGTGGGAACTCTTCTACCATTTGCAGTCAGACCTCTTCCTATACCTTTGGCAAGTGAGTCTATTAGAATCAGGAAGTGAGAGAACAGAGGCCCACAGATGGAATTTAGTGAGGACAGCTACCTGGCAGATGAGGTTCAATACTGAGAAATATAGAGTTATGCACTTGTGTGCCAAAAATACACATGCACATTACAGAATAGTATGGGGCTCTTCTGGGGCAGTCAATGATGGAAAAAGGATCTGGGGGTGCAAGTAGATCACAAATTTAGCAATAGCATGCAATGCTAAGCCTCAGCTAACAAAGCTAGCAAAATACTGTCATGAATTTAAAATACATGCAAGAGACAAATTAGTAAACCAAAAAAAAAAAAACACTGGTTGAGCCTCATCTTGAATATTCAGGTTAGTTTTGGGCGTTAGCCCTTGGGAAATATGTTGTTGAATTAGAAAGAGTTTAATGGAGGGGAAAAAATATATTAAGGGTGATGAAGGACCTGAACTGTGAGGATCGAATATAGGTTATTCACCCTGGGAACAGGTGCTTAACCACTTCTGGACCGCCCTCTGTATATATACGTCGGCACTTTGAAGAGGGACATCTCTTTTATGGCAGCAGCTAGCTGCCATAACCCAGACATCCTCTTCTTCAGCCGGCGGTCTGGTTTCCGATAATGGTGGTCTCTGCAGCGGATTCACACAAGATCATCGTTATCGGCGACGGGAGAGGGCCCCCCTCCTGCCCCTCTCCGGTGCCCTCCGCCGCTTACCGGAGCTGTCGGTAGCGGCGGAGGCGATCGGGTCCTCTTTTTTTTTTTTTTATTGCATTTCAGTGTAAATATGAGATCTGAGGTCTTTTTGACCCCAGATCTCATATTTAGGAGGACCTGTCATGCTTTTTTCTATTACAAAGGATGTTTACATTCCTTGTAATAGGAATAAAAGTGACACATTTTTAAAAAAAAAGAACAGTGTAAAAAATAAAAATGAAAGGTAAAATAAATAATAAAAAATAAAATAAAATTTTTAAACACGCCCCGTACCGACGAGCCTGCGTGCAGAAGCGAGTAGTGCCTGCATATGAAAACGGTGTTCAAACTACACATGTGAGGTATCGCCGCGATCGGTAGAGCGAGAGTAATAATTCTAGCCCTCTAGACCTCCTCTGTAACTCAAAACATGCAACCTGTAGAATTTTTTAAACGTCGCCTATGGAGATTTTTAAGGGTAAAAGTTTGTTGCCATTACACGAGCGGGCGCAATTTTGAATCGTGACATGTTGGGTATCAATTTACTCTGCGTAAAATTGGCTTTCACAACATAAAACAAATTGGGCTAACTTTACTGTTGTCTTATTTTTTAATTCAAAAAAGTGTATTTTTTCCCAAAAAATGTGCGCTTGTAAGACGGCTGCGCAAATACGGTGTGACAGAAAGTATTGCAACAACCGCCATTTTATTCTCTAGGGTGTTACAAAAAAATATATAATGTTTGGGGGTTCTACGTAGTTTTCTAGCAGAAAAATATGTTTTTAACTTGTAAACACCAAATTTTAGAAAGAGGCTCGGGGCTGTAGTGGTTAAAAATGACATACATGCAAGAGACAAATTAGTAAACCAAAAAAGTTTTTGGGCGTTAGTCCTTGGGAAATATGTTGTTGAATTAGAAAGAGTTTAGTGGAAGGCAAAAAAATTATTAAGGGTGTTGGAGGACCTCAACTATGG
Source organism: Rana muscosa (assembly GCA_029206835.1). Classification (NCBI taxonomy): domain Eukaryota; kingdom Metazoa; phylum Chordata; class Amphibia; order Anura; family Ranidae; genus Rana; species Rana muscosa. Next base: position 1,002,967,758 of record CM055122.1, on the reverse strand, counting down.
GGATCGAATGTAGGTTATTCACCCTGGGAAGAGGTGCTTAAGAGGAGATATGATTTGCAGGGAACTTACTTATGATGTATTCTTTTTACTTTCAGTGGATGTTCAAATTGCACAGTTACTTAGAAAAGCCTGCTGACTCGAATTAGATTAGCTTTCTCCGCATTCTTTATTGATCTGTGTACCCATGATGTACAGAATACATAGCCAACATTACATATACATCTTACAAATCACTATGGCAAAGTTACAAATCACTGTGGCAAAAACATAGCTTTCCTGACATTGGTGGAATGTGATTTTTCTGCTTTTTTTTTCAGTGGATCTTGAAGCCGTGGAATGCTACACACCTCTTATGTTAACCCCTTTGTTCTTGTATAGTTCCATCTCATAATCTCAATAAATCAGTTTAGCCAATCAAGAAAGACTACTCAGACTATTTTGATATTTCTGTGTTGCTCCATTTAGTTCATCTAGTTTTGTAAACTCTTGTGTATTGTTGTATTATTATAACTATTTGTCATTTTGCTTCCTAAACTTTCCTAACATGCAAATCAGGTCATCTGACAGGGTTTTGACTAATTTTCAAATTCAATAAATTTTTTGGGCGTTTCTTATGCCCCATACGCACGATCATTTTTCATGCCGTTAAAAATGCCATTAAAAAAAATGGCCATTAAAAATGATCGTGTGTATGCTCCAGAGCATTTTTAACGACGTGAAAAACGGGCATTAAAAATTTCGAACATGCTCTCTTTTTTCACGTCGTTTTTCATGTCGGTTTTTTTTAACGACGTGAAAAGCGATAGTGTGTATGCTTTAACGACGTGAAAAAAAATGCGCATGCTCAGAATCAAGTATGAGACGGTAGCGCTCGTTCTGGTAAAACTAGCGTTCGTAATGGAGATAGCACATTCGTCATGCTGTAACGGACTGAAAAGCACTAGACTGAAAAGAGCGAATCGTCTCTCAACAAACTTTACTAACATGAAGGGTGGCGCCATTCGAACGGAACTTCCCCTTTATAGTGCCGTCGTACGTGGTGTACGTCACTGCGCTTTTCTTGAACATTTTTTAAAATAATGGTGTGTACGCAAGACAGGCTTGAGAGGAAACAAGAAAAAAAATGACAAGAAAAACGTCAGTTTTAAAAATGACATTAAAAATGATCGTGTGTATGGGGCATTAGGTGTAAAAAAAAATGGTGTTGTTTGCGCCTCCAATTTGCCTTTAGGCTGGGTTCACACTGGTACGACACGACAGTCATACAACTTTCATCCTACTTTGCTCTGCGACATCAGTCCTACATTGATCCTACATCGGTCCGACATCCATCCGACTTTCATGAACAGGATACTACTTTGATCCGACTTTGTGCTAGTCTGACTTGTCTTTTGACCAATCAAAACAATCCCAGGGTGAGATAAATTCCTTTTAGGCTGGGTTCACACTAGTGCGACACGACATCTGTCCTACTTTGGATCCGACTTTGCCCTGCGACATTAAGCCGACATATGTCCGACTTTCAATGAACGGGGATCCGACTTGGATCCCCGCCAATATCAGGCACTGTGTTTGGTATGAATCTTGAGGGGGAACTACAGGCCAAATTTTAAATAAAAAACCGGCATGGGTTCCCCCTCCAAGAGCATACCAGGCCCTTGGGTCTGGTCTGGATTTGAAGGGGAACCCCTACGCCGAAAAAACGACGTGGGGGTCCCCCCAAAATCCAAACCAGACCCTTATCCGAGCACACAACCTGGCAGGCCGCAGGGGAAGAGGGGGGACGAGAGAGCGGCCCCCCCTCCCTCCTGAACCGTACCAGGCCACATGCCCTCAACATGTGGGGTTTGGTGCTCTGGGGCAGGGGGGCGACCTGCGGCCCCCCCACCCCAGAGCACCCTGCCCCCATGTTGATGAGGACAGGGCCTCTTCCCGACAACCCTGGCCGTTGGTTGTCGGGGTCTGCGGGCGGGGGGCTTATCAGAATCCGGGAGCCCCCTTCAATAAAGCGGCCCCCGGATCCCGGCCCCCCCACCCTGTGTGAATGAGTATGGGGTACATCGTACCCCTACCCATTCACCTGGTGGAAAAAAATTGCAATAAAAAAACCACACAGCTTTTTAAAGTATTTTATTACACAGCTCCGGGGTCTTCTTCCGACTTCGGGGGTCTCCGGTGTTGTCGCCGCGCTCTCCGGTTCTTTCTTCTGCCGGGCCACCGCTAACTTCTTTAGCTCTTTTGCTAGCGGAGGCTCCGGTCTTCTCCCTCGCCTTCTTCTTCTACCGCTCTCCGGTTCTTCTCCCGCTTCTTTCTTCTGCCGGCCCCTCCACTAACTTCTTTAGCTCTTTTGCTAGTGGAGGGGCCGGTCTTCTCCGTCGCCTTCTTCTTCTCCCGCTATCCGGTTCTTCTCCCGCTATCCGGTTCTTCTCCCGGTTCTTCTCCCGCTTCTTTCTTCTGCCGGCCCCTCCACTAACTTCTTTAGCTCTTTTGCTAGTGGAGGGGCCGGTCTTCTCGTCGCCGTCGCCGTTGCCGTCTTCTTCTCTCTTCTCCTTCTCGATGTTGACGCGTCGCTTCCTTCCACTGTAATACTGGCTGTCCGCTCCGCTCCGCATTAATATAGGCTTCTCATGACGTCACAGTCACATGTTCCGGAGCATGTGACTGTGACGTCATGGGAACATGTGACTGTGACGTCATGAGAAGGCTATATTAATGCGGAGCGGAGCGGACAGTCAGTATTACAGCGGGAGGAAGCGACGCGTCAACATCGAGAAGGAGAAGAGAGAAGAAGACGGCGACGGTGATGAGAAGACCGGCTCCTCCACTAGCAAAAGAGCTAAAGAAGTTAGTGGAGGGGCCGGCAGAAGAAAGAAGCGGGAGGAGAACCGGAGAGCGGGAGAAGAAGAAGGCGACGGAGAAGACCGAGCCTCCGCTAGCAAAAGAGCTAAAGAAGTTAGCGGTGGCCCGGCAGAAGAAAGAACCGGAGAGCGCGGCGATGACACCGGAGACCCCCGAAGTCGGAAGAAGACCCCCGGAGCTGTGTAATAAAATACTTTAAAAAGCTGTGTGGTTTCTTTATTGCAATTTTTTTCCACCAGGTGAATGGGTAGGGGTACGATGTACCCCATACTCATTCACATAGGGTGGGGGGCCGGGATCCGGGGGCCCCTTTATTGAAGGGGGCTCCCGGATTCCGATAAGCCCCCCGCCCGCAGACCCCGACAACCAACGACCAGGGTTGTCGGGAAGAGGCCCTGTCCTCATCAACATGGGGGCGGGGTGCTCTGGGGTGGGGGGGCCGCAGGTCGCCCCCCTTCCCCAGAGCACCAAACCCCCCATGTTGAGGGCATGCGGCCTGGTACGGTTCAGGAGGGAGGGGGGGCCGCTCTCTCATCACCCCCTCTTCCCCTGCGGCCTGCCAGGTTGTGTGCTCAGATAAGGGTCTGGTTTGGATTTTGGGGGGACCCCCACGCCGTTTTTTTTGGCATAGGGGTTCCCCTTCAAATCCAGACCAGACCCAAGGGCCTGGTATGCCCCTGGAGGGGGAACCCACACCAGTTTTTTATTTAAAATTTGGCCTGGAGTTCCCCCTCAAGAGCAGCACAGCACAAGTCGCATGCCAAAGTCGGATCATGCAAGACTGCGGTCCGACTTTGATCCGACTTCAATGATAGTCAATGGGCTGAAGTCGGATCAAAGTCGGACCAAAGTAGTACAGGGAGCATTCTCAAAGTTGGACCGACATGTGTCGGACCAGTTAAGACGGCTCCCATAGGGAAACATTGATTTTCACACGTCATGTGACATGAGCTCCCAATGTCGGAGCATTTGTCGCCCCAGTGTGAACCAGGCCTTACTGCTGCTGTAATCACCATGTCGGATGTCAAATGTCGGATGGTTAGGACAAGGATCCAACTTTGATCCGACTTCAATGATATTCAATGCCCTGAAGTAGGACCAAAGTCGGACCAAAGTAGTACAGGGAGCATTTTCAAAGTCGGACCGACTTGTGTCGGACCAGTTAAGATGGCTCTCATATGGAAACATTGATTTTCACACGTCATGCGAGAATGAGCTCCCAATGTCGGGGCGTTTGTCGGACCAGTGTGAACCCAGCCTTAATTGTAATAGCTGATTTCAGACTTTTGCTGCAGCTGCTTGATAACAGCCTGTGTCCCTACTGCAAGTGTTTCTTCACCCTATTAAAAATGTGCCCCCTCCATTATAGTGTGTGTGCTTATGTATATCTGTATACATATTTGTGCATAGCAGAACCCCTCTCGTTAGCAGCTGAAATTTTTAACGTAAGGATTTATTTTTCTTCAAGGTGAGACAACCATCTCTTTGTGTTTTGAAAAAAAAAATATTTAAACATTTTGAGTCTTGTATATGTGCACATCTCTTTATTATAGCAATTCGTTTTTTTTGTTTTTTTTATCATGTTGATTACATATGCTCAGCTACAATATGTTTCAAGTCTAAACATGACATTGATAAGAAAAAAACGAAAAGAAATAAAGCAATATGTTTTCTATATGCGTTAAATAAATAATCATCCCACTTAATTAAGGTATGTGGGTTTTATCATCTGTGGATATATTTGTTTAATTTTGTGCAGCTGTTTTTTCTTTCTTCCTTCCTGCAGTTTAATTTAGGTTACATCAAAAGGATATTCCATATTTGCTGAGGACTTATATTTTAGCATAATGTGGATGCGTAGGAAGATTGTTGAGTACATGCCCACAGAAATGTGTAATCCTACTGTATTAACTGCAAGATGGTAAAAATGTATTTCATGCACGGTCTGAATACTCTTCTGTTGTGTGAAAACATCCTTATACTGCAGTCCTTCAGGCCTCTCCTCATGAATGCTGCAGGTTGTATTTGAAGAAGCTAGCATTATAAGATAATTATTTGTTTAGGCAACTCAATTAATTTGCCTGTGTATGGTTTGAGGGAAATGACCATGTACTTTCCAAGTGCTCATGTTTAACTGTTACTATAAAATTAGAGTAGTTTTATGTTGTTTTTTATGTAGCAGAACCTCAGCCAAAAAAAAAAAAAAAAAAAGATAAGCTAAAACAAGCTTTTGATGCAAGATTCACTCTTAAGCCTCATACACACGAAGCGTAGGAGTTTTGTCCAAAGGGCGTTGGCCAGGAACTTGTCTTGCATACAAACGGCAAAGAATTGTCGGCCAGCAAACACAAAACTACATGGTTTTTCAGCTTTTTAGCGCCACCCTTTGGGCAACTTCTGCTAATGTTGTGTTATGGTGAGCATTGCTTCTGAGCATGCGTGTTTGTACTTTGGAGTTTTGTCCGATGGACATGTGTTCACATGATCGGAAAATATGACAACACACAATTGTTGGCAGACAAATTGAAAGCATGCTATCCCACATTTGTCTGTGGAAAATCTGACAACAATTGTCGGATGGAGCGTACAAACGGTCGGATTTTCGGCCAACAGCCTGTCATTACACAATTCCCGTCGGATAATCCGATCGTGTGTACGAGGCTTATGAACCTAGGTAATTTTTCAAAAATTCGTTATTTATATGTTGTGTCATTACAAAAGATATTTCAAATCAGTAGTACAGATCATGTAGAAGCATCACAAGTACATAATAATGTCACAACCATATAGGCTCCCACATGAACAGTGTTCCCCCATAACATTTAAGTAGTTAAAACATTAGAAACATGCAAAATAACATATGGTCAGAGGTACACTAAGTCACAGTAACCAGCAAGCTTCCATAAAGGTGTTACAGATGCTTCATATAAATAATATTGTACATTGAACACAGTACCTTCAGTCTAGGCATAAAATAAATACAAATATCTTGAAAAGCACAATGTGTACGTTTTTGCATTATAATCATCCTCATTCCAAAGGATATCAAGAGCAAAGAGAAGAACCAAAAATGGGGCTCTGGGATTTTATGTCCCAAAGTCAAACAGGTAGGATTGATAGAAACTTCAGTGAAGTGAAAATAGTCTTTAGCCTAATAAAAGCAGTCTCTGCTCCAGGTGACTACACAAAGGACATCCCATTCTTTGTCAGCTGTGTAATTGGTGTTATCACCTTAGAGAAGTTTCTTATACATTTTCTGTAGAAGTTTGCAAATCCAACAAATCGTATTACCTTCACATTTCTAGGGACAGGCCAATCTACCACTGCTTTGGTCTTCTCAGGATCCATGCTCACTCCTTTAGGAGAAATAATATATCCCAAGAACTGCATCTGGGTTCGTTCAAACTCACATTTCTCCAATTTAATATAAAGTTGGTTCTTCCTTTACCTTTTCAAACATGCTTGCGTTGCTACTCCAGGTTATTAGAAAAGTTGAGAATATCATCCGAATAAGTAATCACAAACTGGTCCAATAGATTTAGGAAAACATCAGTTTGCAGAGTATTGCAGAGGCCAAAAGGCATAACCAAGGACTCAACATGCCCATATCTGGTTCTAAAGGTGGTTTTCCATTCATCTTCTTGACGAATGTGGGAAAGGTTATATGTCCCCCGTAAATCTAGCTTTGTAAAGACTTTGGCAGAGCGGAGTCTTTCCAACATTTAAAAGATTAATGAATGTAGATAATGATTTTTACTAGTTATTTTATTAAAGTCCCTGTAGTCAATACATGGACGCAAGGTGGAATCTTTCTTTTCAAGAAAGAACAGGGCTGCCCCTGCAGGAGACATTGAGGGTCTAATGAAGCCCTTTTATAAATTATCATCAAGCCATTCTGTGAGTACCTTTAATTCAGGTTCTGACAGATTGAAAAGGCGACCAAAAGGTGTTTCAACCCCTGGGAGCAGTTCATGGGACAATAATATGGGCAATGAAGAGGTAACTTATCGGCATCCTTGTTATCTTAGACATCCCGGAACACATTATATTGTGGACGCAGGTTGTCATATGACTGCATAGTAACCACATCCACCTGTGATTCTTTGACTGGTGGAGAACATGTTCGACAAGGTTCTCTACAGTATTCCTTGCAATAGGGGGACTTAAAATTTATAATCAGTGCTTCCCAGTGGATGGAGGAATTATGAGTGGAAAACCAAGAATTGCCCAGGATGACAGGAAATCTTGGTGACCTAATCAGCTGAAAACTGATGGTCTCACGATGGGCAGTCTCAAACTGGAGTACCAAAGGAACTGTTTCAAGGTTAACACCCTGATGTTAAGGGTGAACTATCCACCGTTTCTAAAAATTGATAGGGGCAAATTTATTTCTTGTTTGGATATTATTGCTGTGGGCAAATTTTATGTCCATAAAGTGCGTTGCAAAAACAGACCAGAGCTGGCTAGTACTAGCAATAGCAGGCAAGTGAGGCATATACTGGTAGCAGACAACGGGTAAGCAGGCACAGCCTGTTGGCAGGTGGATCCTGGTGACAGCAGCATGAATAGGAATCAGGCAAGCCTGGATCATACACTGGCAAGACAGATCAGGTACAGGGGCACAGGCAAAAGCGTGGTCAAGATACAAGGACCCAAGCAGTGGTGCAGTAGCAAATGGAGCAGGCAGAAGTGGTGGTCAGAAGGCAAGTCAAGGTCAGTAAAGGCAGAGTGCAGGGAGTAGTCAGACAAGCTGGGTCAGTAACTAGAGTCAGGATACAGGATCACAGATTTTCAGGACACAGAAGGCTGAAGACAAAACAGCACTGAACCTGAGCACTGGCTCAGTTTAAACCACCGATTTGGCGCCACTATCTGTCACGGGTGCTCGTGTGCACACGAATATTTGCTCACATGTACATGAGTATTAGCATGTCCCCTATTTCTATGTCCACAAGAGGGAATGTGTATTAGCCTTTGAAGATACACAGAAGCATGTGCAAAGGAGCCATCTTGTCTACTAGCATGCCCATCCTGACAAGTGGTATTGCTAGCACTGGTAAATGTGACAGCTTCCCCTCAGACTGGTTGCTAGGAAGCCAGCAGCTGACAGTGTCCTATCAGCCATGAGTCATCCCTGTCCGGTCCACTCAGCTAGAAGCTGGAGTGCAATGTGTGGATTGTGTAAAAATAAATAAATAAATAATAATAATTTTAAGGGGGAACCCCACAGAAAAACAAGAAAAATAAAGCAAATCATCCCCCTCCAAACTCTTTCTCCTAAACCATATGTCCTAAATGGAGGGGATTTTTTTTCTTGGCGTAGCACACACTTTAGTGTGTGCTAGGTGTAAGGTCGTTTTTTTTTTATATAGAGTAGGCTTTGTGTAGGTAAATTTATTCAGCACAGGGCTAAACCTGAGCTGTGAATCTGTGTCAGGGTTTAGTGAGTCAGGGCCGGATGACTCATCCTAGCAGCCTCTCTGATGCCCCCCCGTTTTCTGGGACATTGGAGAATGTTATAATGGCAGGATGCTAGAAGGAGCTGCTTGGAATATTTATGAGGGCCTCAGCTAATCCCTAATAAAGGGTGGGCAGGGGGCAGGCCACCTCATAAATAGGTATGGGTCATGCCAGCATAGGAGTCGGGTGGAAGATGGAGATGGAGTGCTGAGGAGGCTGTTGGTGGCCCTCAAGAGTGACCCCTAGTCTAGGGGAGGTGACCTTGGATTGGGGCTTTGGTTCTAGAAGGATCCTGCCATAACACACAGAGGAAGCCCTTCCTGGAGGTATGGGAGCAAGGAGAAAAAATAGCTGGAGCCTGTCGGCACTACTGGGAGATCTCTTGAGAGTCAACCAGGTGGGCTGGTGAGTGTCAGTCTGGAGGACTGTAGTGGAGAAGTTAGGCTAGAGGGCTAGTAAAGGAGCATCTGCAGCCAGGTGGGTTGGCAGTGTCTGAAGAGGTGGTGCTGGGATCAGTAGCCACAGGAGGAAGAGCACAAGCTGGACACTGAAATACTTTGCTACACAACCAAGGGTCCTTGGGTTCCTGCCTGTAATGGGTGATTGCATTTAATCTGACTGAGTGACTGTCAGATCTTCACACAGTGATCCAGCTGGGTTCTGAAAGCAAGTGTATGGTGGAGGTAGAAGCAGAGATGTACTGTATATAGAGCATGTACAGTCAGGTCCATAAATATTGGGACATCGACACAATTCAAATCTTTTTGGCTCTATACGCCACCACAATGGATTTGAAATGAAACAAAAAGATGTGCTTTAACTGCAGACTTTCAGCTTTAATTTGAGGGTATTTACATCCAAATCAGGTGAACGTGTAGGAATTACAACAGTTTGTATATGTACCTCCCACTTTTTAAGGGACCAAAAGTAATGGGACAATTGGCTGCTCAGCTGTTCAATGGCCAGGTGTGTGTTATTCCCTCATTATCCAATTTACAAGGAGCAGATAAAAGGTCCAGAGTTCATTTCAAGTTTGCTATTTGCATTTAGAATCTGTTGCTGTCAACTCTCAATATGAGATCCAAAGAGCTGTCACTATTAGTGAAGAAAGCCATCATTAGGCTGAAAAAAACAAAACAAACCCATCAGAGATATAGCAAAAACATAAGGTGTGGCCAAATCAACTGTTTGGAACATCCTTAAAAAGAAAGAACGCAACGGTGAGCTCAGCAACACCAAAAGACCCGGAAGACCACGGAAAACAACTGTGGTGGATGACTGAAGAATTCTTTCCCTGGTGAAGAAAACACCCTTCACAACAGTTGGCCAGATCAAGAACACTCTCCAGGAGGTAGGTGTATGTGTGTCAAAGTCAACAATCAAGAGAAGACTTCACCAGAGTGAATACAGAGGGTTCACCACAAGATGTAAACCATTGGTGAGTCTCAAAAATAGGAAGGCCAGATTAGAGTTTGCCAAATAACATCTAAAAAGCCTTCACAGTTCTGGAACAACATCCTATGGACAGATGAGACCAAGATAAACTTGTACCAGAGTGATGGGAAGAGAAGAGTATGGAGAAGGAAAGGAACTGCTCATGATCCAAAGCATACCACCTCATCAGTGAAGCATGGTGGTGGTAGTGTCATGGCGTGGGCGTGTATGGCTGCCAATGGAACAGGTTCTCTTGTATTTATTGATGATGTGACTGCTGACAAAAGCAGCAGGAGGAATTCTGAAGTGTTTCGGGCAATATTATCTGCTCATATTCCGCCAAATGCTTCAGAACTCATTGGACGGCGCTTCACAGTGCAGATGGACAATGACTCGAAGTATACTGAGAAAGCAACCAAAGAGTTTTTTAAGGGAAAGAAGTGGAATGTTATGCAATGGCCAAGTCAATCACCTGACCTGAATCCGATTGAGCATGCATTTCACTTGCTGAAGACAAAACTGAAGGGAAAATGCCCCAAGAACAAGCAGGGACTGAAGACAGTTGCAGTAGAGGCCTGGCAGAGCATCCCCAGGGATGAAACCCAGCATCTGGTGATGTCTATGCGTTCCAGACTTCAGGCTGTAATTGACTGCAAAGGATTTGCAACCAAGTATTAAAAAGTGAAAGTTTGATTTATGATTGTTAATCTGTCCCATTACTTTTGGTCCCTTAAAAAGTGGGAAGCACATATACAAACTGTTGTAATTCCTACACCGTTCACCTGATTTGGATGTAAATACCCTCAAATTAAAGCTGAAAGTCTGCAGTTAAAGCACATCTTGTTTCATTTCAAATATATTGTGGTGGTGTATAGAGCCAAAAATATTAGAATTGTGTCAATGTCCCAATATTTATGGACCTGTCTGTATATAGGAAAATTGTCCCTGAAGTTCTGCTAAAGTTGCTTGGGCATCCCATAACCTCCCATCCCTATCCAAGTTATTATCCAAAAAAAAATAAAAAAAAATAAACAAAGTCACGGACTGTTCTCTGCCTCCAGAGTGCCTGTGAAAATTTGGTGTGCCTGGGTGTGCAGGGTGGGGTATCCCAGTTTCACTGCGACTCCTTAGGGGGTGTGCTGCATTTGTAAATGTCAACTTTTATGTAGTAGGTTGTATACATCATGCAGATGCACCACATCTCAGGCATGTTCAGGGCATCACCAGGCATGTTATTTAAAGGAATATTGCATTTTTAATGTTTCACCTAAAGCATTATTAAATTCACTGCTCCCTACCAACTGATTTTCTTTATCGTACATCATGGGACACAGAGCACCATAGTAATTACTATGTGGGTTATAGGCCACCTTCAGGTGATGGACACTGGCACACCCAAGACAGGAAGTCCCCCTCTATATAACCCCTCCCATACAGGGAGTACCTCAGTTTTTGTAGCAAAGAAATATACATATATTCCAACAAGTGGGGAGGGACCTCTGTGATCCGTGATGTACTCCAAGAAAAGGATTTTACAGGTAAGCTGTTATAAGAATCCTATTTTTAAAGGGTTATTTGCTTTGGTCACCTCTTCCTATCATACACCAGGCAACCACTAAACCTCAGTCAGAAACTCATCAGCAGGAAACTTTATTCTGACTACAAATTCACAAATAAAGGAACAAGGCCCTGCAATAAACAATGTTGCAAACTGTGCAACCAAATCAATCCACCAAAATTGTCACACACACAAAAGGGACTTTCAATATCACAGGATCATATAGCTACACCTCCAGCAATGTTGTGTATCTTATCCAATGCAAAAAATGTAGCCAAGGATGTTTACGGTGGTAAACAGGACAAAAATTACAAGCACAATTTTTTTTCCAAAGACACACCATTGAAGGGCATAAGGAAGATAATTTCTGCACACCTGTGGGACATAATTTCTCACAACCAGACCACACTATTGGAGACTTAAATAAAAAAAAAAGAAGGGGGTGGAGGCGCCAACTAAATTAGTCCTACTGTAATCATTAATGTAAGTATAGTATATACACTTACAGGTTCACTTGAAAATGATATCCATCGAGGATGGGGGTGTTCTGAGGTCTGTTGGTGCTGCTCTGCTGGCTCTGGCAAAGTTCCCCTCAGCCGTGAGGTGTAGGAGATGTCGATTTTCGTTTGCACAGGCTTCTCTGCGGTGTCACATGAGAGGAAGCTCCATGCTAACCAGTCTGGAACGTGGAAGTGATGTCATTCAGCAGGGCAGTCCTCCAAACATAGAGTGGGACGTTTCACAGGCTACACGCTCGAAGCTCACAGCTTCTTCTACTGGCCTACTGTGAGCTTCGAGCGCGTAGCCTGTGAAACGTCCCACTCTATGTTTGGAGGACTGCCCTGCTGAATGACATCACTTCCACGTTCCAGACTGGTTAGCATGGAGCTTCCTGTCATGTGACACCGCAGAGAAGCCTGTGCAAACGAAAATCGACATCTCCTACACCTCACGGCTGAGGGGAACTTTGCCAGAGCCAGCAGAGCAGCACCAACAGACCTCAGAACACCCCCATCCTCGATGGATATCATTTTCAAGTGAACCTGTAAGTATATATACTATACTTACATTAATGATTACAGTAGGACTAATTTATTTGGCGCCTCCACCCCCTTCTTTTTTTTTCTTGCTGACAGAGGACATGGACACCCTCTGAGGATGGCTGCCTCCTCTTGTTTTTTAATATACAGATTGACTTAGAAGTGCCATTAGAGCCACTATTACATTCATTTTAAAGGCATCACATCGCTAGGAGCGCCGGAATCCCCCCCCCCTTTTCCACGAATTGGAGACTTAAATGTTTGGGCTCTTAAGGAAACTTTAAAACTACTCAGGAAACTAAAACTTTTGAAGTAAGAATGTCTTGTTGGTTGGAGGGTAGACAGTGGAGACCTTGCGTGGAGAGTGAAGAAGTTTCTGCTTTTGACTGCTGGGTTGCATTTTTGGTTATTTTTGGCTCTTTTTCCCTGCAGCTTTTTAACAAATTTTCTGGCACATTTTAAACAGCCTTTTTTTTCTCTTTTTTTCCTTCAGCCTACTAATTAAGGGGAGTGGTTAATTGGTCACAGGTGCTTGATGCCTATATAAATTTCTGTAAAGCACATGTGAAATTGCCAGTCTTGTTGGTTGGAGGGAAGACAGTGGAGACCTTGCGTGGAGAGTGAAGAAGTTTCTGCTTTTGACTGCTGGGTGGCATTTTTGGTTATTTTTAGCTCTTTTTCCTTGCAGCTTTTTAACACCTTTTTCTGGCACATTTTAAACAGCCTTTTTTTCTCTTTTTTTCCTTCAGCCTACTAATTAAGGGGAGTGGTTAATTGGTCACAGGTGCTTGAGGCCTATATAAATTTCTGTAGAGCTCATTTAGATTCTGCTCATTTTGAGTTTGCTGGAACTCTGTCCAAGTGGAACTGGACTAAGTGGTGAGTTAAAATCAAGAGTTAGTGGAACTGGACTAAGTGGTGAGTTAAAATCAAGAGTTAGTGGAACTGGACTAAGTGGTGAGTTAAAATCAAGAGTTAGTGGAACTGGACTAAGTGGTGAGTTAAAATCAAGAGTTTAAAACAGGAGGTTAAAACAGGGGTCATAGTAGATGTGTAGTGTGAGTACCTGGGTGTTGTCTGAGTAGTGTGTGTGGATCGTTAGTACTTCTGTATTGTAGGTGCACGCTGGTCTGCGAGTGCACGCAGGTCCCTTGGTCTGCGAGTGCACGCGGGTCTGCAAGTGCACGCGGTCCGTTGGTCTGCGAGTGCACGCCGGTCTGCGAGTGCACGCGGTCCGTTGGTCTGCGAGTGCACGCCAGTCTGCGAGTGCACGCCGGTCTGCGAGTGCACGCCGGTCCGTTGGTCTGCGAGTGCATGCTGGTCTGCGGGTGCACGTAGGTCCGTTGGTCTGCAGGTGCACGTAGGTCTGCGTGGTACCGGTGTATTGTCTTGTTGAGTACCTGTGTATTGTCTTGTTGAGTACCTGTGTATTGTCTTGTTGAATAGTTGGGTCAGGAAGCTAGTGTTAGGTAATTTGGACAGGGCATAATCTCGAATCCTCATTAAATTAATAGGTACGATTCCCGGCGGGTGTGGCGAGGCGACTCGGTGTACATCTTGCAGCATGTATGCGTTCCTTGATCATCTGATCGAGGGCGATTACTGCTGTTCAAAATGTAAGCACATTGTTTCCCTGGAAGCCCAGGTTCTGAATCTAGGGAAGCAACTGTCAGCACTGGGAAGACCCTCCACACTAAAGGAGAGCTGGATACGTACCCGGCAGGTGATGGCAGGGGCCAGCACAGAGGTGGGTGGAGACAAAGAGGTGCAGGCACTAGAAAATAGTAGATCGGTGACAGTCAGAAAGGGTAGAGGGCGAAATGCCAGGGAGGCCGATCCAGGGCTGGAGCATCCCAATAAGTATGCTCCATTGAGTGACATTGGTGAAACCAGTCAGGGACCAGCACTGCTGGAGCTGAGGGACTCTCCTAGCTGCCGGGGGAAGAACTCCTCCAGTGAGAGTGGGGGGGAAGCGAAGGGAAAGGAAAGACAGATTCTGGTGGTAGGGGACTCAATTCTTAGAAGGACAGAGAGGGCAATCTGTAACAAAGACCTGAAGCGCCGAACTGTATGTTGGATCTGGTGGACAGATTACTGGGAGGGGCTGGGGAAGACACAGCTGTCATGGTGCACGTTGGCACCAATGACAAAGTCAGAGGCAGATGGAGTGTCCTAAAGAACGATTTTAGGGACTTGGGAGCTAAATTGAGGAAAAGGACCTCCAAGGTAGTATTCTCAGGAATACTACCGGTACATCAAGCCACACCAGAAAGGCAGAGGGAGATTAGGGAAGGGAACAAGTGGCTGAAGAGCTGGTGTAGTAAGGAGGGGTTTGGGGTCCTGGAGGACTGGGCCGACTTCTCAGTCGATAACCAGTACTATAGAAGGGACGGACTGCATTTAAATGAGGAGGGTGCAGATCAGCTGGGAATAAGGATGGCCAAAAAGTTAGAGGGGTTTTTAAACTAGGCGACGGGGGGGGTCCAGAGATAGTGAGAGTCAGCGGAGAACATATTCTAGAGGGTAGTATTAGGGGCATTAGTGGTAGGGTAACCAAAACACATAAACCCAAGGTAAGTATAGTAGCAAGTCCTAGTTGCAATCTGGGAACACCCAAGAGGATAGTATGTGACCGGTCAAAATATATTAATGCATTAAAGTGTCTGTTCACCAATGCCAGAAGTCTGCCAAGCAAAATAGGTGAATTGGAAGCTCTGGTGCATGAGGAGAGCTATGATGTAATCGGTATTGCTGAAACTTGGCTTCATTCCTCACATGACTGGGCTATTAATATTCCTGGCTATGCACTCTTTCGGAGAGACAGGGTAAAAAGGAAAGGTGGAGGGGTCTGTCTCTATGTGAGAAGTGATCTCAAAGCGAGTGTGAAAGAGGACCTGGTGGATGGAGAGTGGGATGAGTCTGAAGCATTATGGGTGGAACTGCATACAGATGTGCGTAGTTCAAAGCTAATCATTGGAGTTTGTTATAGACCACCCAATGTTAATGAGGAGGTGGAGACTCAGCTCCTTGCACAGATGGAAAGGGCTGCAGGGGCTGGGACGGTGATAATAATGGGGGATTTTAACTACCCAGAAATTGACTGGAGTATTGGAACTGCTGGGACAGTTAAAGGGCAAAAATTTATAAACCTATTGCAGGACAATTTTATGGTCCAGTTTATTGAGGCCCCAACTAGGAATGATGCTCTGTTGGACCTGGTAATCTCAAACCATGTAGAGCGTATTACTAATGTTCAGATAAAGGAACACCTGGGTAGCAGTGACCATAACATGATTTCATTTGATGTTAGTTGTAAGCAAAAATCACATACGGGAAAGATAAAAACCCTTAATTTCAAGAGAGCATATTTTCCAAGGATGAGCGCTGCTCTCCAGGACTTAGACTGGGAGGGAATATTGGCATCAATGGGCACAAAACAGAAATGGGAATTCTTCAAAAAGACTGTTTGTGAACTCACTGCAAAGTAGATTCCCATGGGCAATAAGTTTAAAAGGCTAAAAATAAAACCTATGTGGCTCACTGCCAAAGTTAAAAAAGCTATAAACTATAAGAAAAGAGCTTTTAAAAAATATAAAAATGAGGGAACACTAGTGTCATTTAAATGTTACAAAGAATATAACAGGATATGTAAAAAGGAAATCAAGGATGCAAAAATTCAAAATGAACGACAGATTGCAAAAGATAGTAGGACAAACCGCAAAAAATTCTTCAAATATATTAATAGTAAAAAGGTCAAGTCTGAGCATGTAGGCCCTTTACAAAATAATCTAGAGTGGGTGACTGGGGACAAACAGAAGGCTAATTTATTAAATACTTTCTTCAGTTCTGTGTATACAAAGGAGCATGGGGGGCTCATGTCCAAAATGGGGGTGGTAGTGACACAGCCCCAAATCCACAATGGCTCAAAAGTGATATGGTCCAGAAATATTTAGATGGAATAAAGGTGGAATAAAGGTGGATAAAGCACCTGGACCAGATGGCATACACCCACGGATCCTAAAAGAATTGAGCTCTGTAATTTCAAAGCCATTGTATTTAATTTTTAGGGACTCATTAATGACAGGAATAGTACCACTGGATTGGCGCAGGGCCAATGTGGTGCCTATATTTAAAAAGGGAATTAAGTCTTTACCAAGTAACTATAGACCTGTTAGTTTAACTTCTATAGTTGGGAAGATACTGGAGAGATTAATAAAAGACCACATAAATGAGTTCTTGCTGGAAAAAAACTATTTAAGCAACAGACAGCATGGATTCATGAAAGGCAGAAGTTGTCAGACAAACCTGATTTCTTTTTATGAAGAGGTAAGTAAGACCTTGGACAGAGGGGTGGCTGTGGACGTGGTATACTTGGATTTTGCAAAAGCTTTCGATACAGTTGCCCACACACAGCTCATGTGCAAGGTAAAGTCTACAGGATTGGAAATATCAGTTTGTAAATGGATAGAAAACTGGCTAAAAGACAGAATTCAGAGAGTAGTGGTTAATGATTCTTACTCTGAATGGTCCAAGGTTATCAGTGGTGTACCCCAAGGTTCAGTGCTGGGACCCTTACTTTTTAATATGTTTATAAATGATATTGGGTCTGAGATCAAAAGTAACATTTCTGTCTTTGCAGATGACACCAAGCTATGCAGTGGAATAACGTCCTTACAGGATGTCGCCAATTTACAAGCCGACCTCAATGCTCTGTCTAATTGGGCGACTATGTGGCAGATGAGGTTTAATGTTGGGAGTACAACTGGGGGGATCTGTAGTGGAGAAGGATCTGGGGGTTTTGGTAGATCATAAGCTCAATAATGGCATGCAATGCCAAGCTGCGGTTTCCAAAGCGAGCAAAGTCCTTTCTTGTATTAAGAGAGGTATGGTCTCCAGAGAGAGAGATATAATTTTGCCCCTGTTCAAATCATTAGTAAGACCTCATCTGGAATATGCAGTTCAGTTTTGGGCCCCAATTCTCAAAAAGGATATTGGGGAACTGGAGAAAGTGCAGAGAAGGGCAACCAAACTGATAAGAGGCATGGAGGAGCTCAGCTATGAGGAAAGATTAGAGGAACTGAATTTATTCACTCTTGAGAAGAGGAGATTAAGGGGGGATATGATCAACATGTACAAATATATAAGGGGTCCATATAGTGAACTTGGTGTTGAGTTATTCACTTTACGGTCAACACAAAGGACAAGGGGGCACTCTTTGCATCTAGAGGAAAAGAGATTTCACCTCCAAATACGGAAAGGTTTCTTCACAGTAAGAGCTGTGAAAATGTGGAATAGACTCCCTGCAGAGGTGGTTCTGGCCAGCTCAGTAGATTGCTTAAAGAAGGGCCTGGATTATTTCTTAAATGTACATAATATAACTGGGTACTGACATTTATAGGTAAAGTTGATCCGGGGAATATCCGATTGCCTCTCGGGGATCAGGAAGGAATTTTTTCCCCTGCTGTAGCAAATTGGATCATGCTCTGCTGTTTGTTTTTTTTTGCCTTCCTCTGGATCAACTGTGGGTATAAAATTGGGTATATGGGATTGTACGATATATATATATATTTTTTTTATGGTTGAACTGGATGGACTTGTGTCTTTTTTCAACCTGACTAACTATGTAACTATGTAACTGTGTAACTCGACACAAAATTAATGGTCTAAATGTGGACCTCAGCTTCCTATACCACTATTCAACATTTTATGACTATTCTAACCTCTGTGACTCCCCTCCCCCTCCAGTTCCATAGCCCTGTCCCTGCCTTATATCATTGGCTATCCAAGCTTAATTAAATTTGCTGTGCATGTTTGTGCGTGTTTATTCTTCTTATCGATTGTCTTGTTAACACTCTGCTAAAACTTTGTGCATTAGTACTCCTTGGACCTTAATAAAGGGGACATACCCTGAATGCTTTGTATGATAGTTCAAATAAAAAAGTATCATAGACAGCACTCAATTGTTTCTGTCCCAAGTGCATTAATACGCAGTGGCGGCTGGTGCTCCAAATTTTTGGGGGGCGCAAACAAACTGAAAAAAAAATCATCAATTGCCGCCACTGTGCCCATTAAACGCAGCCACTGTGCCCAAACGCCACCAGTTTGCCCCCTCAAATGCAGCCAGTTTGCCCCCTCAAATGCAGCCAGTTTGTCCCCAAATGCAGCCAGTTTCCCCCCAAATGCAGCCAGTTTGTCCCCAAATACAGCCAGTTTGTCCCCAAATGCAGCCAGTTTGTCTCCAAATACAGCCAGTTTCCCCCCAAATACAGCCAGTTTGTCCCCAAATGCAGCCAGTTTGTCCCCAAATGCAGTCAGTTTGTCCTCAAATGCAGCCAATTTCCCCCCCAAATACAGCCAGTTTGTCCTCAAATACAGCCAGCTTGTCCCTAGCCTTGCACTTACCTTCCTCGGGTCAGCGCCGTCCTTCTTCCGTCCTTGATGTCTTCTCTCGCCCTCAATGTCGCTTCAGCCAATTAGGTTACCGGTAATCAGACCCGGTGAACCTGATTGACTGAGATGCCTGTCAGTGTTAACCAAGGAACGCACAGCCCGTGCGTCCCCTGGTTAACTACTGTTTTTGGAAGCCGATTACAGCCCACAGGCTGTAATTGGGAAGCTTATCAGAGCCGCTGGCTCTGATAGGCACCTCCAAAAACCAACCAGCCGCTGTTATTCAGATGGCCGGCGCTCGCCAGGGGGCCGGCCATCTGAATAGTGGGCAGCAGCGGTGACAATACATAGGTTCATGCAATGCATGAACCTATGTATTGTTGCTGTGAGTGACGGGCGCAGGAGAGAGAGGGAGCGGCGCTCCTGCGCCCACTATGGACGCACCGCCACTGCTAATACGGCTACAATCAAAGTAGTTAACCAACCTAATCCCAAAGGAAACACTGATCAACAGTGACATCTTCTTTCTCTCAAAATGCAAAAAGAGGAATCTCATACCACAAGGTCTCCAGATTAAAAGTCCCTATGCAAACATAAGCTTAACTCTCCGTATACAGAAGGACTTTGCAAACATACAATCAAAAGACTAAGGAACAAACTCATACACAAACTGTATGGTGAAAGAATAACGATCAGGAAACGGAAGCAGTCAGATTTTTGAAACCCTAACAGCATTGGATCCTACCAATACTAGCAAAATTTAAAATGCAATGGAAACTATACAAAGGTGCCTGAAAAACATGCCATGGATAAGAAGAAAAAAACCCCCCCAGAAACTATACGAAAAGCAGACTCTTTTGATATACCATAAAAGCATACAAAAAAATGGCAACCATCCCCCACTTATAACTTGCAAAAAGGTGCAGGGACACACTGAATGCTTTCACTGCCATTGTGCTTTTGCTGGGCCTACTATGGAGACTCTGGAAATTTTAGAGTTATGACTGCAGTTATACAGAAGTCCCTTGTCATGAGCACTGCGGCTTATGGATGTATTTGCAAATGTGTGCAAACAAAACCCCCTGTTTTTAATGGTTAGACAGGGTCAATTCGGCTGTTTTGCAGGCTTCATTCTATCAGTGACCTGGAATCAAATCCTGTAGCCCAAGGTATACCATGTGAATACGCTGACCTTACTGAAAATGGATATCATTTTCATCATAGGTGTATTTTAAATGACAGAATATCAACCAGAAATCCAGAAAAAACACATGATACAAATGTTATAAACTGAGTTGCAGTTCAGCGAGTAAAATAAGTATTTGATCCCCTACCAACCAACAATAATTCTGGCTCTCACAGACTTGCTACAATATGTTCTCAAGTGGTACACAGATTAGTCCTGTCAGTTTAAGAAGGTGCTCCTAACAAGTAACAACAACTCATTATGTGTATAAAAGACACCTGTCCACAGAATCTCTTTCTTCCATTCAAACCTACCATCATGGGCAAGACCAAAGAGCTGTCAATGGATATCATGGACAAGATTTTAGACCTGCACAAGGCTGGAATGGGCTACAAGACCATCAGCAAAAAGCTTGGTGAGAAAAAGACTACTGTTGGATCGATTATTTTCAAATGGAACAAATACAAAATAATCATCATTCGCCCTCAGTCTGGAGCTCCATGCAAGATTTTGCCTCATGGGGTAAGGATTATAATGAGAAAAGTGAGGGATGAGCCCAGAACTACACAGGAGGAGCTTGTGAATGATCTCAAGGCAGTTGGGACCAAACAAACCAATTTGTAACACAATACGCCGCCATGGATTGAAATCCTGCAGAGCCTGTAAGGTCCCCGTCCCCCTCTTCAAGAAGGCACATGTACAGACCCATCTGAAGTTTGCCAATGAACATCTAAATGATTTGGAGAATGATTTGAAGAAAGTGCTGTGGTCAGATGAGATCAAAATTGAGCTCTTTAGCATTAACTTGACTCACCGTGTTTGGAGGAAGAAAAATGCTGACTATGACCCTAAGAACACCATCCCTACAGTCTAGCATGGAGGTGGAAACATTATTCTTTGGGGCTGTTTCTCTGCTAAAGGTATAGGTCAACCTTGCTGCATTGAGGGGCCAATGGATGGGGCCATGTATTGTAAAATCTTGGATGAGAACCTTCTTCCCTCAGCTAAAACAGGTCGTGGATGGGTCTTCAAGCATGACAATGACCCAATCACCAAGGCCACAAAGAGGTGGCTTAAGAAGAAGCACATTAAGGTCATAGAGTGACTTAGCCAGTCTCCTGACCCTAATACTATAGAAAAGTTATGGAGGGAGCTGAAACTTCGAGTTTCCAATCGACAGTCAAGAAACCTTATGGATTTTGAGAAGATCTGTAAAGAAGAGTAGTCCAAAATCCCTCCTGAGATGTGTGAAAACCTGATAACCAACTACAATAAATGTCTTACTTCTGTGCTCGTTAACAAGTGTTTGGGTTTCTCCACTAAGTACTAAGTCATGTTTTGCTTGGGGATCAACAAATGTTTTTTTGTTTCACTAAACTGCAGCTCAACTTATAACGTTTGTATATTATGTTTGTAGCGGCCTCACTCTCTCTCCATCTTTACCGGTTACACACCAACTCATGTCTAGGGGTTCCTGGGTTGTGAGAGTGAGATGCGCCACGGCCCATGTCCTCCCCATTGTAGTAGGGAGGTGAAGGCCACTTACTGATGTTTCCTCGGGCCGGTGTGTTCTGTGAATGCACTGAGTCTGTAATTGCAAGCTCACCAGCCTCCCCTTTGCTTCCAGTAACTGGAGTTCACACACCGGAGAAAGGTCCAACACTTGTTTATTTGACACTCCAATAAGCAAAGCACAATAAACAGTTCTTTTGCAGCAAACTGGTTGGGACCTATAACCTTGCCAACGGTGGGGCGAGCAGATCGAGGCACTTCCTAAAGTTTAAGTTCTATGCCACTGTACTATGACCAGCGGCGCCTAAGCCAATCCGGCTGTTACAGAACAGGAAAGATGGGGTCACTTCCAGCAACCCCTATGAACAGCAATGGAGCCCTCTTCGATACGCTGTGGCCCCTATCAGGGGGATGTGTCCTCCCAAGAGAGTTCCCAGAGGCCCACTGTCACCGGGTTGGTGCTGCTCCGGGTCTCCAGTGGGTAACCTCTCTGGCCTCCTCACCTCAGATACGAGTCCCTCCGCTCAGGGACCCTCGGACAGTCCACCCTAGCGGGACCCAGTCGAAGGGTTCCCCGCCCCAGCCATACCATCTCCGGGAAGGGACAAAACAGGGAGCACTGCAGGAGATGATTCTACCTGAAGCCTGTGGGTACCCCGCCACCCACAGGCAAAGGAGAATACTACATCCTCCGATCCTCCACGAAACAAAAAGGGGTCTGAACCCTAACACAATTATACACCTGGGTCACACTATTCCCCAGGTGTATCCCATCAATTTGAGGACCCCGCTACACATTCCCCCCTGTGATTGGACGCTGGTCCCCAGCGTCAGGTGCACACCCATGCCTCCCATAAAGTGGTGACATGGAGTGAAACCCCTGAGGCAGTTCCTCTAAATTTTTCCCAAGTGCCAAGACCTGCTCAGGGAATGGGGAACATATAAAACAACTTATGTCATAAAACACTTTAAACACCTGCATAATCACAACCCCTCTCCCACACTGTCTAAGAGCCACCCACTCTCAATGATCTTGATTGACGATTCTCCTGCAGGGGAAAGAAAAAAACAACATCCTAACATAATTTCGTGTCATTTGGCATGAGTGGGCCCGTCAGCCGAGAGACCCACTCACTCCAACAAGCAAGGTGATGTGTGTGTGAAACATTTTCAAACATTTGTTGCACAACACTGCCACCTGGTGACAGCGCCGCGGTCATGACACTCAACGAATCTTCGTTCTTCCAGCTTTTCCCTACTCTGCCACTATTCCCAAATGTCCTTGCCTTTGGCACATGAAGAAAAGGGGAAACACAAAAACACAACAGCCCCAAGTCTCCAATGAGAAAAAGAAAAGCCCAAATAAAAACAAAAGCAGGGCACAGTCCTGGGTGTCTGGGAATGGCTCTTCCAGAAAGTTCAAGTGCACAAAGGAAATAAACAGGAGTTCTTTTCTCCTATAAATAAAACTTTGGATCCGGCAGATACAGGGGTTTCAGGTGTTTGTCAAATGCCTCTATCAAATACTCGACATCTTCTCCTTCTCTTCTGCAAATGACTATCTTGTCAGCATGGATATGGCGCCCCAATTTCCATTCAGCTCTGCAGTCCTCAAACCTCTTAGACACTGCCGGCACACATTCCAGGTACCTGCGAGCATGAGGCACCTTCAACTTGTCCCACACAAACTCGTCATACCATCTTGCTCTCCAGACTTCCACCTCAAACAGCAAGTCCCGGGGCAGATACGGGTACTCCCACCCATATTCCCGAGCTACTTTGTGGCAAAACAGTCTCTGCAAGCGGGCCAAAGGTGGCATAGTGGCTTTCTCTCCAGTTCCAGGCAGCACAATAGCTTCCGGATGCCGAGGTGCCTTTACCAGCTCCCTGAAACTGACTTTCGGCGCTCTCAGAGAAGCGCGGGGTGTCCCCACAACCAAAGCAGGTGAGGTAACAGTAGATGAGGACACCAGTGGAGGGGTAGGTTCCCTCGTAAGCTGCGGGTCTTCCACCCGAGGTGTGCTGTCTCCTGTGTACATAGGTGAATCCCGTACCGCACGGGAAGCAAGAAGTGGCATTCTATCCCAGCCCTTGCGGCTGAACAGTTCGTCTATCTCGCCATCTTCTCCGCAGTCAGACAGCGACTCTAGGTCGGAGGTGCCATACATCTCCGCAGGCAGATATCTTCCGGTGGACACAGAATCATCCTCCCTGGGGGGCTCCACCTCCAATGGGCCCCCGACACCTCCAACCACCACCACAGTCCCAGCCCCTGGCTCACCTGACCCTTGTAGAGGACTGGGATGTCCGGGACTTCCTTCTCGACCGGCGCCATCCAGGCCAGGCAAGCAGCGGGGTGAAGCTCGACGACGTCCATAGGATGCCTGTACTAGGCCAACTTTCCTCTTCGGGGGTGGGAGCAGAGAACTTGTGGCGACCGAGGCAGCATCCTCGGATTTTTCTCTGTTGGGCAGTCAATCGCCCTGGTCAGCGCGCACGGGAACCTCGACAAAGGCCTTGATCTCCCCTTCCGGAGTAGCGGTACCCGTGAGGTGGTTGAGGCGAAGGGCCCGGGGCCTTGCTGTGGACGACTCGACCTCAAAAAGGAATTCTCTGCACTCCTCACATCGCCCGAATGGCTTCAGGGTGACCACCAGTCCCGAGCAGCCGGGACAGATCACACCGAGGGCCTCCGTGTCTCTGCAAGTGTACAGAGCCAACCGCCCTCGGGGCCTAAGTCTTATCCCCGTGTCTGTGATGGGGGCAGCAAAGGAAGTCATTCTCATGGGGTGAGGAACCATAATCCATGGGGCACTTGAGGTCATCCCGACTATCTGCTGCTCCATCATGCACTGACCCCGCGCCGGAGTCTCCACGTGTATCCCCACACTTGGCCAGACTCCTCCCATGAGCTGTACATTTTCGCGGGCTTCCTCTTGACTCCGCCCACGAACAATGTCGCCATGGGGTGCCTCGTGGCGCAGTGCGTTAACAGTCCCCACGTGCAGTACGTCACACGGCTGGACCTCTCCCTTTTTCCGCTCCTCCGCATGGGCCTTTCCCGTGTTAGGGTCATTTCCACAACTCCGAGCAGGGACGCACTTTGGCCAGTAATATGGCCGATCTGCTCGGAACTCCTCTGGGCAGCAAAGTTCAAATGTAGACATTCTCAAGTCCATCTTTAGAACACACTCTATCCCGGACTCACGAGCCCCCACGTGTAGCGGCCTCACTCTCTCTCCATCTTTACCGGTTACACACCAACTCATGTCTAGGGGTTCCTGGGTTGTGAGAGTGAGATGCGCTACGGCCCATGTCCTCCCCATTGTAGTAGGGAGGTGAAGGCCACTTACTGATGTTTCCTCGGGCCGGTGTGTTCTGTGAATGCACTGAGTCTGTAATTGCAAGCTCACCAGCCTCCCCTTTGCTTCCAGTAACTGGAGTTCACACACCGGAGAAAGATCCAACACTTGTTTATTTGACACTCCAATAAGCAAAGCACAATAAACAGTTCTTTTGCAGCAAACTGGTTGGGACCTATAACCTTGCCAACGGTGGGGCGAGCAGATCGAGGCACTTCCTAAAGTTTAAGTTCTATGCCACTGTACTATGACCAGCGGCGCCTAAGCCAATCCGGCTGTTACAGAACAGGAAAGATGGGGTCTCTTCCAGCAACCCCTATGAACAGCAATGGAGAACTCTTCGATATGCTGTGGCCCCTATCAGGGGGATGTGTCCTCCCAAGAGAGTTCCCAGAGGCCCACTGTCACCGGGTTGGTGCTGCTCCGGGTCTCCAGTGGGTAACCTCTCTGGCCTCCTCACCTCAGATACGAGTCCCTCCGCTCAGGGACCCTCGGACAGTCCACCCTAGCGGGACCCAGTCGAAGGTACTGGGCCCCAGGCCTCCTCGATAGTACCTCACCCCAGGCTAAAGGTGCCTGGGATGGACGCCAACATGACTCCGGACCAGGCCATGGGCACCTGGACCAGACTCCTGGATCTCCAGCACCCAGGCCTAAGGGGCCTGGGTGCGGACCGCAACCCTCCTCCTCAGAGGACCTCCTTCTCCACAAGACCTCGTGGTAAGGGCGTCTCCCCCTTTTATCTCCTCCCATCAACGGCCCGGCGGGTTCCCCGCCCCAGCCATACCATCTCCGGGAAGGGACAAAACAGGGAGCACTGCAGGAGATGATTCTACCTGAAGCCTGTGGGTACCCCGCCACCCACAGGCAAAGGAGAATACTACATCCTCCGATCCTCCACGAAACAAAAAGGGGTCTGAACCCTAACACAATTATACACCTGGGTCACACTATTCCCCAGGTGTATCCCATCAATTTGAGGACCCCGCTACATGTTTTTTTTCTGGATTTTTTGTTGATATTCTGTCTCTATCGATTAAAATACACCTATGATAAAAATTATAGACCCTTCATTTCTTTGTAAGTGAGTAAACTTACAAAGTCTGTAGGGAATCAAAAAATTTGTTTTCCCACTGTAACAGAGGAACTTGGAATCATCAGTTTGTCAAATCACAAACTTTTCAAACCAAAAATAACAAATCACTCCAAAGGCCTTACATTCTGCCCAACCACCAAGCTGGATAATATACAGTTATTCTCAGATATGGAGGAATTCTTCAGAAGACTAAAGCTCAAAGAATACTTTCACGGATATGATAGCAATTCTGACAATAGAATGTGACAAAAAGAAAAAGAACAGCAACTTTACACCTCCACAAGGTCTTAACACCCAATTGGACACCTACATTAACATCTTTAGACTGATGACAAGCTGCACACCTTAATATACAAGAAACCCACTGACAGATGCAGTTATCTCCACAATACCACCTTCCATCCCTAGGAGACTAAATGAGCCACCATACACAGCCAGGCCATCAGATACCACTATATATAATCAGTTCCAGAAAACAAAAATAAACATCTCAGAACACTAGCAGACTCCTTCTATAAGAAAAGGTAAGCGGACAAAACCATCAATACCAGTATAAACATGGCCCTGAAAACCCAAACAAAACATCTCCAATACAAAAAGAAAAAAACAAATAACTGTGTACCTCTAGTAACCACATATGATCATGATCCTGCGTTAGAAGGGAAAAGAAAGATAATCAACGATTTACAATCCATCATTACAGAGGATGAAACGCAGAAGAAATGCTGTCTTTCAGGCAACCAACAAACCTCAGAAAGAAACTAATCAGCAGGAAACTTCATTCTTACTACAAATTTACAAATAAAGGAACAAATGCTCCAAGAGACTGTCGGAGACTGCAGACATGCTCCAAGAGATGGTCAGAGACTGTAGACATGCTCCAAGAGACGGTCAGAGACTGCAGATGTGATACAAGAGGTGGTCAGAGACTGCAGACATGATACAAGAGACATGATACAGGAGATAGTCAGAGACTGGAGACATGCTCCAAGAGACAGTCAGAGACTGGAGACATACTCCAAGAGACAGTCAGAGACTGCAGACATGCTCAAAGAGATGGTCAGAGACTGCAGACATGCTCCAACAGACTGTCAGAGACTTCAGACATGATACAAGAGGTGGTCAGAGACTGTGGACATGATACAAGAGACATGATACAGGAGATGGTCAGAGATTACAGACATGCTCCAAGAGACTGTCATAGACTGCAGACATACTCCAAGAGACTGTCAGAGACTGCAGACATGCTTCAAGAGATAGTCAGAGACTGCATACATGCTCCAAGATACTATCAGAGATTGCAGAAGTGCTTCAAGAGATGGTCAAAGACTGCAAACATGCACCAAGAGACTGCAGACATGTTCCAAGAGACTGTCAGAGACTGCAGACATGATACAGGAGATGGTCAGAGACTGCAGACATGCTCCAAGAGACTGCAGACATGTTCCAAGAGATTGTCGGAGACTGCAGACATGCTCCAAGAGATGGTCAGAGACTGCAGACATGCTCCAACAGACTGTCAGAGACTGCAGACATTATACAAGAGGTGGTCAGAGACTGCGGACATGCTCCAAGAGAATGTCAGAGATTGCAGACATGCTTCAAGAGATGGTCAAAGACTGCAGACATGCTCCAAGAGACTGAAGACATGTTCCAAGAGATTGTCAGAGACTGCAAAGATGATGCAGGAGATGGTCAGAGACTGCAGACATGCTCCAGGAGACTGTCAGAGACTGCAGACATGCTCCAAGAGATGGTCAGAGACTGCAGACATGCTCCAAGAGGCTGAAGACATGTTCCAAAAGATTGTCGAAGACTGCAGACATGCTCCAAGAGATGGTCAGAGACTGCAGACATGCTCCAACAGACTGTCAGAGACTGCAGACATTATACAAGAGGTGGTTAGAGACTGCGGACATGGTACAAGAGGTGGTCAGACAATGCGGACATGATACAAGAGGTGATCAGAGACTTCAGACATGGTACAAGAGGTGGTCAGACACTGCAGACTAGTGATGAGCCGAACACCCCCGGGTTCGGTTCGCACCAGAACCCGCGAACGGACCGAAAGTTCGCACGAACTTTAAAACCCTATTAAATACAATGGATGCGAACGTTCGAAATCTAAAGTGCTAATTATAACGACTAATATGCATGTTATTGTCCTAAAAAGGGTTTGGGAACCCAAGTTCTGCACCAGGGGACATGTATCAATCCAAAAAAAAGTTTTAAAAACAGCCGTTTTTCGGGAGCAGTCATTTTAATGATGCATAAAGTAAAAATAAATAATCAAATATTCCTTTAAATATCGTACCTGGGGGGTGTCTAAAGTATGCCTGTGAAGTGCCACGTGTTTCCCGTGTTTAGAACTGTCCCTGCACAAAATTACATTTCTAAAGGAAAAAAAGCCATTTAAAACTGCTTGCGGCTTTAATGTAATGTCTGGTCCCGGTAATATGGATGAAAATCTTTAAGAAAAATGGCATAGCTACCCCATCACAGCCCCCCCCCTACCCCAGCCCATTACCAGCCCCTTTGGGTCTTGTATGGATATTAAGGGGAACCCCGCACACAAAATAAAAAAGGCCCTATATACTCTGAACAGCCGTATATAGGCGGTGCATACAAGACAGGGACTGTAGGTTTGTTCTTATGTAGAATCTGTTTGTAATTTTGAACAGGTACATTGTTTAAGTGTAGCTCCAGCCAAAAAATCTATTTTTAAGCTTTTTGGAAAACATAGGGAAGGGTTATCACCCCTGTAACATTTGTTTTGCTGTCTGTGCAGTGTGCACCTGTTCAGAACAGTTCACCTCACTTTCTGTCCTAATGACAAAAGTTTTTTGAAAATTTGGGTTTTTTATTGAAACAAGAATTGGTGATAAAGCATCAGTGGAGAGGAGACACTTTTGTTCCCATATTAACTCTTACAGGAGAGAATTTGCCTTCCTAGGGGTAGATTTCCTCTCACTTCCTGTTGTATCCTTCCGTTTGCAAGGAGGAGTCGTTTGTAAGTTGGATGTTTGAAAGTAGGGGCCTGCCGTATATACTCAGCTGAAATTTGCCCCTTACATGTTGGTGTTGCCACAACACTGTGAGCCCTCACAGTTACTCTTGGTGGGCGCATGAATGGGCCCTGCTGTGAATTATTAGATCAAGAATTGTAATTGCATACCCCTGTTGAACAGGGGCTGAAAAATTGGGCCTTTGGTGGTGGTGGTGGTGGTGTTGACACAACACTGTAAGGCCTCACAGTTACTCTTGGTGGGCACATGAATGGGCCCTGCTGTGAATTATTAGATCAAGAATTGTAATTACATGCCCCTGTTAAACAGGGGAAGAAAAATTGGGCCTTAGGCACTGGTGCCACAACACTGCAACCCCTCACAGATACTGTACTTGGAGCACAGCAATGAGCCCTGTTGCAAAGTATTGCATCAAAAATTGTAATTACACGCCCCTGTTAAACAGGGGCTGAAAAATTGGGCCTTAGCCACTGGTGCTGGTGCCACGACACTGCAACCTCTCCCAGATACTCTAGTTGGAGTGCAGGAATGAGCCCTGCTGCAAAGCATTGCATAAAAAATTGTAATAACACGCCCCTGTTAAAAAGGGGCTGAAAAATTGGGCCTTAGCCACTGGTGGCGGCACCCAGAAACAAAAATGTTCTTCCAAGCTATCATCATCAATCGGATCATTGAGGAGGAGGAGGATAGTCAGTCAACATAACAGGACAGTCACTCAGCATCAGCATCAGTCTTGAAGGGATGTGACATTTGAAAATAAATTAGTCTGTTATATCAGCTTCAGGTGTTTGGTAGCTGGTGGTGATCCAAGACTGGTTCATCTTTATGAAGGTCAGTCGATCAACAGAGTCCGTGGACAGGCGCACCCTGTGATCCGTGACAAATCCTCCAGCAGCACTGAATGTGCGTTCTGAAAGAACGCTGGATGCAGGACAGGCCAGTAGCTCAATTGCATACTGTGCAAGCTCTGGCCAGTGATCCATCCTCAAGACCCAGTAAGCCAGAGGATTTTCGGTGGGGAAGGTGTCCAAGTCTGACCTTGCCCCTAGGTATTCCTGCACCATGTATATCAGACGCTGGCGATGGTTGCTGGAACCGATCATACCTTGGGGCTGCGGACTAAAAAATTGTCTGAACGCATCGGTCAGACGGCCACCTTTCCCACCGCTCCTTCTTTGACTGACCGAAGCCTCAGCAACTCGTTGTCCAGGACCAGGAGTTTGTAACCTCCCAGTCTCTGGGGACGCGTTGCACAGACCTTTCTGCAAGGCCTCCCGGAGTTGTCTCATCCTCTGCTCCCTCTGCGACGGTAAGATAAGGTCCGCAACCTTACCCTTGTACCGTGGATCAAGGAGAGTGGCCAGCCAGTAATGGTCCCTCTCCTTGATCCGAAGAATACGAGGATCCTTCCGCAGACTTTGCAGGATCAGGGAGGCCATGCAGCGTAGGTTAGCTGAGGCATTCGGTCCTTAGTCCTCTGGGTCACTAAGGACGACATGATCCGCAGCCACCTCCTCCCAGCCACGTACAAGTCCACTGGTTTCTTGGGACTGTAAATCATCCCTAAAAGACTGCTGCTGATGATTCTGAGTGCCAGGCTCCACCTCCATGCTGACACAATCCTCCTCCTCCTCCTCCTCTTCTTCCTGTGCGATGGGTGGGACAGAAGGAACACTATCTGGGTAAAGGGGGCCTTGAGAGGCAAGGAAGTCCTCCTCTTCCTGCCTCTGTTCTGCCTCAAGTGCCCTGTCCATTATTCCACGCAGCGTATGTTCCCACAGGTGGACAAGAGGTACAGTGTCACTGATGCATGCACTGTCACTGCTCACCATCCTCGTGGCCTCCTCAAATGGTGCCAGGACAGTGCATGCATCCCTGATCATGCCCCACAGGCGTGGTGAAAAAAACCGAGCTCCCCTGACCCTGTCCTGGTGCCGTAGTCGAACAGGTACTCATTGATGGCCCTCTGCTGCGTGTGCAGCCGCTGCAGCATGGCCAACGTTGAGTTCCACCTGGTGGGCATGTCACATATAAGGCGGTTCTTGGGCAGGTTCAACTCCTTTTGCAGCTCAGCCAGGTGAGCACTGGCATTATAAGATCTGCGGAAATGCACACAGACTTTCCTGGCCTGCCTCAGGACATCCTGTAAGCCCGGGTACCTCCCCAAGAACCGCTGCACCACCAGGTTAAGGACATGAGCCACACAGGGCACATGGGTCAGTTGTCCCTGTCGGAGAGCGGAGAGGAGGTTGGTGCCATTGTTGCAAACTACCATTCCTGGCTTAAGCTGGCATTCTTTAGACTGACTATGCAGCATGTATACCTGGCTACAGACCATTCTCCAACGGGACAGTGATGTTTACTAATTTTTGATATCTTAGACTTTTTTCCCACGCCCATCCATGAGTCCATGCTCTGGGATGCCAAGTAAAGCTTGCCCAACTATGAATCTATTAAGTGTATTCTTGACTTTTCAATTGGATAATCAATTTCACTGTTTCTGTATGTCCATTTAACTGTCATTACTTGCTTCAGCCATGTCTCAACAGTGAATTTTGATCATGTCTATGTGATAACCTCTATTTACATTATGCCTTTGTTTGCATGATTCATGTGTACTTTTACCATGATACAATATATTTTTATATTTATATCCATGCCTTGATTTCCATTCTTCAGACTGACTATGCAGCATGTATACATGGCTACAGACTATTCCCCAACGGGACAGTGATGTTTACTCATTTTTGATATCCTAGACTTTTTTCCTGGCCTCATTTAAAGTCCCACAGCCCACTTTCTTTCTTCATTTTTTAATGTACCAGGGATGGAGGCATGGTTATGGCATCTATGGGTCTCAATGGGTCACCTGCCTTTTCTTTATAAATTACCAGGGTGGAAGACACCCATTTCCCTTTGGTGACCTATTGAACCCTATTTCCTTTTCTTATTTTCTCAGTGATTAATTCTCTGAGACTACTCATATGTTGGCATCCTTTTTACCCATTTTTGACCACCATTGATATCTTTCCCCAGACTTCATTTGACAACAGGCCAATATCGTTTATCCCCCTGTTCTGATTATAACAGTCCTAATCGTGATTTTCAATGATTCATCCATCCCCATGGCTCACCCAACCCAAGCGTTGGTGGGTCCCTGTTCTTTGATCTCTTTCACCCGGGGTTGCGATGCGCCCAGTTCCCCCTCCCCACCTGCCTTTCCTTGGCGGGGTATGATCCTTGGCGCATCGGCATCATGTCAGTATGTTGCACGCACGGCGTCCACTGGGACGCCTGCGTTTCCATCATAGTTTTTTCCACCTCGCATGGCCCAGGGGGATGGGAGGGACCCCGTCGAGATCATTTGCACCTCGGGCGGGGTTCTTTCCGTCCCCACACCTGGCTCATGCGTCACATGATGCTGGCGGGGATACGCCCCTTGCTGTGGACATTTAACTGGTAGCCACCTGGGGAGCATCACTTCACAGACATCCATCTGACGAGAGGTTACTGTTTCTCTCTTTCCCCATACTTCAAGGTAATTTCCAATCTTTACTTCAGGATATACACAGTATATATTACATATATACTCTTTTTACTTGCCTTTCTCAACTTTTGCCTTGCACCTTGCTCACACTGCTTCAAACACACATTTTATTTTATTGATATTTAGCCTTGTTGGGGATTTGGTTTGGCTCCCTCTCAAACCAGAATCACCTACACCAACACTCAGCTGATTTGCCAACTTTGGCTGTTAATCCTTTCAGTCATGCTTTATCATCAATCCCTTTTTTGTTTTATTTTTTCCAGCACCCATCACACATTATTCCCACTAGGATCCACCAGCACATCATTTACATATTCACTCCCCTCTTCCTTTGCTCCCTTTTGTTTTTCCTTCCCCTCCCCTCCCCCACTCACACTTCAATTTTGGTTCTCAAACCATTCAATCTTCTTTTTCACCCATCACTCATTTGCATTTCTTCATCTCTCCACCAGCATTCTGCCCTTGTACCCTGTCTGTGCCTCTCCATCAGTTTGGCGCTGTGCCGTGGCTGTCCGGGTTCCTCCTTGATGGATGTCCCATGCCATCTTCTCCTTGGCTCTCCTCTTGATTGAGGGGCCATTGAAGTGTTTATTGGGGGGCCTTCCCCGCCTCAGCCCCGGGTGAGACAGTGCATCCAGGACCACCACTCTACGCCATATTTCAAATGCTTGGGACAACCCCATTCCGGGCTTTGCCATTGGTAACGTATCAGACCACCTGATTCTGTTATTTTGTTTTAAACATGACATCATTTTTTTCAAGACTTTATTTGACCTGTCTATCCATCTCCCCTTTTAGTCAAATGACATGCACCCCACTCCTGATGACTGGCTTTAAACGCCAAGAAACGCGTCGAGTCCATGCTCAGGGATGCCAAGTAAAACTTGCCCAACTATGAATCTACAAAGTGTATTTTTGACTTTTCAATTGGATAATCAATTTCACTGTCTCTGTATGTCCATTTAACTGTCACTACTTGCTTCAGCCATGTCTCATCAATGAATTTTGATTATGTCTATGTGATAACCTCTATTTACATTATGCCTTAGTTTGCATGATCTATGTGTACTTTTACCATGATACAATATATTTTTATATTTATATCCATGCCTTGATTTCCATTCTTTAGACTGACTATGCAGCATGTATACCTGGCTACAGACCATTCTCCAACGGGACAGTGATGTTTACTAATTTTTGATATCTTAGACTTTTTTCCCACGCCCATCCATGAGTCCATGCTCTGGGATGCCAAGTAAAGCTTGCCCATCTATGAATCTATTAATTGTATTCTTGACTTTTCAATTGGATAATCAATTTCACTGTTTCTGTATGTCCATTTAACTGTCATTACTTGCTTCAGCCATGTCTCAACAGTGAATTTTGATCATGTCTATGTGATAACCTCTATTTACATTATGCCTTTGTTTGCATGATTCATGTGTACTTTTACCATGATACAATATATTTTTATATTTATATCCATGCCTTGATTTCCATTCTTCAGACTGACTATGCAGCATGTATACATGGCTACAGACTATTCCCCAACGCGACAGTGATGTTTACTCATTTTTGATATCCTAGACTTTTTTCCTACGCCCATCCATGCCTCATTTAAAGTCCCACAGCCCACTTTCTTTCTTAATTTTTTAAGCTGGCGTGGCGTCAACCACCTCTCGGCCTGCCCCTGCAGAGCAGACAGAACCTCTGCCCCAGTGTGGCTCCTGTCCCCCAAACACACCAGCGCAAGCACGGCATGGCATCTTTTTGTCTGCGTACTTGCGTAGCCCCTTGAACGCCTACGGAGCACCGCTGGTTCCGAGGACAAAGCA
Source organism: Rana muscosa (assembly GCA_029206835.1). NCBI lineage: Eukaryota > Metazoa > Chordata > Amphibia > Anura > Ranidae > Rana > Rana muscosa. Next base: position 1,002,933,453 of record CM055122.1, on the reverse strand, counting down.
CAGGAAGAGGCCATGGAGGAAGAAGAGGAGGGGATGGAGGACAGAGGTGTGTCACAACCAGTAGTAGCATTTTGGAAGCGTGGCGGTGGAACAACCTCCAACACTACTGCACCTTGTCCTGCATCCTTCCCAGCTGCCAAAAGAGTGACCCAATGGGCCATGAAAGAAAGGGAATGTCCCTGTCCATGCCTGCTGGACCATGAGTCAGCGGTAATATGCACCTTACCGCTGACCGCCCTGTCCAGCGAGGCCAAGACATTGCCTTCCACATGCCGGTAGAGAGCCGGAATCGCCTTCCATGAGAAAAAGTGGCGTTTGGGAACCTGCCACTGAGGAACTGCACATTGCACAAACTCACGGAAGGGGGCCGAGTCTACCAACTGAAAAGGCAGCAGTTGAAGCGCTAGCAATTTAGCCAAGCTAGCATTCAACCGCTGGGCATGTGGATGGCTGGCAGGGATGAGCCGAACACCCCCCTGTTCGGTTCGCACCAGAACCTGCGAACAGACAAAATGTTCGTGTGAACTTTAGAACCCTATTAAATACAATGGACTCGAACGTTCGAAATCTAAAGTGTTAATTATAAAGGCTAATATGCAAGTTATTGTCCTAAAAAGTGTTTGGGGACCTGGGTCCTGCCCCAGGGGACATGTATCAATGCAATTTTTTTTTTTAAAAACGGCCGTTTTTTTGGGAGCAGTGATTTTAATAATGCTTAAAATGAAAAAATAAAAGTGAAATATTCCTTTAAATTTCGTACCTGGGGGGTGTGTATGATATGCATGTGAAGTGGCGCATGAACTGTCCCTGCAAAAAATTTCATTTTTGAAAGAAAAAAAGTCATTTAAAACTCACTCGCGGCTATTAATGAATTGTCGGCTCCCGGCAATACATTCAAAAGTCATTGATAAAAAAAAAAAAGCGTGAGGGTTCCCCAGAATTCAATTACCAGGCCCTTCAGGTCTGGAATGGATATTAAGGGGAACCCCGCAGCAAATTTAAAAACAAATTGACGTGGGGTTCCCCCAAATATCCATTCCAGGCCCTTCAGATCTGGCATGGATTTTAAGGGGAACTCCACCCCAAATTTTTTTAAAAATGGCGTGGAGTCCCCCTAAAAATCCATACCAGACCCCTTATCCGAGCACGCAACCTGGCCGGCCGCAGGGGAAAAGGGGGGGACGAGAGAGCGGCCCCCCTCCCTCCTGAACCGTACCAGGCCATATGCCCTCAACATGGGGAGGATGTCCCCATGTTGATGGGGACAAAGGCCTCATCCCCACAACCCTTGCCCGGTGGTTGTAGGGGTCTGCGGGCGGGGGGCTTATCAGAATCTGGAAGACCCCTTTAACAAAGGGGACCCCCAGATCCTGGCCCCCCCTATGTGAATTGGTAAGGGGTACATTGCACCCCTACCATTTCACGAAGAAAGCGTAAAAAAATGTTTAAAAAAAACACACAAACACCTTGAAAAAGTCCTTTATTTAAAAAAAAAAATTAAAAAAAACAAAACATTCCAGCGGTGAAATCCAGTGTCCCGCGGCGATCCCGATGTCCAGCGCTGTCCTTCATTGGTTGTGCCTGAGCGGACCTGATGGGGAACTCCCTCTCAGTGTTTTAAATGTATAGACCCGCCCCTTCTAAAGTTCCCCATCAGGTCCGCTCAGCGGACCAGATGCGGAACATGAGAAGGGGCGGGTCTATACATGTATTACCAAAGTGAGAGCAGTTCCCCATCAGGTCCGCCCCCTCGGTATGTCGGACCCGCCTACGTCATTGGCTTGAGCGGGGAACTTCCTTCACTATGTAAATTTAAATTACACAGTGAAGGAAGTTCCCCGCTCAAGCCAATGACGTAGGCGGGTCCGACATACCGAGGGGGCGGACCTGATGGGGAACTGCTCTCACTTTGGTAATACATGTATAGACCCGCCCCTTCTCATGTTCCGCATCTGGTCTGCTGAGCGGACCTGATGGGGAACTTTAGAAGGGGCGGGTCTATACATTTAAAATACTGAGAGGGAGTTCCCCATCAGGTCCGCTCAGGCACAACCAATGAAGGACAGCGCTGGACATCGGGATCGCCGCGGGACACTGGATTTCACTGCTGGAATGTTTTAGTTTTTTTTTTAAATAAAGGACTTTTTCAAGGTGTTTGTGTGTTTTTTTAAACATTTTTTTACGCTTTCTTTGTGAAATGGTAGGGGTACAATGTACCCCTTACCAATTCACATGGGGGGGCGGGATCTGGGGTCCCCTTTGTTAAAGGGGTCTTCCAGATTCCGATAAGCCCCCCGCCCGCAGACCCCCACAACCACCGGGAAAGGGTTGTGGGGATGAGGCCCTTGTCCCCATCAACATGGGGACATCCCCCCCATGTTGAGGGCATGTGGCCTGGTACGGTTCAGGAGGGAGGGGGGGGCCGCTCTCTCGTCCCCCACTTTTCCCCTGTGGCCGGCCAGGTTGCGTGCTCGGATAAGGGTCTGGTATGGATTTTTAGGGGGACTCCACGCCATTTTTTTTTATTTGGGGTGGAGTTCCCCTTAAAATCCATGCCAGATCTGAAGGGCCTGGTATGGATATTTGGGGGAACCCCACGTCAATTTTTTTTAAAATTTGCGGCGGGGTTCCCCTTAATATCCATTCCAGACCTGAAGGGCCTGGTAATTGAATTCTGGGGAACCCCCACGCTTTTTTTTTTTATCAATGACTTTTGTATGTATTGCCGGGAGCCGACAATTCATTAATAGTCGCGAGTGAGTTTTAAATGACACGGGAAACATGCGCCACTTTACATGCATATCATACACACCGCCCAGGTACGAAATTTAAAGGAATATTTCACTGCTCCCGAAAAAACTGCAGTTTTTAAAACTTCTTTTTGCATTGATACATGTCCCCTGGGGCAGGACCCGGGTCCCCAAACACTTTTTAGGACAATAACTTGCATATAAGCCTTTATAATTAGCACTTTAGATTTCTCCCATAGATTTTTCGAATTTGCCGCGAACACCCCAATTTGTTCGCTGTTCGGCGAACGGGCGAACAGGCAATGTTCGAGTCGAACATGAGTTCGACTCGAACTCGAAGCTCATCCCTAATGGCTGGGAGTGAACTTCTTTCGACGGTCCAGCAGCTGGGGCAGGGAAATTTGCCTGCTAGAATCGGACGTCAGTGTACTGCTAGCAGAGTGCCCGCAAATACTTGGCTGTGACACACCTAATTCTACACCTTCATTCCTCTCAGTGCAGGTTTCCGAGAGGACTGAAGGTATAGTGGGGTTGGAGATCCCAGCTGATGCGGTGCAAGAAGAGGTCCGCTTTGTTCTTTGGTGTGGGTCTTTAAGGTAGGCTTGCCAACGAGCTGCATGGCAGGTCAACATATGTCTGGTCAAGCATGTGGTGCCCAAGCGGGTGATGTTTTGGCCACGCGATATACGCTTGAGACATATGTTGCAAACAGCAGCTGTGTGTTCTGATGCACTCAACTCAAAAAAGGCACACACCAAAGAACTTTTTGAATAACGGGCAGAGCCCTGCACAGGCGGAGCTCTGCGGTGTGATTCCGTCGGTGTGCTGCCCTTACGCTGGCCCCCCGAGGGCATCCTGCCTCGTTGGAGATGTGCCTCCTCCTCATCCTCCTCCTCCTCCTCTCTCCTATTAGGCACCCACGTGGAGTCAGTGACCTCATCATCCCCTCCCTCCTCATCACTGGAGCCAATCTGGCAGTATGCTGCAGCTGCTGGAACATGACTGCCAGATTGGTGTCCTTCTTGAGCATCCCCTCCATCTGCTCTCACGCTACTGCCTTCCTCTAGCTGGGTATCATCATCAGACCCTTTGAAACGCTGGGCATCCTCCTGGAGCATGTACCCAACACTGTGCTCAAACAGTTCGGGGGACTCCTCAGGAGGACATGGTTGGTCTAGGGAAGGAGTGACTGATGATGACATTGATACCAGGGAAGAGGACGCTTTGGCAGCTGCTTTGTCAGTACCCTGAGCCTGGGTGAGAGAGGATGAGGAGGATGAGGAGGGCTTGGTCATCCACTCTACCAAGTCTTCGGCATGATGCGGCTCAACACGTCCAGCTGCCGAAAAGAAGGACAAGCGTGTCCCATGGCCACGTGCTGATGGCGATGCACCGCGTCCACGACCAGCACTGTTGTCTCTAGACACAGAGCCTGCTTGCCCTCTTTTATTGGCTCCTGACTGTCTGCCTCTCCTTGTTTGCCTTCCAGACATTCTAATGGCCTGTAGGGAAATGGGAAAACCAGCAATAAGGCCTAGCTTCAGGAGTATATTTTGCAGGAATCACACTACGCCTGCTGTAGGTGCTGCAAATGCCTGTTGGTGTAACACACCAGGAAAAAGCAGCAATACAGGCTAACTTCAGGTGTAATATGACCAGGAGGCACACTCCGCCCGCTGTAAGTGCCGCAAATGCCTGTTGGTGTAACACACCAGGAAAAAGCAGCAATACAGGCTAACTTCAGGTGTAATATGATCAGGAGGCACACTCCGCCCGCTGTAAGTGCCGCAAATGCCTGTTGGTGTAACACACCAGGAAAAAGCAGCAATACAGGCTAACTTCAGGTGTAATATAATCAGGAGGCACACTCCGCCCGCTGTAAGTGCTGCAAATGCCTGTTGGTTTAACACACCAGGAAAAAGCAGCAATACAGGCTAACTTCAGGTGTAATATGATCAGGAGGCACACTCCGCCCGCTGTAAGTGGCGCAAATGCCTGTTGGTGTAACACACCCGGAAAAAGCAGCAATACAGGCTAACTTCAGGTGTAATATGATCAGGAGGCACACTCCGCCCGCTGTAAGTGCCGCAAATGCCTGTTGGTGTAACACACCAGGAAAAAGCAGCAATACAGGCTAACTTCAGGTGTATTATGATCAGGAGGCACACTCCGCCCGCTGTAAGTGCCGCAAATGCCTGTTGGTGTAACACACCAGGAAAAAGCAGCAATACAGGCTAACTTCAGGTGTAATATGATCAGGAGGCACACTCCGCCCGCTGTAAGTGCTGCAAATGCCTGTTGGTTTAACACACCAGGAAAAAGCAGCAATACAGGCTAACTTCAGGTGTAATATGATCAGGAGGCACACTCCGCCCGCTGTAAGTGCCGCAAATGCCTGTTGGTGTAACACACCAGGAAAAAGCAGCAATACAGGCTAACTTCAGGTGTATTATGATCAGGAGGCACACTCCGCCCGCTGTAAGTGCCGCAAATGCCTGTTGGTGTAACACACCAGGAAAAAGCAGCAATACAGGCTAACTTCAGGTGTAATATGATCAGGAGGCACACTCCGCCCGCTGTAAGTGCCGCAAATGCCTGTTGGTGTAACACACCAGGAAAAAGCAGCAATACAGGCTAACTTCAGGTGTAATATGATCAGGAGGCACACTCCGCCCGCTGTAAGTGCTGCAAATGCCTGTTGGTGTAACACACCAGGAAAAAGCAGCAATACAGGCTAATTTCAGGTGTAATATGATCAGGAGGCACACTCCGCCCGCTGTAAGTGCCGCAAAGGCCTGTTGGTGTAACACACCAGGAAAAAGCAGCAATACAGGCTAACTTCGGGTGTAATATGATCAGGAGGCACACTCCGCCCGCTGTAAGTGCCGCAAATGCCTGTTGGTGTAACACACCAGGAAAAAGCAGCAATACAGGCTAACTTCAGGTGTAATATGATCAGGAGGCACACTCCGCCCGCTGTAAGTGCTGCAAATGCCTGTTGGTGTAACACACCAGGAAAAAGCAGCAATACAGGCTAACTTCAGGTGTAATATGATCAGGAGGCACACTCCGCCCGCTGTAAGTGCCGCAAATGCCTGTTGGTGTAACACACCAGGAAAAAGCAGCAATACAGGCTAACTTCAGGTGTAATATGATCAGGAGGCACACTCCGCCCGCTGTAAGTGCTGCAAATGCCTGTTGGTGTAACACACCAGGAAAAAGCAGCAATACGGGCTAACTTCAGGTGTATAATGTGCAGGAGGCTTAGCAACAATGACACTGACACTGTCCCCTGCCTATCCTTCTCTCTCCCTGCACACAAGGTTTATCAAAGAATATGACACTGACACTGTCCCCTGCCTATCCTTCTCTCTCCCTGCACACAAGGTTTATCAAAGTATATGACACTGACAATCTCCCTGCCTATCCTTCTCTGTCCCTACACACAAGGTTTAGCAAAGAATAGATTTGACATGATTTGACGCTGTCCCTGCCTATCCTTCACTTTCCCTGCTCCGGAACACACTACACAAGGCCGCCGCGCTGGCGTTCTTTTATAGTGTGGGGCGTGTACTAAACCCCCTCAGCTATAATTGGCCACAGGCATCCTGCCTGTGGTCAATCATTGCTCTCCTCGCTGCCGGCGCTGTGATTGGCCAAGCATGCAGGGTCACAGTGCATGCTTGGCCAATCACAGCGCCGGGATTACACTGTGCTATGAGTAAGCATCTACTTTGATGTGAAACGCGTCAGCCATCCATCCCTGCATGAATTTATGGATTAATTTTGGATTTTATTTTGAAATTTTGGAAATAAATCGTTTATACAGAGTGCGGCAGTCCAGGGCTCCTTTCTTTTCCATACACACAAGGTTTAGCAAAGAATATGACACTGACACTCTCCCTGCCTATCCTTCTCTGTCCCTACACACAAGGTTTAGCAAAGAATAGATTTGACACTGTCCCTGCCTATCCTTCACTTTGCCTGCTCCGGAACACACTACACGAGGCCGCCGCGCTGGCGGCCTTTTATAGTGTGGGGCGTGTACTAAACCCCCTCAGCTATAATTGGCCACAGGCATCCTGCCTGTGGCCAATCATTGCTCTCCTCGCTGCCGGCGCTGTGATTGGCCAAGCATGCAGGGTCACAGTGCATGCTTGGCCAATCACAGCGCCGGGATTACACTGTGATGGCGCAGTGTATTGTGGGCCGTTCGCGTCACTCGAATTTGGCGCGAACGGCCCAAATCGTTCGTTGTTCGCCGAACGCGCGAACAGCCGATGTTCGAGTCGAACTTATGTTTGACTCGAACACCGAGCTCATCCCTACTGCAGACATGATACAGGAGATGGTCAGAGACTGCAGACATGCTCCAAGAGACTGTCAGACTGCAGACATGATACAGAAAATGGTCAGAGACTTTGAACATGCTACAGGGGTTGTTGGAGACTGGGGGCTTGCTTTAGAAGTCAATCATAGACTGGAGACATAATACATAACATATTACAGATTAGACATGTGCACACTGAAATATTTCGTTTTGGAATTTCGTTTTCGTCCGAAAAATAAATTTATTTAGTTACTCCCGAAATTCTTTTTTATTTATTTTCGTTTTTCGTTAGAAATTGCATTCGTCCGAAAATCTGAATTAATTAAGGTCGAATCTGTCATTGAAGGCTTATGGTGTCTGTTGAATGCTCAAAGAAGATTCGACAGAGCAGTGAAACTGTACGACGCTGCAATCATACATTTCCGGTCGAATGTTCCGCCCACAAGCTATAGAAGAATTCTAATGTTGTATGACTAGTAATAATTATATTTATTCATTACTATTACTAGTCAACCAACATTAGAATTCTTCTATAGCCTATGGGAGGATGCATTTGACCGGAAATGTACGATTGCAGCGTCGTACAGTTTTGCTGCACCGTCGAATCTTCTAACTTTCGATGCTTTGTCGAATCTTCGTCATTCTAGCTATTTTACTGCTCCTCCTCTTTGGTTACAATCAGCCAATAACATTCATCATCAACTTTATTTTTATTTTACTTCCCCCACCCAATTCCAGCAGTGATCTTTTCTCTCTATGTCGAATCTTTTCTCTCTATAATAACAAATCTTTTCTCTCCTATGTCGAATCTTTTCTCTCCTATGTCGAATCTTTTCTCTCCTATGTCGAATCTTTTCTCTCCTGTCGAATCTTTCTCTCCTATGTCGAATCTTTTCTCTCTATAATGCCGAATCTTTTCTCTCCTATGTAGAATAATCTTGGACTAATAGAGTTAAGGTTAGGCACATTCGACCATAGGTTCGATAGACACAGATTGTTATTGTCAGCGTCACGTCGAATCTCCTATCTATATCGAACTGTTGTAGCAACGAAAACGAAAATAAAGCATTTGTTTATGTCGGATCTTTCGGTTTTCGGATTCTGTGCTTTCGTTTTCGTTTGTTAAAACGAAAACGAAAATAGCTGAAATTCGGACAAAAATGCATTCGGACGAAAACGAATGCACATGTCTATTACAGATAAGTGTCTGCAGGGGACCAATGGACCACACAAAAAGTAGCAATGGGCTACATGTGGCCCCAGGCACTAAGCACTACATTGTACATTTGAAGGGAAGTGCTTTTACCAAAACCCCAAGAGCTAGCTCTCTTCAGCAGCTCTGGCAACACTGCCAGGATGCTTGTTTTGAGAAATGAAATACAATCTATTGCTGAGATCGGGGACATGCATCGGCCAGTCTTCACTAGAGTGACCACATTTCCAAACTGCCATTCAGGGACACCCCCCGCCCCCCTTCCCAAAAAAAGATGGGGGGTTTTGGGGGAATGTAGTCTCGGGGTTGACGGAGAATTCGGCAGCGGGGGTGATTTGTTGGGTGAATGGCTGGTGTTGTACTACATTGTAATACTTCAACTCACCATAATGCAGAATCAGTGGGAACCCTGAGATTGTCACTTGCCACCAGATGCAGCATGCCACTTGCCACTGTTGCCTGCCACTAGATGCAGTGTGCCACTTTCCACCCATAGCTTGCCACCAGATGCAGTGTGCCACTTGTCACCTATAGCCTACCACCAGTCCGACACACTGGACAGTGAACATCCCTCCCGCCGCTGGCTGCTGATATGACTCCCTCTCGATCTCTCATGTTGGTGAGTGCTTTGAATTGTACTTGCCTTTGCTGTCTGGACTCGAGCAGATGCAGGGAGGAGGTGGGTGTAGCTAAGCAGTAGGCGCGGAGAAGGAGGAAGTTAAATCTTCCTCCAATGTGAATGCTGGGGCTCTGCCTCTCTCCTCCTCGTGATGTCACTAGTTGCTGGATGCCAGGTGGGCAGCAGCTAGCAACCATTTGGACACTGAGCCAGCAACTATGTAAAAGGGGTCTCACCAGCCAGAGGTCCACCACAGGCTGACAGTGAGTGACAGTGGCAATGTGAGGGCTATTTTAGGGGGCATCAGATCGGCCCAGGGCCAGGGGGCAATTCCGGGACACTGTATTGTCCTGGAATGAGGGTGCCCAGGACCCGGGACAGAGCATCCAATTGCAGGACTGTCCCGCTAAATCATAGACGGTTGGGAGGTATGGTAATGTACTTGTGTATCTCATCCAATGCAAAAAATGTAGCCAAGGATCTTACTTTGGTGAAACTAGGACTAGGATGCTTTTTGTTTTACTGCAAATTTTCTGACATATTTGCAATAAAAATGAATGAACCAGAAAGTAGAATTCCAAAGTTAAAATTATCTAATAGAAAATATCAATGTCAGTACCATTCAGTTCACTCCTCCTACTCTAGGGGGGTGAGTATAATGGTAAAAAAGGGGATGTCTTTTGTATGTAAAGAGTTGAAAATAGATGAATTGGGTCGTTATATCTTTTTGCACTGTTTATTAGAAAACGTACCATACGTATTGGCCAACATTTATATTCTTCAACCCTTTAAAATGAAGATTTTGTATAAATTAATGGAATTTGTGGTAAATAAGGAAAATATCCCAGTAATAGTGGTGGGGGATTTTAATGTAGTGTTGAATAGAACTATGGATAGATTTCCACCAGGGACACGGACCGACGGAAGGGGAGAGGGACACTTAACCCAGTTTCTGGAGGAGATTGGATGGTGCGACATTTGGAGAACAAGATACCAAGAGGAGCGGCAGTACTCCTGTTTCTCGAGCTCATACTCCACACTATCTAGAATAGATATGGTACTGGGAAACTGTTTAAGTTTGCAGCTAATTAGTAAAAAAAAATATTATCCAAGAGGGGTGTCGGATCACGCTCCACTGGTGCTGACACTGAAAATAGGGAAAAAGTGTCCTTTAAGTAACTGGTAAATAAGCCCCTTCTGGTTGGAACTTATGGGAAAACCGGAGGAGACAGGTGAAAAATTGAGAGAGTTTTTGGACTTTAATTCAGGGACAGCGCCGGAGGGAGTGATTTGGGATACCCTGAAGGCCTTCCTCAGGGGAGTATTGATCCGGCAGGTGGCCAAGATTAAGAGAAACTCCAGGGAATGGGAAGAGAAGGTTAGGAAAGAGGTGTTGGAGGCAGAAAAACAATATGTGGAGGACCCAACCCTGACGAAACAAAGGAAATGGCTCGAGAAACAGCAGGAGTATAAAATGGCAGTCAATAGGAAAGTGGAGAACAAGCGCCTCTTCCAAAGACAGAGTGCCTTTGCGGAAGGGGAGAGTGTAGGCCATACATTGGCTCTTCTAGCTAAAAATAATTCGGCCCCTTCTAATATTCCCGCTGTTAGGACGTTAGGGGGTAGGATATCCTTTCAAACACCCGTAATACTGGATACATTTGTGACATACTATCAGGACCTATATAAATCAAAAAGAGGGGATGAGATGCCACAAATAGATGAGTTTCTAAGGGGAATAGAAACACCAGTCTTAACGGAGGAGGACAGAAGTGTTATAGAAGCCCCAATAACTTTAGAGGAATTACAACAGGCAGTAGTGGGGATGTCTAATCAGAAGTCCCCTGGGCCAGATGGCTTACCAGTCGAGATTTATAAACGGTATGGCGAGGTGCTGCTCCCGGAGCTACTAAAGGTGCTGAATTGGGCGATAGAAGAGGGGAAGCTGCCTGCTTCAATGTCAGAAGCCACCATAATAGTGCTCCAGAAAGAAGGTAAAGATCAATTAGACACATCATCCTATAGACCGATATCACTGTTATGTTCAGATGTTAAAATACTGGCTAGGGTGTTGGCGGCTAGGATAAACAAATATATTCAGAAACTCATACACCCGAACCAGTCCAGATTTATCCCGAATAGATCCACTAGCGCTAACATCAGAAGGCTATATTTGAACTTACAGACGCCAACTGAGAATACAGGTGACAGATCTATTTTATCCCTGGACGCCACTAAGGCTTTTGATAGCCTAGAGTGGGATTTTCTTTGGCATGTTCTGGAGAAATTCGGGTTTGGCTCCGTTTTCATTAAGCGGGTAAAAACACTTTATAACTCCCCGAGTGCAAAAATAAAAATCAATACCGAATATTCACAGACGTTTAAGTTAGAGAGGGGGACAAGGCAGGGATGCCCCCTGTCCCCCCTTCTTTTTGCTTTGGCAATTGAGCCATTAGCAATTGCGATTAGAACCACACAGGGCATACAAGGATTCCAGAGAAGAGCGGGCGAGGAAAAAACTGCACTTTATGCGGATGATGTCCTGCTTTTCTTAGGGGATTCTACAACATCTTTGAAAACGGCAGTGTAAACAGTGCAGGCATTTGGTCGACTTTCGGGCCTGGTGATAAACTGGGAGAAGTCAGTACTTCTGCCGTTGGACCCAGTAGGCAATGCCGTTTTGGCAGGAATCCCCTAATTAAAAATAGCAGAGAAAATTGATTATCTGGGGATAGTGGTAACACGAGACCCAGAACAATACATTAGTAACAACTTAGAGATACTTTTAGCTAAGTTTAAACATAAAGCTGACATTTGGGGACGACTTCCTCTATCGGTGGCCGGACAAAGTAATCTTATTAAGATGATCTGAATGCCACAACTGCTTTATGTGTTCCATAACTCTCCAGTATGGATCGATAAAGCATGGCTTAAAAAAATAGAGACCCTCTTCAGGGAATTAATCTGGAAGAAGGGAAAGGCGAGGATTAGTCTTCAAACATTACAACTGCCAACAAATAAGGGAGGTCTGGCCGTCCCACACCCTCGCAGCTATTTTTTAGCAGCACAATTACAGAACCTGGGGGGGTGCAACATAGAAGGAGGAGGGAGTGCCAGTGGGAAAATTATGTTAATGGGGGCCCCACACAATTCCATAATAGAAACACTGGAGGCAGACTCTTTCCCTGTTAAGAATCCAACATTGAGGATGGTCATAAGAATATGGCAGGCAGGAAAGTTGGTTTTGGGGTATAAAGGGACCAACGGAATACTCCCCACTCTGGGAAAATAAACATCTGCGAGAAATTCTAGCTATGGGGAAGTTAAAAGAATGGGAAAAGTTAGGCATAACTAGACTGGCGCAATTATATGTAGGTAATACACTAAAATCTTTCTCAGAACTAAGCGGAGAGTACGCCATTTCAAATTCCCTGTTCTATACCTACTTGCAGATTAGACATGCCCTTCAAAGCGCACCCGCTGAGATGGCAAAAAATCTGCCACCTCCAATGGTTAATTAAGTCAGGAATTTCCAAAGGCCTTATTTCAGAACTATATACGCAGAATAGAAGTGGCTCTATGATGGGAGAGAGTGTGGGAAAAAATAAACAAAAATGGGAGGAGGACATAGGCCCTATAACAACTGAACAATGGGAACAGATATTGGAACTAGGGACATTGGTGTCACTCTCCCCGTCACAGAGAGTATCCTATCTATTTTTAGTGCACCGAGTTTACTACACCCCAAAGAGATTATATATGTTTGGAAGGAAACCAGATGACAAGTGTCCCAGGTGTCAAAGTACAGGAGACCTTATACACATGATGTGGAAATGCCCGAAGCTACATAGGTACTGGGTTAAAATATTAAACATCATAAATACAACCTTTAGGATTGCTCTGGAACCGGAGGCCAGAGTGTGCTTACTAGGGTGTATCGAAGAGAGGTATGAGCAAAAGGGCATCAGAGTAGTGGTAATAAGGTGCCTGTTTCAGGCCAGAAAATTGATAGCACAAAACTGGCAATCACAGAATGCACCTACATCGACGGAATGGGTTAATGTAATAAACACGACAGTGTGGAAAGAAAAAGTAGCTCTAACTAGATGTGGCAATTTTAACAAATTCAAAACGCTGTGGGAGCCTTGGCTGTGTAGAATGGGGTGTCCACCCTAGTGAGAGGAGAAGAACCTAGATTAGTAACTAGAGATTAGCCCGATGAGAGAGAGAGAGCAAACAGAGAAAGAGAGTTACACTTTATAGATAAAGAGGATAAACTCATTAGGGAAAATAAGGGAAGCAGGAAGGAGAGGGGTATAAGGAGAGCCAATCAAAAAGAAAAGTCCACACTGTAGTAGTGACAGAGTTTGTGTGTGAAGTACAAATAAGATGATGAGGGTGAAGGGGGAAGGGGAGGGTGGGATAAGGGTATAGTGTGTATTTTAAAAATCATACAATGTGTTTTATGTATAAAGATGTATGTATTTCAAATATATTTTTTTTGTATTGAAGAAAACAATAAAAAATAAAGAAGTTAAAAAAAGAAAGTAGAATTCCATGTTTACTATGACTTTAAACAGTTTGCTTTGGGCCAAGGTGGCCTAAATAAACAATTTCCACAACCATCTAACACAACCGCTGTGTGTGCTGTACTATAGCATCAACTACATACAGTATGCAGCCCTGTGTTCTGCAACAGCATGGGTGACTTCCCATCTGCTACCGGAAATAAATTGAGTCAGCCTGAATGCTTCTCAACCATTCTTAGCCTTGTTTTTTTTTTTATATAAATGAATACAAGGCTCCTTCTGATTGACTGGGACCCCAACAAATGACCTAAATTGTAACTTTTTATACACTGAACAGTGTTGATGTGAAATAGTTCACCCTGGTCCTAGGCAGAGTATGCTGATAGGCTTCTGTGAGAACAGAAGAAGGAACATGCCTAGGCATTGTCACATACATGTGTAATGCTCTGCTGCTTTCATACATGTATGATAAAGCTACAAATTTTAGTGATCTAGTTTGTCACATCAACCTGTGTAAATTCTTGTTTAACAAGCAAATTATGGATGTTAACCACTTGCCGACCAGTGCGCGACGATATATATCGACACAATGGCATGGCTGGGCATATGGGCGTACAGGTATGTCCCCTTTAAGACGCGACCTTGTGAGCGCTTACCCGCCGTGAGCTCCGCAAGTGTGACCGCGATCATCTCACAGAGAGGAAGAATGGGGAAATGCTGATGTAAACAAGCATTTCCCCGTTCTGCCTAGTGATAAGGACACTGATCACAGCTCCCTGTGATAGGGAGCAGTGATCAGCATCGTGTCACACGTAGCCCATCCCTCCTACAGTTAGAACACATCCCTAGGACACACTTAACCCCTTCAGTGCCCCCTACTGGTTAACCCCTTCACTGCCAGTGTCATTTACACAGTAATCAATGCATTTTTTTTAGCACTGATCGCTGTATAAATGACAATGGTCCCAAAATGGCGTCAAAAGTGTCCGATGTGTCTGCCATAATGTCGCAGTCATGATAAAAATCTCTGATCGCCGCCATTGCTAGTATAAAAAAAATATTAATAAAAATGCCTGTAACAATACCCCACGTATGAGAGGGGTTAAAGCTGTTTAGGACATTCCCTTTCTGAACAGCAAGGCAGCTACCGACACTCTAGTCAGGCAAACAAGACCCATACGAATAATTCTCCCCCAAATACGAGACAAAGCTCTGTCTTGAGGTTCAAGCAGGAATCATAATCTTTATTGAGGAAAACAGGCTCTTATATACACCAAAAGAGGAGGGTCCTACATTCTGCTCATATTACTCCAGAAATACACAGAGACATAAATTAACATGAGCTAATTAACTATTCCTTTTAAGCAGCCAAGATGACTCATTAACTACAATAGACATTAACACAGAACTCCTTCACACAATTACAGGGTCAATTAGCACAAGCCACAATGAAAGATCCTTAGAAGTTATCCTAGACTCATTTACATTATAACAGATAGACAGGTGGCTGGAGTTGACATCATCAGCCTCGTTAAGCAATAGACGGTCGGTCTGTTACCTTGAATTTCCTGGAATGCCCATATTAGGAGTTATACTTCCTGGGCATAGACCTCACAGCACGCAGGGGATAACATCTTCATATTTCTTGAGAGATATTGTTAATGAATATTACTGTCCCATTTGAAGTAGTCCAAGATATATTTTCTCATTTAACCTATGCCCCTAATGGACATAGGGTGATTTAGACATAAGAGGTGCATGGGGAGCTGAAACAAGAGTATCCCATACTTTCCAAGGGATTCTGGGTTCCACGGGCCCTCCTGTCACATCTCTCCCCTTTCGGCAGGAGACTAACACAGGAGGAGACCCAGACGGGTTGATTCCAAAGTTAGTCAGTTGTTCCAGTCCCCCAATGCCGGTATCCCCACAGTACCCCAAATAAATTGTCTCAAACAGAGCATTACTCATCCAGCCAACCTCTGCCTCTATCAGAGAACATATCCGCCGCTGGGGAGAGGCCTGGACTGGCCCTTCTCCCTGGAGTCCTTTCAGCAGCTGGAGAGAAGACAGGGTGACTGAGCTCACTCCGTCATGCTGTTGGGGATCTGGGCCGACTGCCCAGCATCCCTGGGGTATACACGTGGAGACTAAAGTCCCATCCACTTGCGGTAGATGAAAATCCCCCAGTGCTTGCAAAGCAAGGCTGACATCCTCCTGTCTCAGTGTCACACCATTTTCTGGGGTTGTGTCAGTGAAGACCGAAGTCCCATCCACTACCACAAGAACTCCCTCTTCTGTTAGTTGAGGGCAGAGGCCAGCTGCACTCTGCTCTGTTGCCATATCTTCTGCTGGGTTGCTGTGAGTGGAGACCGCAGTCCCATCCCCCGATATCAGCTCAAGCTGCAGTTGTGTGCAGAGGCCAGTAGCATTCTGCCCTGCTGCCAGTGATTCAGCTGGGAGTAAAAGCTTTACTACCTCAGCTTGTCGCTGGAGAGAGAGGCCAACTGCCCCGGCTCCCTGGAACTCCACAGTTGTTGGGGTGCTCGGCAGAGGTTGGTAGCACTCTTCCCTGTTGCCAGCACTTCTGCTGGGGACTCCACATCATCCACTTCGGCTAACCGTTGGGGCAGGAGGCTGAATTCCTCCCCTCCCAAACTGTGCAGCTGCCATTGGGGAGGTGAGCTGGCCACTTCCTTTTCCGTTCCCTCACATGGCTGCTGGAAAGTGATCGCCACATTCTCACCATGAGCCTCCGGAACTGCCACAGGTGTGGGGCAGAGGTCTTGGACCCTCTGTTTGGGGACCAGTGCCTCAGCTGGGGAACTTCCTTGCAACTCCACAGATACTGCTGTTGGTACTGGGCAGAGGACACTGAAGTTTGGCCCTGATACCAGCTCTTCTGCTGGAGGCTCATCAGGTTGTTCTTCCTCAGAAGAAAAGTCTATCAAATCCCATGTCTCTGCAACTGGTGTCTGGGGATAGAGGTTCACCATCTCCTGTCCGTGGAGCCCAGAAGATGCTATCAGTGCTGGGCAGAGGTTAGCAGAACTCTGCCCTGTTGTCAGCACTTCAGCTTTGGGGATGGCAATCTCCAGATTTTCCACTGCCGATTCTTCAGCCAGGATTTCAGAGTTGTCAACTGGTATTTCCTGATAGTCCCAGGCAAAGGGAGCCCCACCCCTGCTGCTGAGCAGAGTCTAGCAGCTGTCTGTAGGTGATCTCCAGCTCCCATTCCTGAATGGCCAGAAACTCCAAATCTTCCTGTGCCCAGTGCCCTTCCGAGACATTGAGTGTTCACTCTCTGTGCTCCATTATTTCCTCCAAACGCCACTCCCGATCACTCCCAAAGTCAGGGACCCGTGACAGCCTCCAATACAACAACCCCAGGCCATCATATTCAAAGCCTTCCGTGTGGCTGTCATCCGCTGACCACCGGCACTCTTGGGCTACATACCACCGGAGGGCTCTGTAGCTCTCGTCCAACCGCATCTCTGCCCAGATCAGCCTGCTTAACTCAGCTGTCCACTCCTGCTTCGGTTGTTCCCCCAATAACAGCATTCGTACTTCATACTGTGACCAGTACCTTACCGGGATGGAGGGAAGAATTTTCCCTGGTGTTACTGCTCGAGAGCTAGCACTTTCTTCCAGAGTTCGCAGCGGATAGAATCAGACCATCCCAGCACGACCTTCTCTGATGCTGGTCCTCTATGCTGTATCTGCATCTCTCGCAAACTCCTTCTGAATTCCTTTTCCATGGCGGATGGTATCTGTACATCTCCTCTCCTTTCAGTTGGTGCTGCTGTGACTTCTGCAGCACCTCTTTGCTGTAGCCAATTTGCGTCCACAGCGGCTATAACTAGGTCTATGATCTCCGCTGTAAGGTTAGGACCATACTGTGCCAGTTTTATGTTAACAGCCCGATCAAAACTTGCCTCCTCGGGTGTCCTGTCTGTTATGCTGGGCATTTCGGTTATGTTGGGTCTTTCGGCTCTATCCATTTAGACTAGTTCTGCGATAATGTCCCTCTTCTTACGGTTGTTGGCCAGTCGGCCCCGGTTCTCCAGTAAGTCCTTGAGGGTAGAGCGCTTTAGCCATTCATATTGTGCCTCCATTGGCCTGTGTCCTCTTGTAGCTGTTCTTCTGGCTCTGGGAATCATCGCGCTGCTTGCCACCAATGTAATGACACCCCACGTATGAAAGGGGTTAAAGCCGTTTAGGACATTCCCGAATAGTCCAAAATATATTTTCTCAGTCACCCTATGCCCCTAATGGACATAGGGTGATTTAGACATAAGAGGTGCATGGGGAGCTGAAACAAGAGTATCCCATACTTTCCAAGGGATTCTGGGTTCCATGGGCCCTCCCGTCACAATGCCATAAAACTATTCCCTATTTTGTAGACGCTATAACTTTTGCGCAAACCAATCAATAATTGCGATTTTTTTACCAAAAATATGTAGAAGAATACGTATCGACCTAAACTGAGGAAAAAAAAAATTTATATATATATTTTTTGGTGATATTTATTATAGCAAAAAGTAAAAAAAGAGTTGATCAAATTCCACCAAAAGAAAGCTATATTTGTGGGAAAAAAAGGATGTCAATTTTGTTTGGAAGCCATGTCGCACGGCCGCGCAATTGTCAGTTAAAGCAACGTAGTCCCGAATCGCAAAAAGTGCTCTGGTCTTTGGGCAGCCAAATGGTCCAGGGCTGAAGTGATTAAAGAGGTTGTAACCCACATAAAAAAAAAACATACAAAAAAAAACTCTGTAAGACAAAGGCATAATGAGCTAATATGCATTGCATATTAGCTCATTATGAAATACCGTATATACTCGAGTATAAGCCGAGATTTTCAGCCCTTTTTTTGGGGCTGAAAGTCCCCCCCTCGGCTTATACTCGAGTCAGCAAAAAAATTTACATTGAAAATAGTACCTGTAAAGACGTTGCGGCTGCGGCGTCCATCGTTCGAATTCCGCGGTCTCTTCCTGTTCCTTCCGTGATAGGCGATTCTCATCAGACACTCTCCGCCTATCACGATCATTCTCTCATCCTCAGTTTCCCAGCAGACGTCTGTGATTGGCGGAACACCCAACACAGTGTCTGCTGGGAAACTGAGGATGAGAGAATGATCGTGATAGGCGGAGAGTGTCTGATGAGAATCGCCTATTACGGAAGGAACAGGAAGAGACCGCGGAATTCGAACGATGGACGCCGCAGCCGCAACGTCTTTACAGGTACTATTTACAATGTAAAATAGCGAGCTAGGGAACAGTGAGGATAGGAGAACAGTGAGGATAGGAGAACAGTGAGGATAGGAGAACAGTGAGGATAGGAACAGTAAGGATGACCCTCGGCTTATACTCGAGTCAGCAAGTTTTCCCAGTTTTTTGAGGCAACATTAGGTACCTCGGCTTATACTCGAGCCGGCTTATACTCGAGTATATACGGTACTTACCTTAGAACGAAGCCCTGCAGCGGCGCCCACACATTGCTGACATGGCCAACATCTTTCCCGGTGTTTCTTCCGGTGTTTCTTCTGTGCTGTGATTGACTGGAGCCACGATGACAGGAGCTGCTGGTCACAGCACAAGCCCTGAAGAAACAGCACGGGTGGCCATTCCTTCAGAGCGCATGCGTCGATTACATAATCAGCGCAGTATACAGTAAAAATCTCATAAGCAGTGCAAGTTTAAGAAATATTTACAGTACCTATAGGTAAGCCTTATTATAAGCTTACCTATAGGTACAAACACACAAGGGGCGTTTACTTCCTCTTTAAGCATAGGTCTACTTTATTGTATAAGTATAGCATGTTCAATATAATTAATTGTAATATAACATATTACTGTATTTATTGGCGTATAACACTCACTTTTTTACCCTGAAAATAGAGGGTAAACTGTAACTGTGTTATACGCAGGGGGCTGTGGAAAGTTTTTTCCCTGAAACTTCCCTCTTAACGTTAGGGTGCGTGTTATACGCCTGTGCGTGTTATACGTCGATAAATACGGTATTTTCCTTTTTTTTTATTGCTATCAGTCTTTGATAGTGATATGGTTAAATTAAGGGAATAACTTTGTATGTGTTTGCCTGTGCTTAAATCAAATATCCAATAATGAGTAGGGGATATAAAAAAAAAATAGGAAGCTTTTCTGCACGGAATTCGAAGATTCAACTTAATGCAGATGCAGTAGAGTAAATGAAAGAAAACAAATCTTATAATAAATTATCCCTAATTCATGCATAAAAAGTGTTAAAGCTGCTGTGTGCAAGCTAACCAAATGAAACAGGTCATGCATAAAGACAGAGAGTGACAGTAGAGCGCAACACCCATGCTAGCCACATGTAATCTACATGCTGGACTAAGGACAAGTTCTGTGTAACCTTATGATTACAATTATTCTAAGCTACAACAATAGAAAAAATAAAGTACAGTTTTAGGATCATAAAAAAAAAAGAATATAAATTTAAAAAAAAAGACATAATTGTTTCCTTTAAATTCATAATTGGTTAAAAAAGAAACCTTTGTCATATTATCATGAGTTTTCTTTTTGGGTAACTGCAGCAAAGATTTTATATTCTGTGTCATGTAATGAAATATGTATATTTTTTCCAAAGGGCTGAATACTAGTATTACATATCATTAGCTCAAAGCAGGTGATAAATCATTCACAAAGTGACAGTACATGCTTGTACTTTGTTTAGGACTGAACACTTACCTATTAGCTGCATCAATAATAGCAGGATATTTGCTCACGGGGTGACTCATCATATACATCACACAAATTTGTTTTAATTGGCATAGTTATTGCCATTTACACAGGTTACTGTAAGATTGTCATTGCATGTAGAATAGCATCAAATGCAAAGCTTTTCAAGGACAGAATAATATTATAAGATATGAGAAGGGGGGTGGGGGGGTAGGCAATGTTTTAAATTTCAGTTATATAGGCATTTACTTCCACTTTAATTATTGGTATGTCTATGTTGAGGTCTAAACTAATATTTTGGGTCGAAGATAACAACATGAAATACTTTAGTTGAAGGGGCCAAGCTATTGTTTGAGGGTCAAGTGAGAATTGAACAATAGGTGTACTTTAATGATATCTCTAAGTGTAAATTAATACATATGTATATATATGTATACATGATGTAACATTTCTAAAATACAAATAATTTTTCTGGGGTTAAAGCTTAAAGCCTAAAGCGGACCTCCACCTCTACTCCACACTTGGCACTTTTTGGGGGGGAGCGGGTACCTGGGAGACACCCCGGGAATGATGCCGCCGAAGCCAGCGACAGCTCTTAAGTAGCTGAGCGCGGGGCCACCCGTCACGTGACCCCGTCCCCCTCTGACGCAAGGGGAAACCCAGGCTTCCCCAGTGACGTGCGATTGACCCCACCCCCCTCTGATGTAACGCAGGTTTCCGTACCCCTTACCAATTCACATGGGGGGGCCGGGATCTGTTAAAGGGGTCTTCCAGATTCCGATTAGCCCCCCGCCCGCAGACCCCCACAACCACCGGGCAAGGGTTGTGGGGATGAGGCCCTTGTCCCCATCAACATGGAGACATGGTGCTTTGAGGGGTCACAGGGGGTACAGTTCAGGGGGGGGGCGCTCTCGTCCCTCCCTCTTTTCCTGCGGCCTGCAAGGTGGCGTGCTCGGATAAAGGGTCTGGTATGGATTTTTGGGGGGATCTCCATGCCATTTTTTTTATTTGGCGTGGAGTTCACCTTAAAATCCATACCAGACCTGAAGGGTCTAGTATGGATATTTGAGGGGAACCCCACGTAATTGTTTTTTTAATTTGACGCAGGGTTCCCCTTAATATCCATACCAGACCGGAAGGGCCTGGTAATTGAATTTGGGGGGACCCCCACGCATTTTTTTTTCCATAAAAGTTTTTTTATTTGGTAAGAATAAAGCAGAACATGCAGGACAAGATAATTGTCACAAAACAACAATTAACAGCATCACATAGAAGGTACCTATGTCACGATACAACATGAGAATCCCAACTGAGATTAAATGACCACGACCGAGACATAAAGTTGTAATTAAGCATAAATGGGTGGAGGATCATCATTTTCTATTGTCCCCTCCCCCCAATCCCCCCACCCAGCGAAAATTGAGGGAAGGAAGAGGCTTAGTAAAACAATCATGGTCATAATTTAGGTTGCAATGTATCCTGACAGGGCAAAGTCGAGGTACCCATCTTCAGAAATACAAGAAAGAAAGAAGAAGAAAGTGGAGAAAAAGGTCTACAGAAGGGGGGAAGAGGGGGGGACAGAGGAAGGAGGGACATGGGGGGGGCAGCAGAAAAAAAGGGGATAAGCTTAGAAGGGGAAATCAGAGGGAGACACGTATGGATCTGCCCCCCCCCCACATGCGGCAGTGAAGGCAATGCCGCATTCGCTGGACAGCCCTAAGAGACACACTGAAGGTAGTGATCAGTTGTAACAAAGTGGGAGCAGCAAGCCCATGTAATTGAAAATTTGTGCATTCTGTCCTGCGAAGTGAAAATCAATTCCTCCATTTCTTTTATGGAGGAAATCCGTGCAAACCATTCCCTGACTGTCGGAATGTCGGTGCAGTGCCAATGTCTGGGTATACAAAGTCTGGCAGCATTAACCATGTGCATGGTTAAGGATTTGTAGTAGTCTTTTTTATGTAGCGATGTATGGTGCAAAAGAAACTGGGATGGGGTGTAGTCCAGAATATAAGTAGTGATATGCGAGATGAGGCTGTGGACCTCCCTCCAAAAGGGTTGGAGGTTCACACAGTCCCATCACACATGGAGCATAGTTCCCACCCCCAACCCACATCTCCAACATGTATCCGGAATGCTAGGGGAGAATTTGCGAAGACGTGACGGGGTCCTATACCACTTAGTGATCATCTTATAGCCATTCTCTTGGATGGCCACGTTCAATGAGTCTTTGTGTGCGTATTCATAGATAGTGTTCCAGTCTTCCGTTGACAGGGGCATTTGGAGATCTCTATTCCAGGAAGTTTGTAAACGGGCAGGGATCTGCGTTGGGGCCTCTAGGAGGAGGGTATAAAGGAGGGAGATTAAGTGTCTTTGCTGCGTTTTACGGTGGCACAAGGATTCAAAGGGCGTGAGTTGTCGTGACCAGAACGACTGACTGGCATGAGTTGTGAGAAAGTGTCGAATTTGTCTGTAAGTCCAAAAGGATAGAGGGTTTCATAGGATAAGGGCTTTTCATTAGAATAGAACTGAAGTGCTAGAATGTCCTCAAAAGGCCACTCCTGACTTAAAAAATCTTCAGAGACCCCCCGGGGAAAGTCTAGGTTCCCCCGTAAAGTGGTTAAAGGGCTCGGGAGAGGGGCAGATGATTCGTGTAACGGAGCCTTTCTGAAAGCCATGAGTGTAGGGTAAATGAGTGGGTGAGCTGAGAGGGTATGGGGCCAGTTCTTAGAAGGTAACCACGGGAAAAGGTGTAAAGGTCCTGACGAGAAGGCTTTCTCTAGGAATACCCATGACTTTTTAAAGGCATGAATATTCCAATCAGCAATCCTTGTGAGGTGATAGGCGCTATGGTATTTTTGGAGGTCCGGTAGACCTATTCCCCCTCTAGACTTAGGCAATGTGACTCAGGAAAACTTAATGCGAGGCGAAGAGCTCTTCCATAGGAAGGCAGAGCAAGCATAGGATGCTGGTAAGGAGATGGGAACTGATTGCATTAGGTAGAGTAGGCGAGGCAGAATGATCATTTTAATCAGGGACGAACAACCGAACCAAGAGACGTTCAGGCCCATCCAATCTTTAAGGGACTTTTGAGTCTGAAGAAGGGCCGGGTGGAAATTTTTCAAGTATGGGTTCGTCAGGCAAGCAGGGATTCGAATATCAAGATAAGTGAGTGTGTCCTGTTCCCACCGAAAATGGGAATGATTCTTGACAATGTGCCACCACATGAGAAGGAAGGGAGACGTTTAGTGCCTGTGATTTTGTGTGATTGATTTTGAGGTTTGATAAGGTACCAAAGTATTCTATATCATTGAGGAGATTGGGCAAGGAGATACGGGGCGATTGTAAAGAAAGCAGAATATCGTCAGCGAAGGCTGCGACCTTGAACTCTCTATCCTTCATGGTGATCCCTTGAATATTTGAATTACCCCTCAACCTGTTCAGGAAGGGTTCCAGGGTAAGAATGTATATCAGTGGTATAAGTGGGCACCCCTGGCGTGTAGCGTTGCTGATGGGAAAGGCGTCCGACAGGTGGCCGTTGACCTTTACTGCTGCAGAGGGACCGGTGTACAAGGCCATAATATATGACAACATACGAGTCCCTAGACCTATAGCTATGAGCACCTCTTGCATGTAGTCCCAGGCCACCCTGTCGAATGCCTTCTCAGCATCGAGTGAGAGAAAGAATCTGTGTGATTTGGAAGACGTGAGCCAGTGATGTAAATTTAGTGTGCGGATGGTTTTGTCCCTGGCCTCTCAGCCAGAAACAAAACCAACCTGGTCTAGAGAGATAAGGCCGGGCACCAGGGGGAGTAATCTGTTAGCTAAAACCTTCGCATTGATTTTGATGTCCACATTTAAGAGGGATATCGGTCGATAATTTGCTACTAAGGACGACTAACTACCCTCCTTAGGAATCACCGTGATGTGTGCTGCTAGCATTCTGTCTGGCTTGATCTGGGGGTCCGATAAGGCGTTGAATGTGTCCAGGATTCTAGGAGCTAATGAATCAATAAAGGATTTATAATACTGGAGGGATAAACCATCCGGACCCGGGGCCTTGCCCGTTTTCATTTGTTTCATAGCTATATCTAATTCCGGCGCCAAAATAGGGCCCTCCAGATCCAGTGACTGTTGGGAAGATATCGGTTTGGGGCTGTATCGGGAGAGGAATTTTTTGATAAGTGCGGTGCACGTATCAACATTGTTCAGTGAGGAGCTGGTGAGTTGTAGATTATATTGTTTAACCTCCCTAGCGGTAATCCCGAGTCTGGCTCGAGGTGAGTTTTCAATGCTAAGAGCGGTAACCCCGAGCCAGACTCGGGCTGCATCGCAGTATCCAGGGGAAGTAACTTACCTTGTTCTCTGGATCCTGTGATGTCCTCCCGCAGTGTCAGCGAGCCGTGTCTCGCTCGATCCTCACTGCCGAGTGCCGAGCTCCGTTCCCTGCGACGTTGCGGCGCACGGGGGCGGAGTTCGGCGCCAAATTCAAAAAAGTAAACAAATAGTATACATACAGTATACTGTAATCTTACAGATTACAGTACTGTATGTAATAATAACACACCCCCTTTGTCCCTAGTGGTCTGCCCAGTGTCCTGCATGCACTTTTATATAATAAAAACTTTTCTTTCTGCCTGGAAACTGAAGATTGTCCATAGCAACCAAAAAGTGTCCCTTTATGTCAAAAGTGATTTTAGACCAGCTAAAAAACAGCGATAATAAATTACAATCACCCGCAGAATTGAGCGATAGCGATTTGTGGGGAAATTCATCATCAAACAAAAAATCTAATGACAGCGACAATTCTGCAACTGAGCAAATTTCAGTGTTTTTGATTTGATTACATTATTGAATAATTTTTATTATAATTACATTACTATTTGTTATAATTATTTATAGTTATTTATTATATTATAATTTATTATTTTGTGTTTCAAACATTATCATACCCGGGATGTCTACTAGACTCTTGTTTGGTCAGGTTTAAGTAAGTAATTACTAAGAATCGCAGGCCTACAATACATAACACCAAATTTCCATGCAAAATAATTGTACCGCTTTTGGTACATAATTCCAGACAGAATCATACCGCCAGGGAGGTTAAAGTAAAATTTCTCAAATTCTTTGGCAATGTCCTCATTCTTGACCAGAAGACCCCCACCTAGGGTTGCGTATATGGTGAATTGTAGAGCAGAGTTTTAAATTTTGGACTGTGCGCGCCAAAAGACGACCACACTTGTTGCCTTGTTCATAGAAAATCCTCTGGAATTAGCAGTAGGGATGAGCTTCGAGTTCGAGTCAAACTCATGTTCGACTCGAACATTGCCTGTTTGCCTGTTTGGCGAACAGCGAACAATTTGGGGTGTTCGCGGCAAATTCGAAAAACGCAGAACACTCTGTAAAAGTCTATGGGAGATATCTAAAGTGCTCATTTTAAAGACTTATATGCAAGTTATTGTCATAAAAAGTGTTTGGGGACCTGGGTCCTGCCCCAGGGGACATGTATCAATGCAAAAAAAAGTTTTAAAAATGGCAGTTTTTTCAGGAGCAGCGATTTTAATAATGCTTAAAGGGAAACAATAAAAGTGAAATATTCTTTTAAATTTCGTACCTGGGGGGGCGTATATAGTATGCCTGTAAAGCAGCGCTTGTTTCCCATGCTTAGAATAGTCTCTGCACAAAATGTAATTTCTGAAGGAAAAAAAGTCATTTAAAAGTACTCGCGGCTGTAATGAATTGCTGGTCCCGGCAGTACAGAGAAAAGTAATTGAAAGTCATTGATAAAAAAAAAAAAAAAATGCGTGGGGGTCCCCCCAAATTCAATTACCAGGCCCTTCAGGTCTGGTATGGATATTAAGGGGAACCCTGCGCCAAATTACAAAAAAAAATGACGTGCGGTTCCCCCCAAATATTCATACCAGACCCTTCAGGTCTGGTATGGATTTTAAGGGGAACTCCGCGGCAATTTTTTTTAAATGCCGTGGGGTTTCCTCCAAAAATCCACACCAGACCCTTATTAGAGCACGCAACCTGGCAGGCCGCAGGAAAAGCGCTGCTTTACAGGCATACTATATACACCCCCCAGGCACGAAAGGAATATTTCACTTTTATTGTTTCACTTTAAGCATTATTAAAATCACTGCTCCCAAAAATACTGCCATTTTTAAAACTTTTTTTGCATTGATACATGTCCCCTGGGGCAGGACCCGGGTCCTCAAACACTTTTTATGACAATAACTTGCATATAAGCCTTTAAAATAAGCACTTTTGATTTTTCATGTTCGTGTCCCATAGACTTTAATGGGGTTCGGATGTTCGAGCAAATTTATTGCCTGTTCGCATGTTCTGCTGCGAACCGAACTGGGGGGTGTTCAGCTCATCCCTAATTAGCAGACACAAACACAATATAACTTACAAAATTCCTGCTAAATATAATGGATAAAACAGTGTTGAGTTAATAAGCAAAGCTCTGTGTGAATGAAGTCTTGAGGCTCATTCACATGGGTGCTGTAGTCTGTACAGTGTGAAACAGCATTTTTTTATGTGGCTGGAGCTGTGTGTAGGCAGCCTATGTTATGCTATGGGGACACCGAAGCTGTACAAGCACAGCTGAAGGTCCTAATTTGACATTAAAGGCCACTCACCAACACTTCTCCTGTGAAATTAGGACTTGCAGCTATATTCATACAGCTGCTATGTCCCCATAGAGTAACAAGCATCTCCATCCACACAAACTGCTCTTTCACACTGTGTGGGCCAGAGTACCTGTGTGAATGAGACATTTAAAAAAAATATTCTTTGCAATCTAAAAAAAAAAAAAAATTACATTTATTTTTACAATACTTTTGTGAGGAGCTTTGGTAAAATATCAGCGGTCTGAACAGACCCCTGATGTCTTATTTTTAAGACAGAGAAGGGGATTAAGAGCATTCCTCAATCCCTTTCTCTGCAGCCTTAGCTGCACAGCAGAATGAATGAGCAGGAGGCACTTTGTACAGAGGTTCCTGTTCATTCATAAACCAAAGCATAGTAAATAATGTTTACTATGATTCCGTTGTAAATGAACACAGTGAGTGAGCAGTACCAATCACTCAATATGTTCATTCAGGAAAGAAAGGGGCTGGAAAATATAATATAATTCGCCCTGTGTGCCTGCAGCTGCTGGCGGAAGAGGAGGGAAGTTGGAAGAGCTGCAGGGAGTGGGGGGCATAGGGCAGCCCAGGCAGCAGGGAGAAGGAGATTGACAGGCAGGGCCATCTTTAAGGCAGGGAAAAAGGGGCAGCTGCCCCGGGCCCAGTCATTGTTGTTGAGCCCAAGGCAGCTGCCCCTTGAGCCTACACTGCCTAAAAATAGTTGACAAGTGGATTGAGGAGGGCCCAAGAAAATGTTTGCCCAGGGTCCAATCAATATTAAAGACGACCCTGTTGACAGGCATGGTGATTGGAGCAATGGGGGGAGGCATCTACCGAGCATTGGACCAAGCATATGATGATATATTGGTTGACTTTCCCTCTGGTGAAGACCACTGAGCGCTGGGAGTATTTGGCTGTCTTTTTTTGTTTATCTCAATATTGCTCTAAAAGTGGAAATACACTTTAAGGCACCCCAAACATGTTATTTAGAGCCCATTCACACAGGGGCAGCACGACTTGTGCCGCGACTGTGCTGGGCGATCTGCAGACGACTTCAAAGGAGACTTCCAAAATGACTTCTGTATTGAAGTCAATGGAAGTCGCCTTGAAGTCGTCTTGAAGTAGTACAGGAACCTTTCTCTAAGTCGGAGCGTCTTCAGTCGCTCCGCTTAGAACAGTTCCATTGTACAGAATGGGACACGACTCGTCAGGCGGCTGAGACGCCTGACGAGTCGCCCCTGTGTGAATGGGGTCTTAAAAGCTTTGTGTATTTTTATTGTTAATAAACATAAATAAATGAAAAAAAAAATCTACCTTCTGAACAGCATTTCTAATAAAAAATTTTGCATTGGTATATGTCCCTCATGGCAGTAACCAGTTGCACAGTTTAACAATAGCATGCAAATTACCCATAAAAATTACAGAAAAAGTAGCAAAATTCAGCTTTTGCATTGCAGTTGTTTATCCCATTAAAAGCTATTCAGCTGTGCAAGAGAATGTTTAGGTTTGAAGGTATTTGATAGTTCAGTATGTTAGTCACAACATACGTAATTCTTTGAATAAAAATACCCAGTGGCACTTATTCATGGAAATTGGCTTCCTCCTAATCAATCATTGTTATGTTTTATTTATTTATCATTGCCCTCCACCTTGTCATGACTCACTGCCAACAACATCATCCATCATCCTCTTGCATTTTACCTGGTTTCTATTGTAGCAGTAGCAGGAGCCAGTGTGCCTGATAGCACAGGATAAAAAAAATAAAAAAACATTTCAGCTAAGGCAAAAGTGTCAAGCTGCTTAAGGTACTTTCTGCTAACATGACAACATCGTGGGAGCCCTGGACAGGTAAATGTCCATGTATTAAAAGTCAGTAGCAGTTGTTGCTGCTGCTGACTTTAAATACTTTTTTTTTCCGCTTTAAGGACCGAGCCTCTTTTGGAGATTTGTTGTTTACAAGTTAAAATTAGTTTTTTTTTTGCTAGAAAATTACTTAGAATGCCCAAACATTATATATCATTTTTTCTAACACCCTAGAGCAGGCATGTCCAATCGCGGCCCGCGTTCCGGTTTCACCTGGTAATATTGACATATATAACTTTTGTGACCCCCAACGAATCCCCGAGCGCCGGGGGCCACAAAAGATAGGTATGCTGCCTTGGAGGTGACGGGACAAGTGCATACAGGAGAGTATTTCCTGTTTACACGGCGTCCTGGGTAAAAGGAAGTCCCGTCTCCTGGGCTGCCATTGGACAACTGTTCTGTCCATCACAGGAGGCGGGACTTTCAATTAAAGAGGCCCGCCGAGAAAACAGGAGTTTCTCCTGTATGTCTGTTGGCGCTCATCCCGCCCCCTCCCTGTCTCCTCTGCAGGCTGCACTGACCGCAATGGTAAGTCTGCATTCATGGCAATGGAGTGGGTGCTGCATTCATGGCAATATAGTGAGTGCTGCATTCATGGCAATGTAGTGAGTGCTGCATTCATGGCAATGTAATGAGTGCTGCATTCATGGCAATATAGTGAGTGCTGCATTCATGGCAATGGAGTGAGTACTGCATTCATGGCAATGTAGTGAGTTCTGCATTCATTGGAATGGAGTGAGTGCTGCATTCATGGCAATGGAGTGAGTGCTGCATTCATGGCAATGGAGTGAGTGCTGCATTCATGGCAATGGAGTGAGTGCTGCATTCATGGCAATGAAGTGAGTGCTGCATTCATGGCAATACGGTGGGTGCTGCATTCATGGCAATACAGTGGGTGCTGCATTCATGGCAATACGGAGGGTGCTGCATTCATGGCAATGTAGTGAGTGCTGCATTCATAGCAATGGAGTGGGTGCTGCATTCATGGCAATACGGTGGGTACTGCATTCATGGCAATACGTTGGGTGCTGCGTTTATGGCAATACGGAGGGTGCTGCATTCATGGCAATACGGAGGGTGCTGCATTCATGGCAATACGGAGGGTGCTGCATTCATGGCAATATGGTGGGTGCTGCATTCATGGCAATATGGAGGGTGCTGCATTCATAGCAATACGGAGGGTGCTGCATTCATGGCAATATGATGGGTGCTGCATTCATGGCAATGGAGTGGATGCTGCATTCATGGCAAGGGAGTGGGTGCTGCATTCATGGCAATGGAGGGGGTTCTTCATTTATGGCAATGGAGTGGGTGCTGCATTCATGGCAATGGAGTGGGTGCTGCATTCATGGCAATAAGGTGGGTGCTGCATTCATGGCAATACGGAGTTTGCTGCATTCACGGCAATACGGGGTGGGTGCTGCATTCGCGGCAATGGGGTGGGTGCTGCATTCATGGCAATGGTGAGGCTGCAGATGGGCACCGATTAGGCTGCATTGATGGACACTGACCCTTATTTTGCTTCACAGTTCTTTATTTAAAATTTAAGTTTTTTTTCCTGGAACTTCCTTTTTAAAGTGAAGGTGCATGTTATAAGCCGATAAATTCAGTATATCCAAATAACACGCCCAAGCTCTTCTCTTCACCACACACAGCCACAAATGCAAGAGAATTCTTGTTAGGCAGTTTATTAGCGCTCGGACGAACACACTTAGACTGTATTTTAATGGTTTAAAGAATGTCAGGCAAAATGGTCGGCCCTCAAGCATGTTCACTTCATCAAATCTGGCCCTCTTTGAAAAAGTTTGGACACCCCTGCCCTAGAGAATAAAATGTCTGTTATTGCAAAACTTTATGTCACACCGTATTTGCGCAGCGGTCTTACAAGCGCAATTTTTGGGAAAAAATTTACTTTCTTTTATTAAAAAATAAGACAACAGTAAAGTTAGCCCAAATTTTTCCTATATTGTAAAAGATAATGATACGCTGAGTAAATTGATACCTAACATGTCACGCTTCAAAACTGCGCCCACTCGTGGAATGGCGACAAATTTTGGCACTTAAAGCGGAGTTCCACCCAAAAATTTAACTTTTCGGAACCCTCCCCCCCTCCGGTGTCACATTTGGCACCTTTTAAGGGGGGAGGGGGGTGCAGATACCTGTATAATACAGGTATTTTCACCCACTTCCGGGGAGCAACTCCCACGGGAGTCACTCCACTTCCCGTCCCCCCCGCTGCCTTCTGGGAAACACACAGTTCCCAGGAGACAGCGGGGACCACTGGGAACGCGTAGCGCTACTCGCGCATGCGCAGTAGGGAACCGGGTGGTGAAGCCGCAACGCTTCACTTTCTGATTACCTCACCGAGGATGGCGGCGGGGGGAGCCGAGAGACGAGCGATTGCTCGTCTTCGGTTGCCGACATCGCTGGACTCCAGGACAGGTAAGTGTCCATTTATTAAAAGTCAGCAGCTGAAGTATTTGTAGCTGCTGGCTTTTAATATATTTTTTTTCGCGGGACCTCCGCTTTAAAAATCTCCATTGGCAACATTTAAAAAATTCTACTGGTTACCAGTTTTGAGTTACAGAGGAGGTCCAGTGGTAGAATTATTGCTCTCATTCTAACGATCACAGTGATACCTCACATGTGCGGTTTAAACACTGTTTTCATATGCCAGCGCGACTTATGTATGCTTCGTTTCTGCTCGTGAGCTCGGTGGGACGGGGCACTTTAAATTTTTAATTTTTTTTCTTATTTATTTTATTTTTTATTTTTACACTATCCTTTAAAAAAATAAAAATTAGGGTCAATTTTATTCCTATTACAAGGCATGTAAACATCCCTTGTAATAGAAAAAAAACATGACAGGACCTCTTAAACGTGAGATCTGGGGTCAAAAATAAAAAAATAAATAAATAAAATAAATAAACAGCATTTAGAGGAAGTGACGTTTGATGTCACTTCCGCCCTCCCACTTTTATCTGAAATAGGATCGTTTTTGAAAATAGCAGGGTTATGGCAGCTAGCTTCTGTCATAACAACGGTATTTAGCGTCAAAGTACCGACATATAACGATGGTTGGCGGTCCTTAAGTGGAGACAGTTCACATAAATACTGTATCTCACTACAACAGTTTGGTTGCTTTGTTAGGAAATAAATGAAACTGTAATAATGATATCTAGATTTTGAATGGATGCTGTGGGTCTTATTCAAATTGAGACTTAAATGGAAATAAAAAAATACTGGGAGGTTTTCTTTGCAAATAAATTACAATTTAAAAATGGCTGTTGGGAGTCCTGTTCACACTTGGGCGTAGTGCAATTATTTCATTCTGTAAATAAATGCACTAAAATCTTAGGTGTACTTTCTGCAGACATAGAAAGACTGATGCACTGGTATTTTTAGGATGATTGCTGATGTGAAGTGTTAATATGGTTAAAAACTCCACACCAATTCTGCAGCCAAAGGTTTTTAAATAAAGGATAGTGTTGAGCGAACCCGAACTGTAAAGTTCGGGTCCGTACCGAACTTTAGCTTTTTCCCGAACCCGAACCCGGACTTTGCGCAAAAGTCCGGGTTCGGGTTCGGGTTCGGCAATCTAATTACGCATTTAGAAATGCTTCAGGGGCCAGCCAATCACCTTTTGATTAGCTGGTGTGCCCTTAGAGGCCATCATAGCCATGCCTACTAATGGCATGGCTGTGATTGGTCAGTGCAACATGTGACCCAGCTTCTATATAAGCTAGAGGCATACAGCACACACGTCACTCTGCTTCAGAATAGATAGGGAGAGGATCTAGTCTGCTGCTGCTGCTTTTAGGGAGAGATAGAAAAATACATGAGGTAGTCCTGATTCTGCAATCTGAGGGAAAAGATAGAGAGATAGTGTAGTGTAGTAGACTTGTGCACAACGGAAAAATTTGTTTAGTTTCGGTTCGTTTTTTGTGCACAACGGAAAAATTTGTTTAGTTTCGGTTCGTTTCTTTTCGGTCCTGTTGATTCGTAATCATTCGTAATTTTGCTAGACGGGATTTTTCGTGTTCGGACTAATTCGTATTTTCGCAAGCGTCATTTTTCGTTGAATTTTTAGCTGATTTATAATTCGTACTTTCGGTAGTGTACGTTGTTTTTCTTTGATTCTGGACAACACTCCTACTTTCGTAACTTTTTTTGGGTTCGTTGATTCGGAATTTTCCGTGTCTCTCACAACGACGCTGCCTATTATGCCTAATGTGCTTCGAATGGATTTGTACTTTTCTAAGTACATAGCGGTTATTTGTAACGATTCAAAATCTCGTATTTTACTTTTGTTTTTTACATGCGGCTATAGCCTTCGCCCCACTACACCATTTTGAGAGGGTTCAGCACGGTGAGGGAGAAGCAAAGAGCAGAGCAGAGTGTTATTGTGCTTCGAATGGATTCGAAATCTCGTATTTTACTTTAGTTTTTTCATGCGACTATAGCCTCCGCCCCTGTACACCATTTTGAGAGGGAGTTCAGCATGGTGAGGGAGAAGCAGAGAGCAGAGTGAGTGTTATTGTGCTTCGAATGGATTCGTACATTCGTAACTTTTTTCATAACGAATTATGCCGAAGACATTCGGGCATTCGCTATTTTGCGGTATCATTTATTTCGGATTCGGTTTTATTCGTAATTGCTTTGTTCGGAAATTCAAATGCTTCCGAATGTCCGAAAGTTGCTAAATTCGGATGAATTTCGATTCGTTACAAAACGAATTGCACAAGCCTATAGTGTAGGGCCAGGTTCCTGTTGGTGCTTTCAGGGAGAGAGAATATTATATAGGAGTCCAGATTCAGAGATTAAAATCAGCGATCTCCATAGGTTTACCTGTTTGTGTTGCAGTGCAGTCTTTTTACACTGCCATGAGCCCAGTGTCAGAGAAAATCTAACTTTTAGGGGGAAAAAAAAGGCACTTTATTGTGCTCTTTTCCAAAAGACCCATAGGGCAAAAAAAAAAAAAAATTGCATTTTATTTTGCTCGTGCAAAAAAAGACCCATTTAGGGCAAAAAAAAAAATTTGCACTTTAATGTACGCTTGCAAAAAGAGCCATTCAGGGCCACAAAAAATAGTTTGCAGTGTGTTATACATATGTGGAGGTGTGTGAAATAAACAATTTCTATATAGTTTTCTCCTACTGTGCTATACTAAAAAAACAACATTTTTTTGGAATAGCATTTTCTGCAGTTCTGTAGCTGTGCGATTCAGCGGTTACGTACTGTGGGTGTGTTCTGCTCTTCCAAAAAACGCAGTTTAGGGGCACAAAAAATAGTTTGCAGTGTGTTATACATATTTGGAGGTGTGTGAAATAAACAATTTCTAAATAGTTTTCTTCTACTGTGCTATACTAAAAAAACAACATTTTTTTTAATAGCATTTTCTGCAGTTCTGTAGCTGTGCGATTCAGCGGTTACGTACTGTGGGTGTGTTCTGCTCTTCCAAAAAACGCCGTTTAGGGGCACAAAAAATAGTTTGCAGTGTGTTATACATATTTGGAGGTGTGTGAAATAAACAATTTCTAAATAGTTTTCTTCTACTGTGCTATACTAAAAAAAACAAAACATTTTTTGAATAGCATTTTCTGCAGTTCTGTAGCTGTGCGATTCAGTGGTTACGTACTGTGGGTGTTCTGCTCTTCCAAAAAACGCCGTTTAGGGGCACAAAAAATAGTTTGCAGTGTGTTATACATATTTGGAGGTGTGTGAAATAAACAATTTCTAAATAGTTTTCTTCTACTGTGCTATACTAAAAAAACAAATTTTTTTTTGAATAGCATTTTCTGCAGTTCTGTAGCTGTGCGATTCAGCGGTTACGTACTGTGGGTGTGTTCTGCTCTTCCAAAAAACGCCGTTTAGGGGCACAAAAAATAGTTTGCAGTGTGTTATACATATTTGGAGGTGTGTGAAATAAACAATTTCTAAATAGTTTTCTTCTACTGTGCTATACTAAAAAAACAAAAAAAAATTTTAATAGCATTTTCTGCAGTTCTGTAGCTGTGCGATTCAGCGGTTACGTACTATGGGTGTGTTCTGCTCTTCCAAAAACACCCAGGAGAAGGTCAAAGGGACGTGGTGGCCCCGGTCGTGGTGCTGCTGGTGGAGCTCCTGTTGCAGGGAGAGGACGTGGTGGATCTGTGCCAGATACACGCACAAGTGAAACACCTTCCTCAGGTGCGAGTAGGCGACCGAGCCTGCGGCGGTATTTTGTCGCGCCTAATGAGGCTGTACGAATGTTTAGGCCAGGACAAGTACAGGCGATAGTAGATTGGGTTGCTGACAGTGCCTCGGGTTCCTTCATATTGTCTCCCACCCACTCTTCTGATGAAAGATCAGAGTTGGCACCTGAAACCCATGTCCATCAGTCTTTCACCTCACCCCCTTGCAAATCAGCCAAGCAGTCTGGGCCCCAAATCATGCAGCAGTCTCTTCTGCTTTTCGATGACTCTGTTAGCAGGGTTTCCCAGGGCCATCCACCTAGCCCTGCCCCAGAAGTGGAAGAGATTGAGTGCACCGATACCCAACCACTTATGTTTCATGATGAGTACATGGGAGGACCATCGCAGTACGTCTCGGATGATGACAAAACACAGGTGCCAACTGCTGCTGCTTTCGCAATTGTGCAGACAGACAAGGAGGGCAGGGGTGAAGACTGGGTGGAAGATGATGTGGAGGACGATGAGGTCCTCGACCCCACATGGAATGAACGTTATGCAGGTGACCAGTGTAGTTTGGAGGAAGAGGCGGTGGTCGCGCAGAGCCACCAGCACAGCAGAAGAAGGAGCAGGGTGCAAAAGCGGAGCGTCCGTCCCCTAGACAGTATGTCTGCTACTGCCCAACGCAGCAAGTGACCGAGCACACCAAAGCCAGGTCCAAGGAGTTCCCTAGCGTGGCAGTTCTTCACACAATGTGCTGATGACAAGACACGAGTGGTTTGCAGGCTGTGCAATCAGAGGCTGAAGCGAGGCATAAACGTTCTCAATCTGAGCACAACCTGCATGACCAGGCATCTAAGTGCAAAGCACGAGCTGCAGTGGAGTAGACACCTCAAAAACCAAGAAAGGTCTCTGGCTCCTCCTGCTTCCTCTTCTGCTGCAGTCTCGGCCTCTTCATCCACCTCTGTAGTGACAGTGGCACCTGCCACCCCGCAAACAGAGGATCTGCCAGCAACACTACCACCTGGGTCACCAACCATCTCCACAATGTCCCATGGAAGCGTTCAGCTCTCTATCTCCCAAACATTGGAGCGGAAGAGGAAGTACCCCCCTAGCCACCTGCGATCCCTGGCCCTGAATGCCAGCATTTCAAAACTCCTGGCCTTTGAAATGCTGTCATTCCGTATGGTGGAGACGCAGAGTTTTAAAAGCCTGATGGCATTGGCTGTCCCACAGTACGTCATGCCCAGCCGCCACTAATTTTCCAGGCGAGCCATCCCTTCCCTGCACAACCAAGTGGGGGACAAAATCAGGTGTGCACTGCGCAACGCCATCTGTGGCAAGGTCCACCTAACTACGGATGCGTGGACCAGTAAGCACGGTCAGGGACGTTATATCTCCCTAACAGCACACTGGGTAAATGCAGTGGCGGCTGGGCCTGAGGCAGATAGCAGTTTGGCGCATGTCCTTCCACCACCGAGGATTGCAGGGCGCTTCAGTTTGCCTCCTGTTGCTAACTCCTCCTACTCCGCTTCCTCATCCTCTACCGCCTCCTCATCCGGTCAGCGTAACACCTTCACCACCAACTTCAGCACAGCCAGGGGTAAACGACAGCAGGCAGTTTTAAAACTTTCCTGTTTGGGGGAAAAACTCCACACCGCGCAGGAGTTGTGGAGGGACATGGAACAACAGACCAATGAGTGGTTGCTGTCAGTGAGCCTCAAGCCCGGCCTGGTGGTGTGCGATAATGGGTGAAATCTCGTAGCAGCTCTGGGCCTAGCCGGTTTGACGCACATCCCTTGCCTGGCGCATGTGCTGAACTTGGTGGTCCAGAGGTTCCTTAAAAATTACCCCAATATGCCAGAGCTGCTGCAGAAAGTGCGGGCTGTGTGTGCGCACTTTCGGGGTTCTCACCCTGCTGCTGCTCGCCTGTCAGC
The DNA here is from genome assembly GCA_029206835.1 of Rana muscosa. Lineage (NCBI taxonomy): Eukaryota > Metazoa > Chordata > Amphibia > Anura > Ranidae > Rana > Rana muscosa. The sequence continues at coordinate 1,002,896,694 of CM055122.1, read as the reverse complement.
GCTGCAGCGTAACTTCGGCCTTCCCGCTCACCGCCTCATATGTGACGTGCCCACAAGGTGGAACTCCACCTTGCACATGCTGGCCAGACTGTGCGAGCAGCAGCAGGCGATAGTGGAGTTTCAGCTGCAGCAATCACGCGTGAGTCGCTCTGCGGAACAGCACCACTTCACCACCAATAACTGGGCCTCCATGCGAGACCTGTGTGCCTTGTTGCGCTGTTTCGAGTACTCCACCAACATGTCCAGTGCCAATGACGCCGTTCTTAGCGTTACTATCCCAGTTCTATGCCTCCTTGAAAAAACGCTTCGGGCGATGATGGAAGAGGATGTGGCACAGGAGGATGAGGAGGAGGAAGTGGGATCATTTCAAAGGCTTTCAGGGCAGTCTTTCACAAGTGGCTACGAGGGTGGGTTCCTGCACCAACAAACGCCAGGTACACAATTGTCCAGCAGAAAGGGCAGAGTTCTGGAGGATGACGAGGTGGAGGAGGAGATGGAGGAGGAGGAGGAGGAGGAGCCATTTTCACAGCAGGGTGGCACCCAGACCAGCTCGTGGCCATCACTGGTGCGTGGCTGGGGGGATACAGAGGACACAGACGATACACCTCCCACAGAGGACAGCTTTTCTTTGCCTCTGGGCAGCCTGGCACACATGAGCGATTACATGCTGCAGTGTTTCCGCAATGACCGCCGAGTTGCCCACATTTTAACTGGTACTGATTACTGGGTGGCCACCCTGCTGGATCCCCGTTACAAGGACAACGTACCGTCCTTAATTCCCTCACTGGAGCGGGATCGTAAGATGCGCGAGTACAAGCGCACGCTGGTAGACGCGCTGCTGGTGGCATTCCCACCTGACAGCGGGCGTACGGTGGAAGCACAAGGCGAAGGCAGAGGAGGAGGAAGAGGTCGCCAACGCAGCCGGGGCATCGGCAGCACCTCAGAAGGCAGGGTTAGCATGGCTGAAATGTGGAAAAGCTTTGTCAGCACGCCACAACAACCAGCACCACCAGCTGAGATGGAACGTCTTAGCAGGAGGCAGCATTTCACCAACATGGTTGAGCAGTATGTGTCCACAGGCCTACACGTACTGGATGACGGGTCTGCCCCCTTTAACTTCTGGGTCTCCAAATTGGGCACATGGCCTGAGCTTGCCCTTTATGCCTTGGAGGTGCTGGCCTGCCCTGCAGCCAGTGTATTATCTGAATGTGTATTTAGCACGGCAGGGGGCGTTATCACAGACAAGCGCAGCCGCCTGTCCAGAGCCAATGTGGACAAGCTCACGTTCATTAAAATGAACCAGGCATGGATCCCACAGGACTTGTCCGTACCTTGTGCAGAATAGACATGTATACCGGTGTTGTGACAAAAACTGTCCGGCCATCGGATTGTGTCCGGCCCATACTGCGAAGGCACAGCACTTGCACAGTACAGAGGACAAGGAGATTCACAAAATCTCCGAAGATGAACGGCGCCTGCGCTGTGAGTGCAGGTTCAAGCCCCACCATCCAAGTGGACATACGGTAGCACATAGTAACAGGGCCTCTCACGGGCTCCGTTCGATCGCCACGCTTCGGGCACGGCCTCACTTGGCTCGGCTTGAACCACGGATGGTGTGGCCTTCACCTTAACTCACCACGCAGGCGCCGTTCGTCTTGGGAGATTTTCGAAATCCCCTTGTCCTACATACTGAGCAAGCACAGTACAGGGTGGACACTATTTGACGGGGGACAGAATTCGACACATCACCAGCCTTACCCAGCCATTGTTGTATTTTTGAACCAGTGTTGGCTACCTCGTCCTCCTCCACCGCCGCTTCCACCTACACAGCCACATCCACCGCCACCTCAACCTCCTACTCCATATGGACCTCGTCCTCCTAGGTCAAGATTATTTTTTTTTATTTTTATTTTTTTTATGTTATTTTAAGTTATTTCTCTATCCACATTTGTTTGCAGAGCCCTTGTCATGCTCTTAACAACATTTTGCTGCCATTTGCAGCCCTCTAGCCCTTTCCATTACTTTTTTAGAGCCTTTTTAGTCCTTAGAGGTCCGTGTCCCCATTGACTTCAATGGGGTTCGGGTTCGGGTCCGGGTTTGGGTTAAAGTTCGGTCCCGAACCCGAACTTTTTTCCGAAGTTCGGCCGAACCCGTCGAACCCGAACATCCAGGTGTCCGCTCAACTCTAATAAAGGACTTAGATAAGGTAATATATATCATAGTCATTCGAAACAGCTGAAACGTGGCACAGTAGCTTTGCATATTAGTATTACTTCACACAACTGTCAAAATTCTACTTACAACTGAGTTGGGTATGGTTCAGTCCAAAAAATACATTCATCAATCCACTGCTCTCTGTCACCTGCGGCAGAGCTGGATAAGCCTGCACGGACCACTAAAGCCGGTAAGGGAAAGAGTACAAGTCAGCAAGGAAAACTTTCAGTAGCAGCCGCTACCACATCTTACTGCATCCACACTGTGCTTGGGCACTGCTGAAAGTAGATCTCCCTTTAATTGCTAGTGGCATTTTGACAGTTTTACAAAGGACTTCCAAAACACTGACCTACTATGCCAGGTTTTAGCTGTTTTTGAAATGACTTTCTGTGAATAAACGTCACTCAAAATTTGTTCTCTAGATTTAAAAATGACTGTTGGGGATCCTGTTCAAGTTGGGGCTCAAGTTCAAATAAATGAATGCTGGGAATGGAGGCACAACAATCGTTTGTGGACTTTTGTTCTGGGTATAAATGGCACTGTATTGTTCTTTACTAGATTTAAAAATAGCTGTTGGGGATCCTGTTCAAATTGGGGCCTAGAGCCAACTACAATGTTTAAAAGTGTTCTTTCTGTAGATAAATCACATTCTAAATGTGATTTTTAGATTTAAATGGCTGTTTGAATTTTGCTTATGTGGAAATAACTTAACACTGTGAATGTAAGGACAACAATTTTTTGTGGGATTTTTTTCTTGGAATAAAGTACACTCTAATTTTGATTTTTATATTTACCTGTGTAAATGGCTGTTGTGGGGTCTATTTCAAAAAGGCATCTTTTCCCAATAATTAATTACTAGGAACTACAATACTACAATTTTTTATTTTTATTTTTTATTCTGCAAATAAATGATATTCCAAATTGGATTTCTAGGTTTTTAAAAATGACTGTTGGTGGTGCTGTTCAAAATTGTACAAATTACAAAGTACAAATTAAATAATTATAGGAACATAGAGACAATCTTTTTTGGGCATTTGTGTTGTTGAATTGTAGATTTAAAAATGGCGGTTGGTGGTCCTGTTAAAATTTAGGTTTAAAGTATATTTCAAAATTTTCAGCCAAATTAGGATAACACCTACTTTATATTTGTTACTTGTCCCTATTCACATAGCATACTGTAGCTTAAAAATTTAAAAAAAATTGCAGCTTTGTAGATTCTCCATTTTGGACCCTTCCATAAGAAAAAATCCTAGGCAGTTCTCTATGTTTACGATTGGGTTGGGCATCGGTGTTTGCCATAATGAACCCTGTCTGTGTTGTGCAGGCAGATCTTCGTTATCAAGTATAACCAGATTTGAACACTGTCTGTACTTACAAAGGGTAAAGTGAAAGTTCACCCTAAAACTAACATCTCCAAATCTATTGCATCCACAATCTAAGACTAACCTATCTAACTCTGTAAAGCAAAAATCACTCTACATATCTTTCCATGAAGCCGCTCTGGTCTGGTCTCCATCGGTGAAATCTCTTTGCGGGAGACACCCGACAATGGCTGGGAAGTGACATCACCCATAGATTTACTATGAGGCTTCCGTTGTCGGCTGCCTCTCCTGCACACGCCTCTACAGAGAAGCCTCTTCTGACAGCTCAGCGTGGGACCGGATCGGAACTGCTTCAGAAAAGGTACTGTATGTATAGTGATTTCTTCTTAACAGGGTTAGATAGGTTAGTCTTAGATTGTGGATGCAAGTAGATTTAGAGATTTTAGTTTTAGGACTGCGATATTGCAGCGAACAATCAAACACTTACTAACACTTTTGACACTTTGCGGGAACCAGTGACACTAATACAGTGATCAGTGATATCTGTACTAATGACACTGGCTGGGAAGGGGTTACACATTTAGGACGATCAAAGGGTTAATTGTGTGCCTAGCCAGTGTTTTTGTGTACACTTTGTGCTGCTTTCACTAGGGGAACAGATCGATTCTAATCCCTGGACACAGGATTGATCCCTTTTCCCCTGTCAGAACTGAGATATTGCTTGTTTAGATATGCATATCTCAGTTCTCTGTGTATTGCTGTTGATCGGTGGGTGCTGGAGGGCATCGAGTGCTCGGCACCCGCAGATCAGCTTCTGCTGTGAATTATCACAGCAGAAGTGGTCCACTGGCGGTGGACACATGCCCCCTGCAGGCGGAAATCCAGAATCACATACAGTCATGGCCAAAAATATTGGGACCCCTTGTGTCTCATAATGCACCATCTCACCCAGAAAATTGCTGCAATTACAAATGTTTAGGCATTCTCGTGTTTATTTATTTTGTTTATATTGATATGACACAAAAAAGTGGAAAATCCAAAAGCCAAATCTGACACATTCCACGCAAAACTCCAAAAATGGACTTGACAAAATTAATTATTTGTTTAACCGCCTGCCGACCGCCCTATAGCACATTTACTGCTATAGGGTGGCCAGGCTGCGCAGGATCACGTACTGTATATATAGGTGATCCTGCACTTCCTTGTATCAGGCAGGAGTGCACGCCGCCGGCGGCTTGCTCTCGATGTGATTCTACGCAGCGGGTCCTGTGGCCCTGATGCCCTCAGGCATCTGCTGATCGTTCTGTACACAGGCATCTATACAAGGCAGATTGTCATTCTGTCAGTACAGAAGGCATGGATCCTCTGTTCCTGTAAAGCAGGAACACTTATCCATGCCTTCCACTAGTAAAAGCACCTCCCCCACTACACTGAAACACCAACTAGGCACACAGTTAACCCTTTAATCGCCCCTGATGTTAACCCGTTCCCTTCCAGTGTCATTAGTACAGTAGGAAAAAAAGTGTCAAAAGTGTCAGTTAGGTGTTCGATTTGTCCGCTGCAATATCGTAATTCATCTATAAGTCTATTTACTAGTAGAAAAAAATAATAAATAAAAATTCCATAAATATATTCCATAGTTCAGGGATATGCAATTAGCGGACCTCCAGCTGTTGCAGAACTACAAATCCCATGAGGCATAGCAAGACTCTGGCAGCCACGAGCATGACACCAAGAGGCAGAGGCATGATGGGACTTGTAGTTTTGCAACAGCTGGAGGTCCGCTAATTGCTTATCCCTGCCATAGTTTGTAGATGCAAGCCAATCAATATACGATTTTTTTTTTTTGTTTACCAAAAATATGTAGCAGAATACATATTGGCCTAAATTGATGAAGAAATTTGATTTTTTTTTATTGGATGTGTTTTAGAGCAGAAATTAAAAATTATTTTTTTTTTTTTCAAAATCGTCGGTCGTTTTTTACTGGGGAGTATTGATATTTTTAAAAGATTCTTGGACGTTCATTTTAACCACTTAAGCCCCGGAACATTTTGTTGCTAAAGGACCAGGCCCCTTTTTGCGATTCGGCACTGCGTCGCTTTAACTGACAATTGCGCGGTCGTGCGACGTGGCTCCCAAACAAAATTGACGTCCTTTTTTTCCCACAAATAGAAATTTCTTTTGGTGGTATTTTATCACCTCTGCGTTTTTTATTTTTTGCGCTATAAACAAAAATAGAGCGACAATATTGAAAAAAATTACATATTTTTTACTTTTTGCTATAATAAATATCCCCAAAAAATATATAAAAAAAACATTTTTTTTACTCAGTTTAGGCCGATAAGTATTCTTCTACATATTCTTCTACATATTTTTGGTAAAATAAATTGCAATAAGCGTTTATTGATTGGTTTGCGCAAAAGTTATAGCGTCTACAAAATAGGGGGTAGTTTTATGGCATTTTTATTAATATTTATTAATATTTTTTTTTACTAGTAATGGCGGCGATCAGCGATTTTTATTGTGACTGTGACATTATGGCGGACACATCGGACACTTTTGACACATTTTTGGGACCATTGTCATTTTTACAGCGATCAGTGCTATAAGTATGCAATGATTACTGTGAAAATGACACTGGCAGTGAAGGGGTTAACCTCTAGGTGGCGCTGTAGGGGTTAAGTGTGACCTAATGAGTGATTCTTACTCTAGGGGGGCGTGGCTTGGCGTGTGACATCACTGATCGTTGTTCCCTATGACAGGGAACAGACGATCACTGACCTGCCACTAGGAAGAATGGGGAAAGGTTTGTTTACACTTACCTCTCCCCATTCTTCAGCTCTGTGACCCGATCGCGGGACACCGGCAGCGATCGGGTCCGCAGGTCCCATGGGTGGGGTCATGAAGCTTCGGACCGGGTCGCAAGCGCGCCGGCGGCGGCGCCCGCGACCCATGGCTGGGTTCTTAAAGGGGACGTACCTGCACGCCCCTTGTGCCTGTCCGCGCCATTCTGTTTACGTATATGGTCGTGCGGCGTTCCTTATGTGGTTAAAGAACACAACATACAGGGATGTGCCAAACACACACCTACATCGGTTGAACTGGATGGACCAGTGGCGGCTGGTGTGTTTTTCTTTTCTTTTGGGGGGGCGGCAAACAAAAAACACCACCCCACTGACAGCACTACCCCCACGGGTAAGTGCCGGGCTTTGGAGTCCTCTCCTCCTCTCCTGGACTATGGGCAGCAGTGGCTCTTGTGTCTGCTCCTCCATCGTACAGCGTACTGTCTCCTCTTTCACGACCTGCCTCCTGATTGACGGAGAGGAACTTTAGTGTGAAAATAGCGAAAACTCATTTGCTATCGTCACACACTGGGTGGGATCAGGGCGCAGTGCTCTGCTTCCCGAGCCCACCCTTTGTGGAAGCCGATTAGAGCCTCTGACTCTAATACGTGCTTCAAAAAAACACTCCTCCCCATTGGAATCCATAATCTGGCGCCCTAAATGTAGATCAGGGGGCTGGACGCATGGATGGGGGGGGCAGTGCCTGTGCGCCCGTAAAGCACAGGCCGCCACTTGGATGGACTAATGTTTTTATTCAACCTTACCTACTATGTAACTATGTAACCTCCACTCCAAGTTGTTGCTTTACCTCCTGCTTCCTTTCAGGGATTAGGTTTGTAGAAAAAGATCTTCCTGGCCCTGAAACAGTAGAAAGTTTTCCTCTTCCTCCTACTGTTGTGGTTTCAGTGCCCAGTCTACTACACTATGCAGTGTGGGCTTCACACCAGAGAGTTGCTGTTGCAGATTCCCACCTCATTGCAGCTCACACTTTTGGCCACTTCTTGAAATAGTGAGAATTTTGCGCACATCCTGAAGTATGAGCCACTAATATAGTGATGGTCTCGTGCTGCTGGTGCATTCATTGCAGCTGCTGCTACACGATCAATATTAAGTTCTGGCATGTGGGCGTATTATATATGGCAGTTGGCAGGCAACTTGTCTTGACACTGCTGACATTTCAGCCAGGAGACCATTGGGAGGCTATGATTGCATGCTCTTCTGTACCAGGCAAATTATATGTGTGTTGGCTTATTTTTACATCCAAAGGACCATCTGTAGGTCTGTACTTTTTTTACACATGATTTGGCCTAGCACAAACTGGTGCAGGGTCTGCCACCTCTCAGCCTACCTGTCCACGAAGAGCCTCCGGTGTCTATGATCCAGTGTGGCTTTTGCCCCTCATGTCAAACTAGCTGCAGTTACAACTTTTTGCTTAGGACATTGCATAGGCTTTGGGACATTTTAGGGAGACTGATGGTTCTGAAGAGTGACCACTAGGGATGAGCCGAACACCCCCGGGTTCGGTTCGCACCAGAACCCGCGAACGGACCGAAAGTTCGCACGAACCTTAGAACCCTATTAAATACAATGGATGCGAACGTTCGAAATCGAAAGTGCTAATTATAACGACTAATATGCATGTTATTGTCCTAAAAAGGGTTTGGGATCCCGGGTTCTGCACCAGGGGACATGTATCAATGCAAAAAGAAGTTTTAAAAACGGCCGTTTTTCGGGAGCAGTCATTTTAATGATGCCTAAAGTGAAAAAAAAAGTCAAATATTCCTTTAAATATCGTACCTGGGGGGTGTCTTAAGTATGCCTGTGAAGTGCCACGTGTTTCCTGTGTTTAGAACTGTCCCTGCACAAAATGACATTTCTAAAGGAAAAAAAAGCCATTTAAAACTGCTTGCGGCTTTAATGTAATGTCTGGTCCCGGTAATATGGATGAAAATCTTTGAGAAAAATGGCATAGCTACCCCATCACCCCCCCCCCCCCCCCTACCCCAGCCCATTACCAGCCCCTTTGGTTCTGTATGGATATTAAGGGGAACCCCGCACACAAAATAAAAAAGGCCCTATATACTCTGAACAGCCGTATACAGGCGGTGCATACAAGACAGGGACTGTAGGTTTGTTCTTATGTAGAATCTGTTTGTAATTTTGAACAGGTACATTGTTTAAGTGTAGCTCCAGCCAAAAAATCTATTTTTAAGCTTTTTGGAAAACATAGGGAAGGGTTATCACCCCTGTAACATTTGTTTTGCTGTCTGTGCCCCTGTTCAGAACATTTCACCTCACTTTCCATCCCAATGACAAATGTTTTTGAAAAGTGGGGTTTTTATTGAAACAAGGATTGGTGATAAAGCATCAGTAGAGAGGAGACACCTTTTTCCCATATTAACTCTTACAGGAGAGAATTTCCCTTCCTATGGGTAGATTTCCTCTCACTTCCTGTTGTCTCCTTCCGTTTGCAAATAGGAGTCGTTTGTAAGTTGGATGTTTGAAAGTAGGGGCCTGCCGTATATACTCTGCTGAAATGTGCCCCTTACATGTTGGTGTTGCCACAACACTGTAAGCCCTCACAGTTACTCTTGGTGGGCGCATGAATGGGCCCTGCTGTGAATTATTAGATCAAGAATTGTAATTGCATGCCCCTGTTGAACAGGGGCTGAAAAATTGGGCCTTTGGTGGTGGTGGTGTTGACACAACACTGTAAGGCCTCACAGTTACTCTTGGTGGGCGCAGGAATGGGCCCTGCTGTGAATTATTAGATCAAGAATTGTAATTACATGCCCCTGTTAAACAGGGGCAGAAAAATTGGGCCTTAGGCACTGGTGCCACAACACTGCAACCCCTCACAGATACTGTACTTGGAGCACAGCAATGAGCCCTGTTGCAAAGTATTGCATCAAAAATTGTAATTACACGCCCCTGTTAAACAGGGGCTGAAAAATTGGGCCTTAGGCACTGGTGCTGGTGCCACGACACTGCAACCTCTCCCAGATACTCTAGTTGGAGTGCAGGAATGAGCCCTGCTGCAAAGCATTGCATAAAAAATTGTAATTACATGCCCCTGTTAAACAGGGGCTGAAAAATTGGGCCTTAGGCACTGGTGGCGGCACCCAGAAACAAAAATGTTCTTCCAAGCTATCATCATCAATCGGATCATTGAGGAGGAGGAGGATAGTCAGTCAACATAACAGGACAGTCACTTAGCATCAGCATCAGTCTTGAAGGGATGTGACATTTGAAAATAAATTAGTCTGTTATATCAGCTTCAGGTGTTTGGTAGCTGGTGGTGATCCAAGACTGGTTCATCTTTATGAAGGTCAGTCGATCAACAGAGTCGGTGGACAGGCACACCCTGTGATCCGTGACAAATCCTCCAGCAGCACTGAATGTGCGTTCTGAAAGAACGCTGGATGCAGGACAGGCCAGTAGCTAAATTGCATACTGTGCAAGCTCTGGCCAGTGATCCATCCTCAAGACCCAGTAAGCCAGAGGATTTTCGGTGGGGAAGGTGTCCAAGTCTGACCTTGCCCCTAGGTATTCCTGCACCATGTATATCAGACGCTGGCGATGGTTGCTGGAACCAATCATACCTTGGGGCTGCGGACTAAAGAATTGTCTGAACGCATCGGTCAGACGGCCACCTTCCCCACCGCTCCTTCTTTGACTGACTGAAGCCTCAGCAACTCATTGTCCAGGACCAGGAGTTTGTTAACTCCCAGTCTCTGGGAACGCGTTGCAAAGACCTTTCTGCAAGGCCTCCCGGAGTTGTCTCATCCTCTGCTCCCTCTGCGACGGTAAGATAAGGTCCGCAACCTTACCCTTGTACCGTGGATCAAGGAGAGTGGCCAGCCAGTAATGGTCCCTCTCCTTGATCCGAAGAAAATGAGGATCCTTCCGCAGACTTTGCAGGATCAGGGAGGCCATGCAGCGTAGGTTAGCTGAGCCATTCGGTCCGGAGTCCTCTGGGTCACTAAGGACGACATGATCCGCAGCCACCTCCTCCCAGCCAAGTACAAGTCCACGGGTTTCTTGGGACTGTAAATCATCCCTAAAAGACTGCTGCTGATGATGCTGAGTGCCAGGCTCCACCTCCATGCTGACACAATCCTCCTCCTTCTCCTCCTCCTCTTCCTGTGCGATGGGTGGGACAGAAGGAACACTGTCTGGGTAAAGGGGGCCTTGAGAGGCAAGGAAGTCCTCCTCTTCCTGCCTCTGTTCTGCCTCAAGTGCCCTGTCCATTATTCCATGCAGCGTATGTTCCAACAGGTGGACAAGAGGTACAGTGTCACTGATGTATGCACTGTCACTGCTCACCATCCTCGTGGCCTCCTCAAATGGTGCCAGGACAGTGCATGCATCCCTGATCATGCCCCACTGGGATGGTGAAAAAAAACCGAGCTCCCCTGACCCTGTCCTGGTGCCGTAGTCGCACAGGTACTCATTGATGGCTCTCTGCTGCATGTGCAGCCGCTGCAGCATGGCCAACGTTGAGTTCCACCTGGTGGGCATGTCACATATAAGGCGGTTCTTGGGCAGGGTCAACTCCTTTTGCAGCTCAGCCAGGCGAGCACTGGCATTATAAGATCTGCGGAAATGCACACAGACTTTCCTGGCCTGCCTCAAGACATCCTGTAAGCCCGGGTACCTGCCCAAGAACCGCTGCACCACCAGGTTAAGGACGTGAGCCACACAGGGCACATGGGTCAGTTGTCCCTGTCGGAGGGCAGAGAGGAGGTTGGTGCCATCGTCGCAAACCACCATTCCTGGCTTAAGCTGGCGTGGCGTCAACCACCTCTCGGTCTGCCCCTGCAGAGCAGACAGAACCTCTGCCCCAGTGTGGCTCCTGTCCCCCAAACACACCAGCGCAAGCACGGCATGGCATCTTTTTGCCTGCGTACTTGCGTAGCCCCTTGAACGCCTACGGAGCACCGCTGGTTCCGAGGACAAAGCACAGGAAGAGGCCATGGAGGAAGAAGAAGAGGAGGGGGTGGAGGAGAGAGGTGTGTCACAACCAGTAGTAGCATTTTGGAGGCGTGGCGGCGTAACAACCTCCAACACTACTGCACTTTGTACTGCATCCTTCCCAGCTGCCAAAAGAGTGACCCAATGGGCCGTGAAAGAAAGGTAATGTCCCTGTCCATGCCTGCTGGACCATGAGTCAGCGGTAATATGCACCTTACCGCTGACCGCCCTGTCCAGCGAGGCCAAGACATTGCCTTCCACATGCCGGTAGAGAGCCAGAATCGCCTTCCGTGAGAAAAAGTGGCGTTTGGGAACCTGCCACTGAGGAACCGCACATTGCACAAACTCACGGAAGGGGGCCGAGTCTACCAACTGAAAAGGCAGCAGTTGAAGTGCTAGCAATTTAGCCAAGCTAGCATTCAACCGCTGGGCATGTGGATGGCTGGGAGTGAACTTCTTTCGATGGTCCAGCAGCTGGGGCAGGAAAATTTGCCTGCTAGAATCGGACGTCGGTGTACTGGGTGTACTGGGCCGTGACACACCTAATTCTACACCTTCATTCCTCTCAGTGCAGGTTTCAGAGAGGACTGAAGGTATAGTGGGGTTGGAGATCGGTGTGCTGCCCTTACGCTGGCCCCCTGAGGGAATCCTGCCTCGTTGGAGATGTGCCTCCTCCTCATCCTCCTCCTCCTCCTCTCTCCTATTAGGCACCCACATGGAGTCAGTGACCTCATCAACCCCTCCCTCCTCATCACTGGAGCCAATCTGGCAGTATGCTGCAGCTGCTGGAACATGACTGCCAGATTGGTGTCCTTCTTGAGCATCCCCTCTCTCTGCTCTCACACTACTGCCTTCCTCTAGCTGGGTATCATCATCAGACCCTTCGAAACGCTGGGCATCCTCCTGGAGCATGTACCCAACACTGTGCTCAAACAGTTCGGGGGACTCCTCAGGAGGACATGGTGGGTCTAGGGAAGGAGTGACTGATGATGACATTGATACCAGGGAAGAGGACGCTTTGACAGCTGCTTTGCCAGTACCCTGAGCCTGGGTGAGAGAGGATGAGGAGGATGAGGAGGGCTTGGTCATCCACTCTACCAAGTCTTCGGCATGATGCGGCTCAACACGTCCAGCTGCCGAAAAGAAGGACAAGCGTGTCCCATGGCCATGTGCTGATGACAATGCACCGCGTCCATGACCAGCACTGTTGCCCCCAGACACAGAGCCTGCTTGCCCTCTTTTATTGGCTCATGACTGTCTGCCTCTCTTTGTTGGCCTTCCAGACATAGCAATGGCCTGCAGGGAGATGGGAAAACCAGCAATAAGGGGTAGCTTCAGGTGTATATTTTGCAGGAAGCACACAACGCCCGCTGTAAGTGTTGCAGATGACTGCCTGTGTTACACAACAGGAAAAAACAGCAATAAGGGCTAGCTTCAGGTGTTTATTTTGCAGGAAGCACACTTCGCCCGCTGTAAGGGCTGCAAATGCCTGTTAGTGTAACACAAAAGAAAAAAAGCTTGAGCAATAAGGCCTAGATTCAGGTGTATAATGTGCAGGAGGCACACTCCGCCCGCTGTAAGTGCTGCAAATGCCTGTTAGTGTAACACACCAGGAAAACACAGCAATACAGGCTAGCTTCAGGTGTATATTTAGCAGGAAGCACACGCCGCCCGCTGTAAGTGCTGCAAATGCCTGTGTCAGGAAAGGTTCCATCCGCTGGTGGCATTTATTATTTATCTTGCAGTACTGTGGTCCACCAGCAGGTGTCTCCTGGCAGTTTGTAACTGTCAGGAGAATCTTTCCCTGCTGGTGTTGTATTATCTTTTGGACGCAGTACTGGTTTCCACCAGCGGATGGATCCTGGCAGTGTGGAGCAGACTGCCCTCCCTCCGATCAGGTGTGACCTGAAGCTAATCAGGCATTCCTGACCTGTAGCCTGTCTGCTTGAACCTTGATCCATGTATCCTGATCCCTGTAACCTAAACCTGATCCTGAACCTGTTGTGTCCGTCCTAATCCCTGATCCCTGCTCTGCAGCCTGGTTGCCCCCTGCTTGATCCTGTCTCCCTGTCCTGATCCATCCTTACCCCATCTGCTGATCCCCCTGTGTATGACCTCGGCCTGGCCCTGTTTATGATTCCGGTTTCCCCATTACTTGTACATATTTGTCTGTTACTGTTATTAATTGTGGGTTCTGTTTGGTATTGGTTGTTGTGCACTGTGTGGTATTGGAGGTGGTTATATATATATTATTTCACTTATCTTTAATAAATCTTTATATTTCACTTATACGTGTTTGGTGTTCCTCTGTTGCTAGCTGCACAGTTCTGGTCACACTTGGTACGTGACAGTATACCAGGGCCATTAATGATCAGAAGTAGCTGCACAGAGGACCCATTTTGGTTCTGTTACTCTGCTAAAATGAACTCTGATATGATTCCTTATTATACTCTGCTGGCGTCAGAGAGTGGTGAATATCTCCGTCAGACACTGAAAGAGTGGACCAGTGATCAGCTGCTAGAGATTATTAGTTTAGCTCACTCCTGGGTTGATCAGGGCTGTATGATGTTTGGGGATGTTCAACCTTTAATTAAAATCTGCACAGAGCTGGCTTTGCCTTGTATCCCAGAGGGCCATGATGATTTTTCTCCCCCCTTTAATGTTAATCAGGTCGTATCTTTGGTTTGGCTTCTGGAGGATGACTCCCCATACTTTTTTGAACATTACACAGCTTGTTCCCAACAGAAAATAATAGAGTGTGTTGATTGTGTACAATCCCTTGTCAGACAGGCAGAATGTAAACTGCAGTTTGTGCAGCCACTACTCTCAGCATGGTCTGATATTTTGCAATCGGCCCCAGCCAGCCCACAAAAAACATCTCTGTTGCCAGACACCTGCCTGCCCAAGAGTCTATTTCTCCATCACCCATGGCAACCCCAGTCGCAGTTCAGTACACACTACTTCCCACCAGGTATCAATATCCAGTCTCTGCTCCCTGCACCTATCCTGCATTCAACCCACCTACCTCTTCTCAGCTGCCTGCAAGCCCACAAGAACCTCCTCCAGCCACTGTCCCTGTATCCCTGCCATATTCTTCCATTTGCTCGATTCCATCTTTTCCATATACTCCCCCCGTTATGTACAAACCTGCAGTGACCAAATCTAAAAAGAAGCGGAAGTATTTCCCTACCCACACAATCCAACCAGTAATCCCACCTTCCTCCACACCCACCAACCTGCTCCAGCCTGTAATCCTTGAGCCAGCCTTCCAGCCTGCGGTCCTTGAGCCCGCCTTCCAGCCTGCAGTTCCAGAACCAGCCTTCCAGCTGGCAGGTCCAGAGCCAGCCTTCCAGCTGGCAGGTCCAGAGCCAGCCTTCCAGCCTGCAGTTTCAGAGCCAGCCTTCCAGCCTGCAGTCCTTGAGCCAGCCTTCCAGCCTGCGGTCCTTGAGGCCGCCTTCCAGCCTGCAGTTCCAGAACCAGCCTTCCAGCCTGCAGTCCCAGAGCCAGCCTTCAAGCCAGCCTTCCAGCCTGCAGTTCTCAAGCCAGCCTTCCAGCCTGCAGTTCTCAAGCCAGCCTTCCAGCCTGCAGTTCTCAAGCCAGCCTTCCAGCCTGCAGTCCTTGAGCCAGCCTTCCAGCCTGCAGTCCTTGAGCCAGCCTTCCAGCCTGCGGTCCTTGAGCCAGCCTTCCAGCCTGCGGTCCTTGAGCCAGCCTTCCAGCCTGCGGTTTTCGAGCGAGCCAGCCTGCGGTTTTCGAGCCAGCCTTCCAGTCTGCGGTTCTCGAGCTAGCCTGCCAGCCTGAAGACCCTGTACCAGCCTGCCAGCCTGAAGACCCTGTACCAGCCTGCCAGCCTGAAGACCCTGTACCAGCCTGAAGACCCTGTACCAGCCTGCCAGCCTGAAGACCCTGTGCCAGCCTGCCAACATGGAGTTCCCGTGCCAGCCTTCCAAACTGAAGCCCTGATGACAGTGTCCCAGTCGGAAGATCCGGTGCCCGTTTCCCGGCCTGTGGTTGTGGTGCCCGTTTCCCGGCCTGTGGTTGTGGTGCCCGTTTCCCGGCCTGTGGTTGTGGTGCCTGCTGCGGTGCCCGTTCCCTGGCTTGAGGTTGTGGTGCCCGTTTCCCGGCTTAAGGTTGTGGTGCCCGTTTCCCGGCCCGAGGTTGTGGAGCCCTTTTCCCGGCTCGAGGGTATGTCGTCTGCTGCCCAGCCTGAGATGATCCCGTCTGCTGCCCAGCCTGAGATGATCCCATCTGCTGACCAGCCTGAGATGATCCCGTCTGCTGCCCAGCCTGAGATGATCCCGTCTGCTGCCCAGCCTGAGATGATCCCATCTGCTGCCCAGCCTGAGATGATCCCATCTGCTGCCCAGCCTGAGATGATCCCATCTGCTGCCCAGCCTGAGATGATCCCATCTGCTGCCCAGCCTGAGATGATCCCATCTGCTGCCCAGCCTGAGATGATCCCATCTGCTGCCCAGCCTGAGATGATCCCGTCTGCTGCCCAGCCTGAGATGATCCCGTCTGCTGACCAGCTCGATGACCCGGAGCCTGCTGCCCAGCTCGATGACCCGGAGCCTGCTGCCCAGCCCGAAGTGTTCCTGTCTGCTGCCCAGCTTGATGATCCGGAGCCTGCTGCCCAGCCCGAAGTGTCCCTGCCTGCTGCCCAGCTCGATGACCCGGAGCCTGCTGCCCAGCTCGATGACCCGGAGCCTGCTGCCCAGCCCGAAGTGTTCCTGTCTGCTGCCCAGCTTGATGATCCGGAGCCTGCTGCCCAGCCCGAAGTGTCCCTGCCTGCTGCCCAGCTCAATGACCCGGAGCCTGCTGCCCAGCTCGATGACCCGGAGCCTGCTGCCCAGCCCGAAGTGTTCCTGTCTGCTGCCCAGCTCGATGACCCGGAGCCTGCTGCCCAGCTCGATGACCCGGAGCCTGCTGCCCAGCCCGAAGTGTTCCTGTCTGCTGCCCAGCTTGATGATCCGGAGCCTGCTGCCCAGCCCGAAGTGTCCCTGCCTGCTGCCCAGCTCGATGACCCGGAGCCTGCTGCCCAGCCCGAAGTGTCCCTGCCTGCTGCCCAGCTCGATGACCCGGAGCCTGCTGCCCAGCCCGAGGTGTCCCTGCCTGCTGCCCAGCTCGATGACCCAGAGCCTGCTGCCCAGCCCGAGGTGTTCCTGCCTGCTGCCCAGCTCGATGACCCGGAGCCTGCTGCCCAGCCCGAGGTGTTCCTGCCTGCTGCCCAGCTCAATGACACGGAGCCTGCTGCCCAGCCCGAGGTGTTCCTGCCTGCTGCCCAGCTCGATGACCCGGGGCCTGCTGCCCAGCCCGAAGTGTTCCTGTCTGCTGCCCAGCTCGATGACCCGGAGACTGCTGCCCAGCCCGAGGTGTTCCTGCCTGCTGCCCAGCTTGATGTGATTGTCTGCCCGGATGTGACTTTGCCTACTACCCAGCTGATTGCCATGAACTTTCTCCGGCAACAGCTAGTTGGAGCGTCCGGAGGCCGCTCCTTTGAGGGGGGGTACTGTCAGGAAAGGTTCCATCCGCTGGTGGCATTTATTATTTATCTTGCAGTACTGTGGACCACCAGCAGGTGTCTCCTGGCAGTTTGTAACTGTCAGGAGAATCTTTCCCTGCTGGTGTTGTATTATCTTTTGGACGCAGTACTGGTTTCCACCAGCGGATGGATCCTGGCAGTGTGGAGCAGACTGCCCTCCCTCCGATCAGGTGTGACCTGAAGCTAATCAGGCATTCCTATAAATACCCGGCAGGTGTATACACACACACTGCCCTGGTATCGTCCTCGTGCCCTGACCTGTAGCCTGTCTGCTTGAACCTTGATCCATGTATCCTGATCCCTGTAACCTAAACCTGTAACCTGATCCTGAACCTGTTGTGTCCGTCCTAATCCCTGATCCCTGCTCTGCAGCCTGGTTGCCCCCTGCTTGATCCTGTCTCCCTGTCCTGATCCATCCTTACCCCATCTGCTGATCCCCCTGTGTATGACCTCGGCCTGGCCCTGTTTATGATTCTGGTTTCCCCATTACTTGTACATATTTGTCTGTTACTGTTATTAATTGTGGGTTCTGTTTGGTATTGGTTGTTGTGCACTGTGTGGTATTGGAGGTGGTTATATATATATTATTTCACTTATCTTTAATAAATCTTTATATTTCACTTATACGTGTTTGGTGTTCCTCTGTTGCTAGCTGCACAGTTCTGGTCACACTTGGTACGTGACAGCCTGTTAGTATAACACACCAGGAAAACACAGCAATACGGGCTAGCTTCAGGTGTATATTTAGCAGGAAGCACACTCCGCCTGCTGTAAGTGCTGCAAATGCCTGTTAGTGTAACACACCAGGAAAACACAGCAATACGGGCTAGCTTCAGGTGTATATTTAGCAGGAAGCACACTCCACCCGCTGTAAGTGCTGTAAATGCCTGTTAGTGTAACACACCAGGAAAACACAGCAATACCGGCTAGCTTCAGGTGTATATTTAGCAGGAAGCACACTCCGCCCGCTGTAAGTGCTGCAAATGCCTGTTAGTGTAACACACCAGGAAAACACAGCAATACGGGCTAGCTTCAGGTGTATATTTAGCAGGAAGCACACTCCGCCCGCTGTAAGTGCTGCAAATGCCTGTTAGTGTAACACACCAGGAAAACACAGCAATACGGGCTAGCTTCAGGTGTATATTTAGCAGGAAGCACACTCCGCCCGCTGTAACACACCAGGAAAACACAGCAATACGGGCTAGCCTCAGGTGTATATTTAGCAGGAAGCACACTCCGCCCGCTGTAAGTGCTGCAAATGCCTGTTAGTGTAACACACCAGGAAAACACAGCAATACGGGCTAGCTTCAGGTGTATACTGTGCAGGAGGCTTAGCAACAATGACACTGACACTGTCCCCTGCCTATCCTTCTCTCTCCCTGCACACAAGGTTTATCAAAGAATATGACACTGACACTCTCCCTGCCTATCCTTCTCTCTCCCTGCACACAAGGTTTAGCAAAGAATATGACACTGGCACTGTCCCCTGCCTATCCTTCTCTCTCCCTGCACACAAGGTTTAGCAAAGAATATGACACTGACACTCTCCCTGCCTATCCTTCTCTCTCCCTGCACACAAGAATAGCACAAAGAATAGCACAATGACGCTGTCCCTGCCTATCCTTCTCTTTCCCTGCGCCGGAACACACTACACAAGGCCGCCGCGCTGGCGGCCTTTTATAGTGTGGGGCGTGTGCTAAACCCCCTGAGCTATAATTGGCCACAGGCAACCTGCCTGTGGCCAATTATGGCTCTCCTAGCTGCCGGCGCTGTGATTGGCCAAGCATGCGGGGTCACAGTGCATGCTTGGCCAATCACAGCGCCGGGATTGCACTGCGATGGCGCAGTGTATTGTGGGCCGTTCGCGTCACTCGAATTTGGCGCGAACGGCCCAAATAGTTCGATCTTCGTCGAAACGATCGAACAGCCGATTTTCGAGTCGAACGTATGCATTGTGTCCTGTCCTGCATCCTTCTTAGCTGTTATCTTGTTTGCCTAATGTGCCACAAGTGTGATATACAATTCCTAACAATGCTTGCTGGACCATATAAGACCACTGCACATCTTGGCGTAGGGCAACACAGGCTGCAATATGGCAAGGGGAGGCTGCAAAAAGGGTAAGGCCTCGTACACACGGCCGATTTTCTCGGCAAGAACCAGCAAGAAACTTGCTGGCAGAGAGGTCTTGCCGAGTAAATCGGTCATGTGTACGCGGCTATCGGGTTTCTCGTCGAAAACCGACAAGAAACCTCGACGAGAAAATAGAGAACCTGCTCTCTATTTTCTCGTCGAGATTCTCCTCGGCATGTTTCTCAACGAGAAAAGTGAGTGTGTGTACACTTACCTGTCCTCCCGGAAGCCCGCGCATGTTCGAAATGAATTTGACGCATGCGCGGTAGCTTCATAGGCATATGTAGGGTATACCAAGATGGCGGCGACGGCATAGAATGTGACGAGCGCATGCTCGTCGTAGTCGATGACGTCACCGCGTACGCTCCATTCAAAGAACCGCGGGTTCTTTGAAACGAGCGTGTGTACACTCGGCCGGGACAAGTTTCTTGTCCAAGAATCTCGTCGAAAAAAACGACATGTTTTTTTCAACGAGAATCTCGGCCGTGTGTACGAGGCCTAAGACCTGAAAACTTATGCTGCTGAACTAGTTTACATCTAAGGGGGGCCTTCTTTGAACTTTTTTCTTTTAATGGCTTTTGCTGCTCACTTTTCTTTTTGGGGTGCTGTTCCCACCCAGCCCTTTGGTGCATAGTCCTGCGTTACCTTATGCATGGGGTACCCAAATGGTTGGCACTTTACTAAAGCTGAAACACTGCAGGCAGAGGCTGCAGACAACAACAGTGCTGTTGGCAGCTGATATGTTAAAAAGGCCCACATTGCAAAGCTCTTTCAAATTGATGCTTATTCAAATACTTGGATAGTAAGCTGAAGCTAACCAATTTCTGCCAAACACATACTGTACCTGGTTTATATTTTTAAAAGTCTGGGAATAATATAATTAGGGATACAGGGATTGAACAGGGGGTTAATGGAATGTGGAGTTGTGGTTTTGAAGTCATTTGGTACTCTCTCTTCTGAATGTTTATTTAATGTTAAAAAAAACGCAGGGTGCTATTGCAAAAATAATAATAAAAAAAAAGTATATGACTATACTATTAAACTGTTGTGTCACTGGCCAAACCTAAGAAAAAACATAAGCACTCAAGCTTTATTTTTTGAAGAATACAATTTTCTATAGCTTTTAGATGTGTTGTTAATCCCACCGGTCAATTTATGCCTATTACAGCTAGTTAAATAAATCAGATGTTGCATCTATAACTACCTGAAAAAGATAGTTGTACCAGTGGCGTAACTGCCAGGGTCGCAAAGGTTGCACTTGCGACCAGGCCCTGGCATTCCGCCACTGTCGGGGGGCCTCAGTGGGGTCGCTGGCCACAGGGCTCTGAGCGGAGAGCGTCTCTCTCTCATATAGCCCAGAGTCTACACTGACAGTTCCCCCTCCCTGCTCTCTCGCATGGATGGGAGAGGAGAGAGCTGAACTGATCTTTCTTCTCCCTCCCCTCTCCTCCTGTGTGCACCACAGGAACTGTGAAGCTAAGATCATTCAGCTGCTGGGCTTCCTACTTCACATGGTGCATGCAGGAGGAGGGGGGCGGGAGGAGAAAGAGCAGATCGGCTCTCTCCTCTTCCATTCGTATGAGGGAGGGGAACTGTCAGTGCAGGCACTGATGATCATGTACTGACAGTCTTGCTGGTTAACAGCTCTCCTTTCCTCACACAGACACAGCTTGGGAGGAAAGGACTGCCGATAACCGGCAAGCCTGTTTACATATTATCAGCTGATCACATGGTAAAGGGCCACTGTGTTGTCCCTTTACTGTTATCTGTGCATTGTACATAATAAATATTTTAAACAAATTTATAATTTTTTTGCCTTGGTACAGGCCCCCTTGCTAATAATAATTGAGATTGAGAAATGAATTGAGAAATGCCCAGTATAGTGCCAAATATTAACGCCATGCTTTACATATACTGTATATTGTACAGTCACATCAGCCCTGCCCTCACAAAGTTTACACTCTAAGGTCCCTAACTCACAATCATACTAAGGGAAATTTACCTACTAGCAGGGCTGCCATCAGGCGGGTACAACCCATACATGTATATATATGAGTGTATAGTTATGTGTTTTATAAATTAACCACTTCAATACTGGGCACTTTCACCCCCTTCCTGACCAGGCCAATTTTCAGCTTTTAGCGCTGTCGCATTTTGAATGACAATTGAGCGGTCATGCAACACTGTACCCATATGAAATTATTATAATTGTTTTAAATGTGTGTTAAAATGCACATTTTAGACCTTAAGATTCATTTAAATCCCCAGTAGAGATGTGCACAATGGATTTGTTTCATTTCAGATTTATTAGTTAACCGCTTATAGAACGGCCGCTGTCGTTTGACGGCCGCACAATGGTTCTCCTGCGCAAATCGCCGAAGCTGTACGACGGCTCGCACAGGCTCAGTTACAGGCGCACGCTGGCGGCAGCGCCCGCTCGCTCCCACTGCACACTGTGGGAGCGTACCCATGGGTCAGGGGGACTTGATTTCCTCTGGCGGCCCGGGATTGCCTTATACACAGGCAGAACGGGGAAATGCCTATGTAAACAAGGCATTTCCTCATTCTGACTGGTGACATGACAGGGATCTACTGTTCCCAGTGGTTGGGAACCATGATCTCTGTCATGTCCCAGTAAGCCCACCCGCCCCACAGTTAGAAACACTCAAAGGGAACACAGGTAACCCCTTGATTGTCCCCGAGTGTTAACCCTTTCCCTGCCAGTGACATTTATACAGTAATCAGTGGCTATTTTTAGCTCTGATCGCTGTATGTATGTCAATGGTCCCAAAAAAGTGTCAAAAGTGTCTGATCTGTCGGCCACAACATCGCAGTCCCGATAAAAATTGCATTTTACTATGCAATTTGCCATAACTAGTAAAAAAATTATAATAATAAAAATGCTACAAAATGGCATAAATATATTCCCTATTTTGTAGATGCTTTAATTTTTGTGCAAACCAATCAATATACGCCTATTGCGATTTTTTTTTACCAAAAATATGTAGAACGATACATATCAGCCTAAACTGATGAAGAAATGTGTTTTTTTTAAAAAATAAATGTGGGATATTTATTATAACAAAAAGTAAAAAATATAAAAAAAAAAATTCAAAATTTTCGCAATTTTTTTGTTTATAGCACAAAAAATAAAAACCAAAAGAAAACTCTATTTGTGGGAAAAAAGGGACGTTAATTTTGTTTGGGTACAGCGTCGTACGACCGTGCAATTTTCAGCTAAAGCGACGCAGTGCCGAATCCCAAAAAAATGCTCTGATCATTAAGAGGTAATACCTTCCCGGGTCTGAAGTGATTAAAGAGAAACTCCACTTTTGTTGACCAAAAATATGCCCCTTTGGATGATCCATTTACATTGCAAGGATTTTAACAAACTCTATTGCAGATTCCTACCTTTTATTATTCTGAAGAAATAGCTGTTTGTTTGTCTGTGTCCAAGAGTGAGTCTGTATTGGAGTGGTTTTATAATTATTAGTCAGCTGCTGCACCTGCAGGCCTCTAATGAGGAAAATTGCAGGGTCTGCATTCCTTTAGACGTGATTTCATTTTGGGAGTATTTCACCAAAAATTCATCAAGGAATTCATCTGCAATGTTTGGAACAGCACTAGTTGTTCACACTTTATGGACATTTGTTTATTTAATATCTATGTTTAGCGCGGCAACATTTTTTATTGTTTCAAATGTACACACATATATATATATATATTTTTATCTTTTTTTTTTTCTCACAAAAATTTCCCCTCTAACTTAATAATTTTGTTTAAAAATAGTAGTTACGTTAGAATTAGGGATGAGCCCGATGTCATCGCCGAACAGCGAACATTATGCAGCGTTAGCAGCAAATTCAAAAGCCACGGAACACTGTTAAAGTCTATGGGACACTAACATAAAAAAAAAAAAAAAAGTGCTCATTTTAAAGGCTTATGCAAGTTATTGCCATAAAAAGTGTATGGGGACCTGGGCAACACAGCCTTGATAGAAGCAAATCTCAAAATAATAACCAGATGGTATCTTGTTCTCGCAAGGCTAGCAAAAATGTTCCCTTCCTCCTCGCCTCTATGCTTTAGAAGTTGCAATATTTCTGGTTCCATGTTGCACATTTGGTGGGATTGTCCAAAAATCAGGGGATTCTGGAACAAAATTTTCTACATGATATGGAATTAGGGATGAGCTTCGAGTTCGAGTCGAACTCATGTTCGACTCGAACATTGCCTATTCGCATGTTCGCCGAACAGCGAACAATTTGGGGTGTTCGCAGCAAATTTGAAATGCTGCGGAACACCCTGTAAAAGTCTATGGGAGAAATCTAAAGTGCTAATTTTAAAGGCTTATATGCAAGTTATTGTCATAAAAATTGTTTGGTTTTGGTCCTGCCCCAGGGGACATGTATCAATGCAAAAAAAAGTTTCATAAATGCCCATTTTTTTGGGAGCAGTGATTTTAATAATGCTTAAAGTGAAACAATAAAAGTTAAATATTCCTTTAAATTTCGTACCTGGGGGGGGTGGGTGTATAGTATGCCTGTAAAGCAGCGCTTGTTTCCCTTGCTTAGAACTGTCCCTGCACAAAATGTAATTTCTGAAGGAAAAAAAGTAATTTAAAAGCACTCGTGGCTATAATGAATTGTCGGCTCCTGGCAATACAGAGAAAAGTCATTGATAAAAAAAAATGTGTGGGGGTCCCCCCAAATTCAATTACCAGGCCCTTCAAGTCTGATATGGATATTAAGGGGAGCCCTGCGTCAAATAAAAAAAAAATGACGTGGGGTTCCCCCCAAATATCCATACTAGACCCATGGTCTGGTATGGATTTTAAGGGGAACTCCACCCCAAATTTTAAAAAAAATGGCGTGGAGTTCCCCCAAAAATCCATACCAGACCCTTCATCTGAGCACGCAACCTGGCAGGCCGCAGAAAAAGAGCGCCCCCACCCTCCTGAACCATATCAGGCCACATGCCCTCAACATGGGGAGGATGTCCCCATGTTGATGGGGACAAGGGCCTCATCCCCACAACCCTTGCCCGGTGGTTGTAGGGGTCTGCGGGCAGGGGTATTATCGGAATCTGGAAGACCCCTTTAACAAAGGGGACCCCCAGATCCCGGCCCCCCCATGTGAATTGGTAAGGGGTACATTGTACCCCTACCATTTCACGAAGAAAGTGTAAAAAAATGTAAAAAAACACAAAGACACCTTGGAAAAGTCCTTTAATAAAAAAACAAAAAAAACAAACACATTCCAGCGATGTAATCCAATGTCCCGCGGCGATCCGATGTCCAGCGCTGCAGTCTCCACTCGAAACGTCATTGGCTGAGCGGACCTACACTGCGGAGGAAGTTCCCCATCAGGTCCGCTCAGTCAAAGACGTAGGCGGGGTCTGAGGTACGAGGGGGCGGGGGCGCCCTCGTATCTCAGACCCCGCCTACGTCATTGGCTAAGCGGACCTGAAGGGGAACTTCCTCTTCAGTGTAAAAAAATGAATAGAAACGCCCCTTCTCACGTTCCCCATCAGGAGCGGACCTAATGGGGAACGTGAGAAGGGGTGGGTCTATTCATTTTTTTTACACTGAAGAGGAAGTTCCCCATAAGGTCCGCTCAGCCAAGACGTAGGAGGAGTCTGAGATAAGAGGGCGCCCCCGCCCCCTCGTACCTCAGACCCCACCTACGTCATTGGCTGAGCGGACCTGATGGGGAACTTCCTCAGCAGTCTAGGTCCGCTCAGCCAATGACGTTTCGAGTGGAGACTGCAGCGCTGGACATCGGATCGCCGCGGGACATTGGATTACATCGCTGGAATGTGTTTTTTATTTTTTATTTTTAATAAACACCTTTTCCAAGGTGTCTGTGTTTTTTTTACATTTTTTTTACAATTTCTTTGTGAAATAGTAGGGGTACAATGTACTTCTTACCAATTCACATAGGGGGGCCGGGATCTGGGGGTCCCCTTTGTTAAAGGGGTCTTCCAGATTCCGATAAGCCTCCTGCCCGCAGACCCCTACAACCACCGGGCAAGGGTTGTGGGGATGAGGCCCTTGTCCCCATCAACATGGGGACATCCTCCCCATGTTGAGGGCATGTGGCCTGGTACGGTTCAGGAGGTTCGGCGCTCCCCCTCTTTTCCTGTTGCCTGCCAGGTTGCGTGCTCGGATAATGGGTCTAGTATGGATTTTTGGGGGAACTCCACGCCATTTTTTTTTTAATTTGGGGTGGAGTTTCCCTTAAAATCCATACCAGACCTGAAGGGTCTAGTATGGATATTTTGGGGGAACCCCACATCTTTTTTTTTTTATTTGTTGCAGGGTTCCCCTTAATATCCATACCAGACCTGAAGGGCCTGGTAATTGAATTTGGGGGGACCCCCACGCATTTTTTTTTTCAAGAAATTTTATTTTATTGAAAAGATATAAAGAATCAGTTACAGGTCTCTTAATACAGTATTTTAACAGGGTAGCTTGTATATAATCACATTAAACCGTCACAGAAAGCAGTGTCTAATACCACTATATATCAGGTATGGGGGAGAAATGGCTCCCTATATGTGGGAGCAAAGGGGCCAAGGTGATGCAGGATATATTAAGTTCGGATAGAGGGTCGGGATGAATTTGGTGGATTTCTCCATGCACATTCCATGTAAACCGGGGTGAATGTGTGTGATTTATGATGGCGATGCATCAGGATTCCATTGTGATACAGGCTTGGATTGTAGGTGGGTACTGGTGGTTAAGGCGGTATTTTGCGATTGATATTAGTGATAGAGTAGTCCTGAGGTGTATGTGGGACGGGTAGTTGACTCCTGTAGAAAGAGATTGCGATGTGGCGACTGGAAGGGTGGGGGATGAGGATGACCAGATAGGGGGAAGGGGATGGGGGGGATTAGAGGGGAGGTTGTCCCTGACTCCCCCCAACCGTCAGTGATGTGATTGTGGAATAGTAACTTTCGGGCTTATGGGGATGTGTGTGGAATCAGCGTATCTGAGGGTAAAAGATGCAACGAAAGTAAGGGATTGGTTGGGTATTATATAAAAAAGAGAGGGGGAGCGGGAGAAGAGAAAAGAAGAAAACAATATAATGATTAACTTTTGAATTTGTTTAATTCCCTCCTTAATCAGCCCCTTGTGTGTTTGTTTTCTGTGTCCTTCCCTCTCCTCTCCGTCCCCCCTACTCTCCTCCATTTTTATTTGTTTATTGTTTCTCTTCCCTTCTAGGTAGGAAGGAGCATTATGTTTTTGTATTCGTTTGTTGTCTGATGATGCAACCAACATGCCCATTTTGCACTAAATTTGGTCGGGGTGTCGTGAGCTGTGTGAATGAGCCTTTCCATATCAGCGACTCTATTTATTCTGGTGAACCACTCTCTAAGAGTGGGTACTCGTGCTGAGTTCCAGTACAGCGGAATACATTGTTTGGCAGCATTAATCATGTGCATCGCTAGGGATTTGTGATAGGACCTATGTGATAGCGGTGAATGGTGTAGAAGGAATTGAGCTGGGGAGAATTCTAGGTTATAGGAAGTGACCTGGATAGTAATGCGGTGGACTTCTTTCCAAAAAGCTTGTAAAGAGGTACAGGACCACCAGATGTGGAGCATCGAACCTATTTCCTGGTTGCATCTCCAGCAGGAGTCAGATATGGTTGAGTTAAATTTATGTAGTAATAATGGGGTTCGATACCATCTAGATTGTATTTTGTAACCATTTTCCTGTGTGGTAACGTTTATTGACCCTTTGTGGATGTTTAGAAATACGTGTTCCCATTCCTCTTCTGAGAGTGAGATAGATAGGTCAGTTTCCCAGTTTTTGCAGGCTATGTTGTCTTTGGCTTTTGTTTCCGCAAAAATGAGGTTATGAGTTAGGGATATTAGATGAGGTTGAGTTGCCTGTTGTGTGCAAAGTTTTTCATATGGAGTAAGTTGCCTCGAGCACTGAAAGGCTTTATTCAAAGACGTTAATAAGTGGGTTGTGTTAGGTATGTCCAGGGAGGAATGGGTGGTCTATCCATCTGGGTGGAGAGTTGGGCTGCCGAGAGGAGCTTATCTTGGTGGAAGAATTGGTGTGCTCTGATATGGTCGTGAGACCAGTTACCAAAGAGGAAAGTTTTATGCATGCCTGGTGGGAAAGCGGGGTTTCGTCTCACGGGGGTCAGTGGGCCCGGTATGGAGGAAATGGAAGTTTGTCTACAAGTCCGTTGGAAGCATTCTAAGGTAGGACCTATTAGGGGGTGGAGGCGAACTTCTGGGGGAATGTGGTTTGGGGGAATCCAGGGGAGAGAATTCAGGTGTAAGTTTGTGAAAGATGCTTCCAGGGAGACCCAATCTTTTTGAAGCGAGTGGATGTTCCAATCTACTATTCTAGTGAGGTGGATAGCCGTGTGGTAGTTAAGGAGGTGTGGGAGGCCGATTCCTCCCAATCGTTTTGGTCTAGAAAATTGTTCGTATCTGATTCTAGGCTTATGGCCCTCCCAGAGGAATCGGGAGCAAATACTCCTATATGTTTTGAAAAAAGCAGGAGGCATTCGTATAGGGATTGTTTGCAGTAGGTAGAGCATCCTTGGCAGGGCGTTCATTTTGAGAACTGCTGCTCTGCCAAACCATGAGAATATTGGTTTGTTCCATCTTTTGAGATCAGCAGTCAGTCTATTTATAAGGGGTAGATGATTAAGCACATTAGGGATGAGCTTCGTGTTCGAGTCGAACATACGTTCGACTCGAACATCGGCTGTTCGATCGTTCGACGAAGATCAAACGATTTGGGCCGTTCGCGCCAAATTCGAGTGACGCGAACGGCCCACAATGCACTACGCCATCGCAGTGTCATCCAGGCGCTGTGATTGGCCAAGCATTCACTGTGACCCCGCATGCTTGGCCAATCACAGCGCCGGCAGCGAGGAGAGCAATGATTGGCTACAGGCAGGATGCCTGTGGCCAATTATTGCTGAGGGTGTTTAGTACACGCCCCACACTATAAAAGGCCGCCAGCACGGCGGCCTAGTGTAGTGTGTTCCGGAGCAGGGAAAGAGAAGCATAGGCAGGGACAGTGACATTTATTTCTTTCTTGCTTAACCTGGATTCCTTTAGTTTAGGGAAAGAGAAGGATAGGTAGGGAGAGTGTCAGTGTGTTTTACTGTGCGAATCCTTGTTTCTAGGGACAAAGAAGGAAAGTGAGGTGAATTCTCCTTGTGCTATAGTGTGCTTTAAAAAAACATTTTTTCTAGGGACAGAAAACTCTAGGTAGGGAGAGTGTCAGTTTCTTTCACTGTGCGAATCCTTGTTTCTAGGGACAGGGAAGGACAGTGAGTGAATTCTCCTTGTGCTATAGTGTGCTTTAAAAAAACATTTTTTCTAGGGACAGAAAACTCTAGGTAGGGAGAGTGTCAGTTTCTTTCACTGTGCGAATCCTTGTTTCTAGGGACAAAGAAGGAAAGTGAGGGGAATTCTCCTTGTGATATAGTGTGCTTTAAAAAAATATTTTTTCTAGGGATAGAAAACTCTAGGTAGGGAGAGTGTCAGTTTCTTTCACTGTGCGAATCCTTGTTTCTAGGGACAGGGAAGGACAGTGAGTGAATTCTCCTTGTGCTATAGTGTGCTTTAAAAAAACATTTTTTCTAGGGACAGAAAACTCTAGGTAGGGAGAGTGTCAGTTTCTTTCACTGTGCGAATCCTTGTTTCTAGGGACAAAGAAGGAAAGTGAGGGGAATTCTCCTTGTGCTATAGTGTGCTTTAAAAAAACATTTTTTCTAGGGACAGAAAACTGTAGGTAGGGAGAGTGTCAGTTTCTTTCACTGTGCCAGTCCTTGTTTCTAGGGACAAAGAAGGAAAGTGAGTGAATTCTCCTTGTGCTATAGTGTTCTTTAAAAAAACATTTTTTCTAGGGACAGAAAACTCTAGGTAGGGAGAGTGTCAGTTTCTTTCACTGTGCGAATCCTTGTTTCTAGGGACAAAGAAGGAAAGTGAGGGGAATTCTCCTTGTGCTATAGTGTGCTTTAAAAAAACATTTTTTCTAGGGACAGAAAACTCTAGGTAGGGAGAGTGTCAGTTTCTTTCACTGTGCGAATCCTTGTTTCTAGGGACAGGGAAGGACAGTGAGTGAATTCTCCTTGTGCTATAGTGTGCTTTAAAAAAACATTTTTTCTAGGGACAGAAAACTCTAGGTAGGGAGAGTGTCAGTTTCTTTCACTGTGCGAATCCTTGTTTCTAGGGACAAAGAAGGAAAGTGAGGGGAATTCTCCTTGTGCTATAGTGTGCTTTAAAAAAACATTTTTTCTAGGGACAGAAAACTCTAGGTAGGGAGAGTGTCAGTTTCTTTCACTGTGCGAATCCTTGTTTCTAGGGACAGGGAAGGACAGTGAGTGAATTCTCCTTGTGCTATAGTGTGCTTTAAAAAAACATTTTTTCTAGGGACAGAAAACTCTAGGTAGGGAGAGTGTCAGTTTCTTTCACTGTGCGAATCCTTGTTTCTAGGGACAAAGAAGGAAAGTGAGGGGAATTCTCCTTGTGCTATAGTGTGCTTTAAAAAAACATTTTTTCTAGGGACAGAAAACTCTAGGTAGGGAGAGTGTCAGTTTCTTTCACTGTGCGAATCCTTGTTTCTAGGGACAGGGAAGGACAGTGAGTGAATTCTCCTTGTGCTATAGTGTGCTTTAAAAAAACATTTTTTCTAGGGACAGAAAACTCTAGGTAGGGAGAGTGTCAGTTTCTTTCACTGTGCGAATCCTTGTTTCTAGGGACAAAGAAGGAAAGTGAGGGGAATTCTCCTTGTGCTATAGTGTGCTTTAAAAAAACATTTTTTCTAGGGACAGAAAACTCTAGGTAGGGAGAGTGTCAGTTTCTTTCACTGTGCGAATCCTTGTTTCTAGGGACAAAGAAGGAAAGTGAGGGGAATTCTCCTTGTGCTATAGTGTGCTTTAAAAAAACATTTTTTCTAGGGACAGAAAACTCTAGGTAGGGAGAGTGTCAGTTTCTTTCACTGTGCGAATCCTTGTTTCTAGGGACAGGGAAGGACAGTGAGTGAATTCTCCTTGTGCTATAGTGTGCTTTAAAAAAACATTTTTTCTAGGGACAGAAAACTCTAGGTAGGGAGAGTGTCAGTTTCTTTCACTGTGCGAATCCTTGTTTCTAGGGACAAAGAAGGAAAGTGAGGGGAATTCTCCTTGTGCTATAGTGTGCTTTAAAAAAACATTTTTTCTAGGGACAGAAAACTCTAGGTAGGGAGAGTGTCAGTTTCTTTCACTGTGCGAATCCTTGTTTCTAGGGACAGGGAAGGACAGTGAGTGAATTCTCCTTGTGCTATAGTGTGCTTTAAAAAAACATTTTTTCTAGGGACAGAAAACTCTAGGTAGGGAGAGTGTCAGTTTCTTTCACTGTGTGAATCCTTGTTTCTAGGGACAAAGAAGGAAAGTGAGGGGAATTCTCCTTGTGCTATAGTGTGCTTTAAAAAAACATTTTTTCTAGGGACAGAAAACTCTAGGTAGGGAGAGTGTCAGTTTCTTTCACTGTGTGAATCCTTGTTTCTAGGGACAGGGAAGGACAGTGAGTGAATTCTCCTTGTGCTATAGTGTGCTTTAAAAAAACATTTTTTCTAGGGACAGAAAACTCTAGGTAGGGAGAGTGTCAGTTTCTTTCACTGTGCGAATCCTTGTTTCTAGGGACAAAGAAGGAAAGTGAGGGGAATTCTCCTTGTGCTATAGTGTGCTTTAAAAAAAACATTTTTTCTAGGGACAGAAAACTCTAGGTAGGGAGAGTGTCAGTTTCTTTCACTGTGCGAATCCTTGTTTCTAGGGACAAAGAAGGAAAGTGAGGGGAATTCTCCTTGTGCTATAGTGTGCTTTAAAAAAACATTTTTTCTAGGGACAGAAAACTCTAGGTAGGGAGAGTGTCAGTTTCTTTCACTGTGCGAATCCTTGTTTCTAGGGACAGGGAAGGACAGTGAGTGAATTCTCCTTGTGCTATAGTGTGCTTTAAAAAAACATTTTTTCTAGGGACAGAAAACTCTAGGTAGGGAGAGTGTCAGTTTCTTTCACTGTGCGAATCCTTGTTTCTAGGGACAAAGAAGGAAAGTGAGGGGAATTCTCCTTGTGCTATAGTGTGCTTTAAAAAAACATTTTTTCTAGGGACAGAAAACTCTAGGTAGGGAGAGTGTCAGTTTCTTTCACTGTGCGAATCCTTGTTTCTAGGGACAGGGAAGGACAGTGAGTGAATTCTCCTTGTGCTATAGTGTGCTTTAAAAAAACATTTTTTCTAGGGACAGAAAACTCTAGGTAGGGAGAGTGTCAGTGTCTTTTACTGTGTGAATCCTTGTTTCTAGGGACAAAGAAGGAAAGTGAGGGGAATTCTCCTTGTGCTATAGTGTGCTTTAAAAAAACATTTTTTCTAGGGACAGAAAACTCTAGGTAGGGAGAGTGTCAGTTTCTTTCACTGTGCGAATCCTTGTTTCTAGGGACAGGGAAGGACAGTGAGTGAATTCTCCTTGTGCTATAGTGTGCTTTAAAAAAACATTTTTTCTAGGGACAGAAAACTCTAGGTAGGGAGAGTGTCAGTGTCTTTTACTGTGCGAATCCTTGTTTCTAGGGACAAAGAAGGAAAGTGAGGGGAATTCTCCTTGTGCTATAGTGTGCTTTAAAAAAACATTTTTTCTAGGGACAGAAAACTCTAGGTAGGGAGAGTGTCAGTTTCTTTCACTGTGCGAATCCTTGTTTCTAGGGACAGGTAAGGACAGTGAGTGAATTCTCCTTGTGCTATAGTGTGCTTTAAAAAAACATTTTTTCTAGGGACAGAAAACTCTAGGTAGGGAGAGTGTCAGTTTCTTTCACTGTGCGAATCCTTGTTTCTAGGGACAGGGAAGGACAGTGAGGGAAATTCTCCTTGTGCTATAGTGTGCTTTAAAAAAACATTTTTTCTAGGGACAGAAAACTCTAGGTAGGGAGAGTGTCAGTTTCTTTCACTGTGCGAATCCTTGTTTCTAGGGACAGGGAAGGACAGTGAGTGAATTCTCCTTGTGCTATAGTGTGCTTTAAAAAAACATTTTTTCTAGGGACAGAAAACTCTAGGTAGGGAGAGTGTCAGTGTCTTTTACTGTGTGAATCCTTGTTTCTAGGGACAAAGAAGGAAAGTGAGGGGAATTCTCCTTGTGCTATAGTGTGCTTTAAAAAAACATTTTTTCTAGGGACAGAAAACTCTAGGTAGGGAGAGTGTCAGTTTCTTTCACTGTGCGAATCCTTGTTTCTAGGGACAGGGAAGGACAGTGAGTGAATTCTCCTTGTGCTATAGTGTGCTTTAAAAAAACATTTTTTCTAGGGACAGAAAACTCTAGGTAGGGAGAGTGTCAGTGTCTTTTACTGTGCGAATCCTTGTTTCTAGGGACAAAGAAGGAAAGTGAGGGGAATTCTCATTGTGCTATAGTGTGCTTTAAAAAAACATTTTTTCTAGGGACAGAAAACTCTAGGTAGGGAGAGTGTCAGTTTCTTTCACTGTGCGAATCCTTGTTTCTAGGGACAGGTAAGGACAGTGAGTGAATTCTCCTTGTGCTATAGTGTGCTTTAAAAAAACATTTTTTCTAGGGACAGAAAACTCTAGGTAGGGAGAGTGTCAGTTTCTTTCACTGTGCGAATCCTTGTTTCTAGGGACAGGGAAGGACAGTGAGGGAAATTCTCCTTGTGCTATAGTGTGCTAAAGCATTCCTCATCAACCATCTTTGAAATCCTTGTTTTTTGGACAGTCAGGGAAATTGTCGTTGTGCTATTCTGTGCAAAAGCAATCATCCTCAACCATATTTAGAAATCCTTAAGTAAAGGGACAGAGAAGGACACCTGAAGGTAGCCCTTATTGCTTTTTTCCCATCTCCCTGCAGGCCATCTATTAGAATGTCTGGAAGGCAAACAAGGAGAGGCAGACAGTCAGGAGGCAATAAAAGAGGGCAAGCAGGCTCTGTGTCTGGGGGCAACAGTGCTGGTCGTGGACGCGGTGCATTGTCATCAGCACATGGCCATGGGACACGCTTGTCCTTCTTTTCGGCAGCTGGACATGTTGAGCCACATCATGCCGAAGACTTGGTAGAGTGGATGACCAAGCCCTCCTCCTCCTCCTCATCCTCTCTCACCCAGGCTCAGGGTACTGGCAAAGCAGCTGCCAAAGCGTCCTCTTCCCTGGTATCAATGTCAGACTCATCATCAGTCACTCCTTCCCTAGACCCACCATGTCCTCCTCCTGAGGAGTCCCCCGAACTGTTTGAGCAAAGTGTTGGGTACATGCTCCAGGAGGATGCCCAGCGTTTCGAAGGGTCTGATGATGAAACCCAGCTACAGGAAGGCAGTAGCGTGAGAGCAGACAGAGGGGATGCTCAAGAAGGACACCAATCTGGCAGTCATGTTCCAGCAGCTGCAGCATACTGCCAGATTGGCTCCAGTGATGAGGAGGGAGGGGATGATGAGGTCACTGACTCCACGTGGGTGCCTAATAGTAGAGAGGAGGAGGAGGAGGATGAGGAGGAGGCACATCTCCAACGAGGCAGGATGCCCTTTGGTGGCCAGCGTAAGGGCAGTACACCGACGGAATCACACCGCAGAGCTCCGCCTGTGCAGGGCGCTGCCTCTGCCCGTCATTCAAAAAGTTCCTTGGTGTGGGCCTTTTTTGAGGCTAGTGCATCAGATCGCACAGCTGCTGTTTGCAACATATGTCTCAAGCGTATATCGCGTGGCCAAAACATCAGCCGCTTGGGTACCACATGCCTGACCAGACATATGTTGACCTGCCATGCAGCTCGTTGGCAAGCCTACCTCAAAGACCCACACCAAAGAACAAAGCGGACCTCTCCTTGCACCGCATCAGCTGGGATCTCCAACCCCACTATAACTTCAGTCCTCTCTGAAACATGCACTGAGAGGAATGAAGGTGTAGAATTAGGTGTGTCACAGCCAAGTACTTGCGGCCACTCTGCTAGCAGTACACCGACGTCCGATTCTAGCAGGCAAATTTCCCTGCCCCAGCTGCTGGACCGTCGAAAGAAGTTCACTCCCAGCCATCCACATGCCCAGCGGTTGAATGCTAGCTTGGCTAAATTGCTAGCGCTTCAACTGCTGCCTTTTCAGTTGGTAGACTCGGCCCCCTTCCGTGAGTTTGTGCAATGTGCGGTTCCTCAGTGGCAGGTTCCCAAACGCCACTTTTTCTCACGGAAGGCTATTCCGGCTCTCTACCGGCATGTGGAAGGCAATGTCTTGGCCTCGCTGGACAGGGCGGTCAGCGGTAAGGTGCATATTACCGCTGACTCATGGTCCAGCAGGCATGGACAGGGACGTTACCTTTCTTTCACGGCCCATTGGGTCACTCTTTTGGCAGCTGGGAAGGATGCAGGACAAGGTGCAGTAGTGTTGGAGGTTGTTCCACCGCCACGCCTCCAAAATGCTACTACTGGTTGTGACACACCTCTCTCCTCCACCCCCTCCTCTTCTTCTTCCTCCATGGCCTCTTCCTGTGGTTTGTCCTATGAACCAGCGGTGCTCCGTAGCCATTCACGGGGCTACGCAAGTACGCAGGCAAAAAGATGCCATGCCGTGCTTGCGCTGGTGTGTTTGGGGGACAGAAGCCACACTGGGGCAGAGGTCCTGTCTGCTCTGCAGGGCCAGGCCGAGAGGTGGTTGACGCCACGCCAGCTTAAGCCAGGAATGGTGGTTTGCGACAATGGCACCAACCTCCTCTCCGCCCTCCGACAGGGACAACTGACCCATGTGCCCTGTGTGGCTCACGTCCTTAACCTGGTGGTGCAGCGGTTCTTGGGCAGGTACCCGGGCTTACAGGATGTCCTGAGGCAGGCCAGGAAAGTCTGTGTGCATTTCCGCAGATCTTATAATGCCAGTGCTCGCCTGGCTGAGCTGCAAAAGGAGTTGAACCTGCCCAAGAACCGCCTTATATGTGACATGCCCACCAGGTGGAACTCAACGTTGGCCATGCTGCAGCGGCTGCACACGCAGCAGAGGGCCATCAATGAGTACCTGTGCGACTACGGCACCAGGACAGGGTCAGGGGACCTTGGTTTTTTTTCTCCACGCCAGTGGGGCATGATCAGGGATGCATGCACTGTCCTGGCACCATTTGAGGAGGCCACGAGGATGGTGAGCAGTGACAGTGCATGCATCAGTGACACTGTACCTCTTGTCCACCTGTTGGAGCACACGCTGCGTGGAATAATGGACAGGGCACTTGAGGCAGAACAGAGGCAGGAAGAGGAGGACTTCCTTGCCTCTCAAGGCCCCCTTTACCCAGACAGTGTTCCTTCTGTCCCACCCATCGCACAGGAAGAGGAGGAGGAGGAGGAGGAGGAGGAGGATTGTGTCAGCATGGAGGTGGAGGCTGGCACTCAGCATCATCAGCAGCAGTCTTTTAGGGATGATTTACAGTCCCAAGAAACCAGTGGACTTGTACGTGGCTGGGAGGAGGTGGCTGCGGATCATGTCGTCCTTAGTGACCCAGAGGACTCCGGAGCGAATGCCTCAGCAAACCTACGCTGCATGGCCTCCCTGATCCTGCAAAGTCTGCGGAAGGATCCTCGTATTCTTCGGATCAAGGAGAGGGACCATTACTGGCTGGCCACTCTCCTTGATCCACGGTACAAGGGTAAGGTTGCGGACCTTATGTTACCGTCGCAGAGGGAGCAGAGGATGAGACAACTCCGGGAGGCCTTGCAGAAAGGTCTGTGCAACGCGTTCCCAGAGACTGGGAGGTTACAAACTCCTGGTCCTGGACAACGAGTTGCTGAGGCTTCGGCCAGTCAAAGAAGGAGCGGTGGGGAAGGTGGCCGCCTGACCGATGCGTTCAGACAATTCTTTAGTCCGCAGCCCCAAAGTATGATCGGTTCCAGCAACCATCGCCAGCGTCTGATAAACATGGTGCAGGAATATCTAGGGGCAAGGTCAGACTTGGACACCTTCCCCACCGAAAATCCTCTGGCTTACTGGGTCTTGAGGATGGATCACTGGCCAGAGCTTGCACAGTATGCAATTGAGCTACTGGCCTGTCCTGCATCCAGCGTTCTTTCGGAACGCACATTCAGTGCTGCTGGAGGATTTGTCACGGATCACAGGGTGCGCCTGTCCACCGACTCGGTTGATCGACTGACTTTCATCAAGATGAACCAGTCTTGGATCACCACCAGCTACCACACACCTGATGCTGATATAACAGACTAATTGATTTTAACATGTCACATCCCTTCAAGACTGATGCTGATGCTGAGTGCCTGTGCTGTTATGTTGCTGGCTATCCTCCTCCTCCGAGTCCTCAATGATACGATTGATGATGATAGCTTGGAAGATCATTTTTGTTTATGGGTGCCGCCACCAGTGGCTAAGGCCCAATTTTTCAGCCCCTGTTTTACAGGGGCGTGTAATTACAATTTTTTTAGCAATAATTTGCCATAGGGCTCATTGCTGTGCTCCAAGTACAGTATCTGTGAGGGGTTGGAGTGTTGTGGCACCAGTGCCTAAGGCCCAATTTTTCAGCCCCTGTTTAACAGGGGCGTGTCATTACAATTTTTGAAGCAATACTTTGCAACAGGGCTCATTGCTGTGCTCCAAGTACAGTATCTGTGAGGGGTTGTAGTGTTGTGCCACCAGTGCCTAAGGCCCAATTTTTCAGCCCCTGTTCAACAGGGTCATGCAATTACAATTCTTGATCTAATAATTCACAGCAGGGCCCATTGCTGCACCCACCAAGAGTAACTCTGAGGGCTTACAGTGTTGTGGCAACGCCACCACCACCACCACCACGAAAGGCCCAATTTTTCAGCCCCTGTTCAAAAGGGGCATGTAATTACAATTCTTGATCTAATAATTCACAGCAGGGCCCATTCCTGCACCCACCAAGAGTAACTCTGAGGGCTTACAGTGTTGTGGCAACGCCACCACCACCACGAAAGGCCCAATTTTTCAGCCCCTGTTCAAAAGGGGCATGTAATTACAGTTCTTGATCTAATAATTCACAGCAGGGCCCATTGCTGCACCCACCAAGAGTAACTCTGAGGGCTTACAGTGTTGTGGCAACGCCACCACCACCACCACCACGAAAGGCCCAATTTTTCAGCCCCTGTTCAAAAGGGGCATGTAATTACAATTCTTGATCTAATAATTCACAGCAGGGCCCATTGCTGCACCCACCAAGAGTAACTCTGAGGGCTTACAGTGTTGTGGCAACGCCACCACCACCACCACCACGAAAGGCCCAATTTTTCAGCCCCTGTTCAAAAGGGGCATGTAATTACAATTCTTGATCTAATAATTCACAGCAGGGCCCATTGCTGCACCCACCAAGAGTAACTCTGAGGGCTTACAGTGTTGTGGCAACGCCACCACCACCACCACCACGAAAGGCCCAATTTTTCAGCCCCTGTTCAAAAGGGGCATGTAATTACAATTCTTGATCTAATAATTCACAGCAGGGCCCATTCCTGCACCCACCAAGAGTAACTCTGAGGGCTTACAGTGTTGTGGCAACACCACCACCACCACCACCACCACGAAAGGCCCAATTTTTCAGCCCCTGTTCAACAGGGGCATGCAATTACAATTCTTGATCTAATAATTCACAGCAGGGCCCATTGCTGCACCCACCAAGAGTAACTGTCAGGGCTTACAGTGTTGTGGCACCAGCACCACCATCAAAGGCCCAATTTTTACTACCACTGTTCAACAATTATATGTAATTAAAATTCCTGATATAATAGTTGACAGCAGGGCGTTCCAGCACCAACCAAGAGTAACTGTGAGTGCTTACAGTGTTGTGCCAACACCAACAACTAAGGGGCCTATTTCTGCAGAGTATATACGGCAGGTCCCTACTTTCAAACATCCAACTTACAAACGACTCCTACTTGCAAACGCAAGAAGACAACAGGAAGTGAGAGGAAATCTACCACTAGGAAGGAAAATTCTCTCCTGTAAGAATAAATATGGGAGAAAGGTGTCTCCTCTGTACTGATGCTTTATCAGCAATCCTTGTTTCAAGAAAAACACCACATTTCAAAAACAGTTGTCATTGGGACGGAAAGTGAGGTGAAATGTTCTGAACAGGGGCACAGACAGCAAAACAAATGTTACAGGGGTGATAACCCTTACCTATGTTTTCCAAAAAGTTTAAAAATAGATTTTTGGGCTGGAGCTACACTTCAACAATGTACCTGTTCAAAATTACAAACAGATTCTACATAAGAACAAACCTACAGTCCCTGTCTTGTATGCACCGCCTGTATACGGCTGTTCAGAGTATATAGGGCCTTTTTTATTTTATGTGCGGGGTTCCCCTTAATATCCATACAAGACCCAAAGGGGCTGGTAATGGGCTGGGGTAGGGGGGGGGTCATGGGGTAGCTATGCCATTTTTCTTAAAGAATTTCATCCATATTACCGGGACCAGACATTACATTAAAGCCGCAAGCAGTTTTAAATGGCTTTTTTTTCCTTTCGAAGTGTCATTTTGTGCAGGGACAGTTCTAAACACGGGAAACACGTGGCACTTCACAGGCATACTTTAGACACCCCCCAGGTACGATATTTAAAGGAATATTTGACTTTTTTTTTTTCACTTTATGCATCATTAAAATGACTGCTCCCGAAAAACGACCGTTTTTAAAACTTCTTTTTGCATTGATACATGTCCCCTGGTGCAGAACCCGGGTTCCCAAACCCTTTTTAGGACAATAACATGCATAATAGTTGTTATAATTAGCACTTTAGAATTCGAACGTTCGCATCCATTGTATTTAATAGGGTTCTATTGTTCGTACGAACTTTCGGTCTGTTCGCGGATTCTGGTGCGAACCGAACCCGGGGGTGTTCGGCTCATCACTAAAGCACATATAAGTCTGAGAGTTTTGTAGGAAGCTGAATACCTAAGTATGTTATTGCGTCGTGTTTCCAATGAAATGGAAAGATCACTCTGCAGTGATCGACTAGGGGTTGGGGTAATGACACATTAAGAGCGAAGGACTTCGAGAAATTTATTTTGAGGTTGGAGAAAGATTGAAATTGTCTGAATTCTGATAGCAATACTGGGAGGGATATCATAGGATTAGATAGGAATAGCAAGATGTCGTCTGCGAAGGCGGCATATTTATATTCCTTTTTGGGTGTGCGGATCCCCTGTATGTCAGGGTTGAGTTTTAGTTTATGGAGGAATGGTTCAAGAGTGAGGACGAAAAGGACCGGGGATAAGGGGCAGCCCTGTCTTGTTCCATTACGGATGGGGAAGGCATTCGACAGAGCGCCGTTGACACGGACTTTAGCTGACGGATTAGCGTACAGCGAAAGGATTAGCTCGGACATGTGTGGACCCAATCCCATCGCCGCCAGGACCGCACTCATGTAATCCCAGGCCACTCTGTCGAATGCCTTCTCCGCATCTAGGGATAGGAAGAAGCCTTTTTGGTTGGTATGGGTCATCAGGTGATGTAGATTAATCGCTTTGATAGTGTTGTCCCTGGCTTCTCTTCCAGGGACAAATCCAACTTGATCTTGGGAGACAAGGGAGGGAAGCAATGGTAGAAGTCTGTTTGCCAGTATCTTGGAGAATATCTTAATGCCTACGTTTAGAAGAGATATCGGCCTATAGTTGCTGGGTTGTGCAGGGTCTTTATTTT
The DNA here is from genome assembly GCA_029206835.1 of Rana muscosa. NCBI lineage: Eukaryota > Metazoa > Chordata > Amphibia > Anura > Ranidae > Rana > Rana muscosa. The sequence goes on along the minus strand of CM055122.1, from coordinate 1,002,857,040 downwards.
CCTTGGGTATAACTACAATGTGAGCTTCTAACATTTCTCTCGAAAGGGGATTTAAAGAGGAAAGTGAATTGAAAGCGTGGAGAAAAGGTGTTTGTAAAGTGTCTGAGAATGATTTGTAGTAGGCTGCCGGGAGGCCATCTGGGCCGGGGCTTTTGCCTGGTTTCAATTGTTTTGTGGCTTGTTGCCATTCCACTATGGTTATTGGGGATTCTAGATGTGTGGTCATGTCTTCGGGGATCCTCCCTGGAGCGAATTGGTCCAAGAAAGAATTTATTTCATTGAGTCTTTTGGGTGTAGGAGATGTACTTGGGTCAGATTTTTTAAGGTCGTATAGGGAGGAATAGTATTTCTCGAATTCTTCCGCAATGTCTTTGTTGCGAGTAAGCAGTTTGCCTGTATGTGTAGTCAGGTGGTGTATTGTAGTTTTGGCTTTCTTCTTGTGCAGGGCTTGTGCAAGGAGGTGGCCACATTTGTTCCCGAACTCGTAGAAGAGTTTCTGAGAAAGGGAGAATTTCTTCCTGATAATGAGGCCTAGTTCTTCTTGTATATGCGTGCGAACTGCAATGAGTTCCGAGTGCGTTTTGTGTGCTAGGGTACTCTTGTGTGTCGCTTCAAGTCTTTTCAATGTGGTGAAAAGGGTAGCTAATTTTGTTTTCCGTTCTTTCTTGATCGCCGTCATTAACGAGATCAATTTACCCCGCACTACACATTTGTGGGCCTCCCATTGTGTTAACTTTGACGTGTCAGGGGTGTCATTATCCGTGAAGTAATTTGTTAAGCAATTGCGGATTTCTTGCTCATTTTTGATATCTGTCAGGATAGTTGGGTCTAATCTCCATATGTAGGTGTGATCAAATTTATCTGGAAAGGTGAGTGTCATCGTGACTGGGTGGTGGTCCGAGCATGTCATAGGTTCTATGGTGGCCTTCGTCAGTGCTGGGAGGTCTGGTTGTGTAAGAAAAAAGTAGTCAAGTCGTGAGTATTTGTTGTGGGGGGCAGAGAAGAATGTAAAGTCTTTGTCCCTCGGGTGGAGGGTTCGCCAGGTGTCATGTAGGAGAAGGTCTTGGAAGCATCGTCTTATTTGTTTAAGTGCTCTGTAGGGTAAATGGGATTTACCCGATGAGGTATCTATGAGGGGGTCGAGTGGGACGTTAAAGTCTCCTCCGAGAATCAGGATCCCTTCCTTAAAGGCAGCCAGTTTTCGTGAAATGGCTCTGAAGAAGGGTACCTGTGACGAGTTGGGGCTGTATAAGTTTGCTAGGGTTATTGTTTTGTTACTAAATGTACCCTTAATAAATATAAATCTTCCCTGGTCATCGATAAGAGAGTCCGAAATTTGAATGGGTACTTTTTTTGAAAGAAGCACCGAGACTCCTTTGGATTTTGAGATGGGGGAGGTTGAGTGGAAGCTGTGGGGGTAAAATTGATTAGAGAAGTTGGGTGGTTGTTTTGAGCTGAAGTGGGTTTCTTGTAGGAATACTACATCTGCTTTCATGCTCCGCATTTGAGAAAGTATTTGGGAACGCTTTTCCGGGGTATCTCATATCTGATATTGCCGCCATCAGGGTGTTTTTGATGTCTGCAACCACACTGCGGAGATCGTCTAGGTTTACCGCTGGAGGCTGTGTCTTCTCCATTTCCGCTCCGAGAGATCTCCGTGATCCAGAGCGTTGTGGGCTGGGGCTCTGAGGGCGCGTCTCACACGAGGAGGCTGCCTGCATTCCGTCTTTAGGCCGCAATTTAAAGAACTCGGGGATATGCTTGCCTAGGTGCACGTTCTGGCTCAGCGGCGATCGGGACCTTGTAGCTGAGACGCTGCGGGAAATTCTCACCATGTCAGAGGCGGTTTTAGGGCAAAAAGCTAAAGTAGCAGGACCTCTGGGAGCGGGAGCTCTGAACTTACACGTCCATCTTGGATCGGCTCCAAACCACGCCCCCGACCCCCACGCATTTATTTATTTTTTTTATCAATGACTTTTCTCTGTATTGCCGGGAGCCGACAATTCATTATAGCCGCGAGTAGTTTTAAATGTTTTTTTTTTCCTTCAGAAAGGACATTTTGTCCATGGACAGTTCTAAGCAAGGGAAACAAGCGTTGCTTTACAGGCATACTATACACCCCCCCCCCCCTCCCCCAGGTACAAAATGTAAAGGAATATTTCACTTTTTATTGTTTCACTTTATGCATTATTAAAATCACTGCTCCTGAAAAAACAGCCGTTTTTAAAACTTTTTTTTTGCATTGATACATGCTCCCTGGGGCAGGACACAGTCCCCAAACCCTTTTTAGGACAATAAGTTGCATATTAGCCTTCATAATTAGCCCTTTAGATTTCGAACGTTCGAGTCCATTGTATTTAATAGGGTTCTAAAGTTCACACAAACTTTAGGTCTGTTCGCAGGTTCTGGTGCGAACCGAACAGGGGGGTGTTTGGCTCATCCCTATATGGAATGTAACGGGATGTCAAATCCCAAAAGACCCATCCATAGCTTTACCCAATGCCCGGATACTTGATGTTACCAAGGCAATCCAATCACGAATTTTCTTCATCTTACTGGGAACTAAATTGACCATAGCAAAAGCATGGAAAAAGCACAGTGTCTCCTTCACCGCAGCCAAAAGAAAAATTTCCTGGATAATGGCTCAAGAGAAAATAGTAAGCTCAATAAAAGACAATTTGGCTAAATTTGAGTCTGTTTAGAAACCGTGGGCTACCTACTGTATGTTGGCCTTCCCTGGTAATCTATACGCATCTAGCTAAGATAGGTGTGATTCCTGAAGGCTGGCAAAAACTGAATTTATTTATTCTTCTTTCCCCCTCTTCTTCTCCTTCCCGACTTTCCTCCTCATTTTTTGTCTAACTTCACACTATCTCCTAGTGCTCACTGTTCTGAGTTCTCTACACTGAGTCCGAGGACCATATACCCAGAGGTCTCTTAAATAACAATCTGTTGATGTTCAAAGTTATGTTCGCTATCAATTTACAGATGAGCCGGATGGGTTTTAGCCTTCTTTACGTTTAAACCACCTCTCAGGTTTGTGGTCATCGGAAGAATAATCTGAAAGTAAAATAAAAAGCATTTTTTTAAATTAGATCTAATCCAGATATCAAAAGGATTAGAGTACATAACCATACCAACAAACTAGCTGCTTTCGCAGATGACCTTCTCCATTTGCTTACTGTTCCCCACCAATGGCGTCACCAGGGGGGGGCCAGAGGGGGCCATGGCCCCCCCAACATTATACTGTGCCCCCCTATGTGCCCCCCCAGTTAAAATAAACTGACAGTGGGAATGAAGGGGACAGGCATGGACTGAGCCGCTGTATTGCTGTCTCCGGCTCCGCCTCCACCTCCTGAGATTACTCCAGGCCACTGGTTGCTACAGCCGCCTCGCATCTAGCAACCAGTGATGTCAGAGCCAGCATGGATAGCTCTCTTCCCTCTTTCCTCTCTCGACACAGCCGATCTGCTCCCTCCTCTCCCCTCTCTTGTGCGTGCTTCAAGGGAAGTCCAGTGTGAAGCTAACAAGCTCACACTTCCCACGGTACACACACAGGAGAGGGCTGTGTCTCCTCTTTCATAATTCCGTGCGAGAGAGGAAGAAGGGGAGGGAGAGCTATCAATGCCGGCTCTCGGGCTCTGAGCTGTTCCATGAGAGAGCTCTCAGCTCAGAACCGTGCTGGAAGGCAGACGGCATCACGAGCACTGATAGGAGACACTAAAAGGAGGCACCAATGAATACTGATACAGGGGGGCGCCAGGTGGGTGCTGTAGCTCCCCCAAAATTTCACATAAAGCACCCCCATCAGCAGCTGCCTCGGGAAGATATTTACTGTAGCCTGGGTGTGCTGCTACCAGTGACACTCCCGCCCCTCAGCCTGCCCCTGTGTGTATGGAGATCGGAAAACAGCATGACAGTTGCAGGGCTAGAGGATCTCATTCCTGTGCCCCATGCAGCATAAGGGGGGAGGGATCCTGGAAGCACCTGCTCAGTATTATCCAATCATGCTGTGCCTGTGCTACAACCCCTCCCACTTCCCCTGCCGCCTTGTTTTGAGATCAGGCAGCAGCTAAAGAGGAAAAAGAAGAAGCCAGACCCCTCAGCTTTCTAACTCCCATGTGAGTCTCTTTTTATGTACTTCATGGAGGGGAGAAAAAGATTCTGCAGCAGCTTGCAGAGTGATAGGTGTGTGGTTTAGTGCAGACAGACAGCAGTGTTCTCCAGAGGGGGACAGGATAAGGTGAAAACACTCTCTTATAAGTTATGTGTGGTGTAATTATCAGGATGTTAGATCCTCAGCATCAGAAGACAGAACACATAGACCTCATACATTGATTTATATCAGCACAAATCATGTTTATTACAGAGACTTCTGTGACAAGGAGAAACAAATCCCTGAGATCTGTGTGTTCTGTCCCTTTCCTGTCTCTGCTATCTCCATCTTTAACCCTTTTGGCTCATGCACACAAGTTGTGCCCTCTGAAGAGCAATCAACATTTAGATTGCTCTTTAGAAAACATTAGACAGGTGGTGAGAAGGTGTTATATCACCTCCTCCTCGCCTGCTTTATCTCCTTGAACCCCACACTAGTGCACCACAACTGTGTGCATTGCAGAGCATCCCTATTCACTTGAATGGGCTGTGTTCAGTGGGTGATAGCACCTACCAAAAGCCACAGGTACCCACCATGACAAAAAACGTCAAGACCACAGCATGTGTACACCTCCAGCTGCTGCCTATGCAGCTAAAAGGGTAGCAGTTGGGGTGGTAACAATGTGGCTCAATTGAAGAATTTTACAGCCCCCACAACTAGTGTGAATGATCCCCAACATTGCTGGTGTGGTGTCACAATCAATCTCAATATAAGTAAAGTGAACTTTCCCTCTCCCTCATCATGTTACCATAAAGGTTTTATTTTTACTAATCTAATAAATATATATGCCACCAATGTAAGGGCTCATTCACATTTGCAGCAAGGGGGCAAATAAGTAGGCATTTGAGCAATGGGTTTATTGTCACCTGAACCACTGGTCATTATCCCTGCAGAGCCTGGACCAGTGATGTCCAGAGTGGCATGCACTTTGTGGATTGTCTGTGGTGTAAGCTTATTACTGGTTTGCAGACTCTCAAAATTTAGAGCTAGGACTGCAGAAAATGGGGTGCCTTGATGGGGCTCTGTAGCTTACGCATTTATTTGCAAATGTATGCTGACTAAACTCTGCCTTTTAACGCATACTGTTAGACAGAATAATTTGATTGGTTAGCAGGCTGGTCAGTAAGTTGATCTGGGAATGTCTTTGGTTTTGTTTTGCATGTATTGCCCTTCCATGTGCTCCTTGCTGCAAAGGACAGTTATAGGTGAGGGCATGGGCCATTTGTTTGTACTGAAATTTAAAAGTGCAATACTTGCACTTTCAAATAAATAATCTTTGAAAGGGTTTATGCACTATGGTAGATTTTATTTTCCATGCATATATTATGACTGCAGCTAACATGTGATGATTGGCAAGCCTTTGAAAACTGCAATGCAGTTTATCCATTTAGAGCCAGTCAGAGTGGGATTGTGCTGCCGGATTACAATTAAGTGTGTTTGGGCCTATGTATTGTGGCTGCAGCCTCTGGTAGCGCCCTGTATGCTCACAGTTGTGGTGGTGGCGGCGCACCAAAGTGGGTGTAAAGATCTTAAATATCCAGATGAATTTTTGTTTTATTGCACATGTTACTTTATTTTTGGTGGAGGAACAATGAAATGGCGGCTAATAGCGGTCAGGTGATCCGCTTTTGTTCATAATGCATAAATGAATCTGATGGTTTCAACTTTATTCACTTATGGTTAGTTATGTATGTATCACTTTGTTTGCACTCAGCACTTTAATTTTGCACAGCATGAAATCGGCACGAATCAGCACATCATGTTTTCTCCATGTTCTTATCATTTTTTAAAATCTTTTAGTGAATTACCACTAAGCACTTTAGTTTCTATGCACATTTATCAGATTCTTTTTAACCTATTTCTCTTAGGCCACGGTCGGGTGTTCTCTCTGCATGCCCACTATGAACCGTGGCATGCTAAGTGCTTTAATTATTCTTATTTTTTTTAGTGTTCCCTAGGTATGTCACAATCCTAGCAACACCCATGCACCATAGTGAGAGGCAGTATTTTGCTTTTTCTGGCTAATAACTTATAAGCAATGATGGAGGGGAATCAGAAACCTATCTGTGGTCTGCAGAGCAATCTTGCATCTCCTGAAATCTAGTCTATAGTAGCCTGCTGGGACTCAGGGCTGTCATCGTTGGCAGATTCATATGAGAAGAGCAGTTGTTTGTGGTGCAAACGAGGAAGTGGTCTAAAAGAGCTTCTGGTGTTGGCATGGGACAAAGTGTGACTGAGGCTTTAGATGACTCTTTGGCTTCTTTGCAGCCCTTAAAGTGGAAGTAAACCATTTTTTGCCACTTGTACCTACAGGTAAGACTATTTAAGGCTTACCTGTAGTTACAGTGAATATCTCCTAAACCTGCACGATTTAGGAGATATTCCCTTTGCATGCAGGCAGTGACGTCACCGGCACATGCACTCTGAAGGGACGGTATATCCGTGCCATCGCTTCAGAGCTTTGTGCGCGGTGGAGTGACATCAACCCGGCACAGCCAATCAGACAGCTGGAGGACGCGAACCCGGAGGGAAGACCGGGTGAAGATGGAGGCGACTGTAAGTGGTGACATCACAGCACTGGAGGGCTTTGTTCTAAGGTAAGTATTTCATAATGTGCTAGTATGTGATGCATAGTAACACATTATTCCTTTATTTTGCAGGGTTTTAAAAAAAAAATAGCACTAATGGGCACTGATGGGAGGCGCTAATGGGCACTGGTATGCTGCACTGATATGCTGCACTGATGGGCTGCAATCTTCGGTTAACATCTCTCTTTCTAACAAGACCCCTGGAGTGCATTCTATTCTTGAGATATATATATATAGCGTTTTATAGTTGGCCCCCCCCTACTTTTGTCCCTGTCCCCCCATGTGCCCCCCCTAAATATGAAAGCTGGAGATGCCACTGATCCCCACATATTGATTCCTATACTTCGGGATTTAGACCTCTTTCAAAAAATTTCCAACCTGCAAATTAACCGTTCTAAATCAAATCCCCTGAATATAACTTTGCCTCTGGACAGTCAAACTTTGTCAAACTAACTTTCTTTTACACTGGGCAAAAGACGCTATTACAGATCTTGGATATCATATCCCCACTAAGCTATCAGAACTCTCCAACCGTAATCATGGCAACATTTTGGAGGAAACGCGCAGACTTGAAACGTTGGGCTTTACTAAATGTCTCTTGGTTTGGGAGATCAGCATTGAGTAAAATGACTATTCTCCCTTGTTTCCTTAATGCTTTGCAAACGATACCCATACACCTTCCAGCCTCGTTCTTTACATGCTTTCGTAAAGCCTGCTCGTCCTTTTTCTGGCAAAACAAACCTCCTAGGGCAAAACACTCTTGCCTTACCTCTACAAAAATCCAAAGGTGGAAATGGACTTCCAGACCTTCAGCGATATTACTAGGCTGTTCACTTAACCCGTATAGTGGATTGGAATATACACCATAATATTAAAGATTGGGTTAACTTAGACATTTCATAATACCACAATGTTTACGAACGCTTCCTTGGCTTTGTGCTCGTCATACCTCTCCCTCAGCCAAATCTCACCCTCTCATGAACCCATCACTGGAAACTTTTTGTCGATCCCAAAGGAAGATTTCTCCAACCCCTTGGTGGGGCCTGTTAACTCCACTCTGTTCTAACCCGGACTTTATTCCGGGCATATCTGATGATTATCCAAAATGAATATGGCTTCATAGAAATATATTATCCTCACTTTTTTGAGGAGGGGAAAACTGATCACACCGACATCTATCAATGCAAAACTTGCCCCCCATTCTTTCCCGAAATGGTATTATATGCAAATTCAACACTTTTTGACAAATAGAGAAACTATCCACTCCCTTCACAGTACTTAAGTCCCTATGTAACAACCCCCCCCCCCCCAAAGGCACCTGATTTCCACTTTTTACATGTCTTTTTTTGAAGGTTTAACCGCCTATGCCAGGACCTTATTTCATACCTAGAGCTGGGGGATGGAGCTGCAGATTCCAGGTCTAGACTAGGAAACCATCTGTATTTATATACATAAAGGCTCCATGGATGTCCCAATCCAGGAGTGTGGTTATAAAATCTTAACCAGATGGTACAGGTCACCTGCTCTTCTAAACAACTTTGCACCACATATTTCCGATATATGTGTGGAGATGTGAAAAAGAAAAGGGGACGCTGCTCCATGTTTGGTGGACGTGTGCCAAGATTCAACCTTTTTGGAAGTCAGTCCACAAAATAATTTTAAGAATAACTTCTGATGCCATCACCTACTCCTCTGCCCAATATCTTCTGCACTTCTGCACTACACTTCTATTCCTAAAAAGCATTATCTTAAATCTTTTACTGATATTTATGATCAATGCAGTCAGGCAATGTATTTCCTGTCATTGGCATTTGACCAAAAATTCAATGATTGTGGAATGGTTCCACAGACTTAACAAGATGGAAGAAATAGAGGAACTTGTAATCATCTCTCAGGGAAAACTTTCTAAATTCACTAAGATTTGGTATTGTTGGCTATACTTCCAAACAACCAAAGCTTATACTAACAGATGCATGGAGAATCCTTTGATACCAATCCAACCCCCAGGTTACTATATTTCTCCATCAATCACTACTCCCAACCTTTCTATTCAGTCCATATAGAAACACTCTATCCCTGTCTAAGATGAGATATTCCTCTGAGCTTCCCTTTCAACCCCTTCTCACATCTTCTGGAGTTTGGAATCATATAAATACTTCTAACCAGTTATGAACCTTTATCACTTTTGCTTCATCTTTTCCCATCGATCTTCTTTTCTCCACAAGTTTTCTTTACTTTACCCCCCAGGAGAGAGAGAGAGGGGGAGATAAGAGGGGGAGATAAGAGGGGAAAGAAAGATGGGAAATCTTAATCCCTTTTTTTTCTTTTTTATCATCCCTATTCCCCCCTACTACTCTTCTCCAAAATTGATACTGATAGAACATCTTTGTATCTCCTGCTGCGGTCCAAGCGAGTGTCCTATTAACTACAAACTTCATAAAATAATCTTGTTACATCATCAGATCTTATCTTATGATTTTATAGCAAACACAGATCTCTGACTGGATTTCACTTAGTATTTATTCTTGAGACTAGTACTATTTGCTTAATTATCTGGTTTAAATTCGCTAATTACTTGATAATTTGTTTATTTCTTGTCATGGTAAATACTAGATTTGATAATTTTCTTCAAATGTGTACATGCCATGCTCTTATTCTGACAGTTTTTATGTATCTTGATATTTGCTTATTCAATAAAACGTTATCAAACAAAAAAAAAGACCCCTGATCTCTCTCCTGCCTGAAGATAAAAACACAAAAAGAATTGTGCGCAAAAGGAGGTAATGGAGCAACCTATATTCTAGACAAAAGAACCACAAAAATAATTAATCTAAAAGTAGCGCAAACCAATATCTCTGTAGTGATCAATACAAAAATATATGTGTGAAAAAATAAAGTTAACTCATATAATAAACAACGTGCATCAAATAAATGGTGAAATAACATTCCCATAACATATAATTCATGTATGCTTAACAAATACTGTGCACGAAAACCCACTTCCTGTCCAAGCCATTTTTCAGCTTTCAGCGCTGTCACATTTTGAATGACAATTGCGTGGTCGTGCGACGTGGCTCCCAAACAAAATTTGCGTCCTTTTTTTCCTACAAATAGAGCTTTCTTTTGGTGGTATTTGATCCCCTCTGCGGTTTTTATTTTTTGCGCTATAAACAAAAGAAGAGCGTCCAGTTTGGAAAAAAACACAATATTTTTTACTTTTTGCTATAATAAATACCCATTTTTTTTTCAATCAAAATTTTCCTCAGTTTAGGCCGATCGTATTCTTCTACATATTTTTGGTAAAAAAAATCGCAATAAGCGCGTATTGATTGGTTTGCGCAAAAGTTATAGCGTCTACAAAATAGGGGATAGATTTATAGCATTTTTTTTTTTTTAGTAATGGCGGCGATCTGCGATTTTTATTGTGACTGCAATATTGCGGCGGACACATCGGACACTTTTGACACATTTTTGGGACCATTCACATTTATACAGCGATCCCTGCTATAAAAATGCATTGATTACTGTATAAATGTGACTGGCAGGGAAGGGGTTAACCACTCGGGGCCAGGAAGGGGTTAAATATGTTCCCTCAATGTGTTCTAACTGTGGGGGGAGGGGACTGACTGGGGGAGGTGACCGATGGTTGTCCCTATGTACAAGGGACACACCATCGGTCCCCTCTCCCTCACAGGACGTGGATCTGTGTGTTTACACACACAGATCCACTTTCCTGCTCGGTTCCCGGGCAATTGCGGGTGCCCGGCGGCAATCGCGGCCGCCGGGCACGCGCATCGGGTCCCTAGCAACGCGGCGGGCGGGCGCGCGTGCGCCCCCCTAGCTCATTTTAAAGGCAGGACGTCATATGACGTCCTGTCAGAACGAGAGTGTCCTCCGCCCGCCGTCAATTGATGGTGGGCGGTGGACAAGTGGTTAAAGAGAAATATATAAAAGTCCAAATGTGAAATCTTGAAAATTATGAAAGTGTAAGAATCCCAAATCACCTCACAGAGAAGTGTGCCAGTTGTGATTTTTTTTCCTGCAACCACAGGTTGCAGAAAAGAAATTTGCAAGTTTCCCCCTTCAACACAGACAGTGCTGATAGGGGAATCCCTCCTGTAGAGCAATTGTCCCCTGTCCCTGCCCAGGATAGGACAGTGATTATTGCTAGCAGCTGCTAGCAATAATCACAAGTTAATCCAGTAGGCTGGTTGTGCTGGTTGTACCCAAGTTGATCGATCGATAAACTTGGTACATTCAGCCTGCCCACACATGGTTCGAATCTCGAACGGTTCCTGCTGAACCAGCTGGGATTCAAATCATCTATGGCTGGCCCTACCAAACAGTAATGATCTCCAAATGATAAGAGATCAACAGTGAAGAAAGAATCCAATTAGAGGGGCCCCCACTCAGGATACCATTGACTGCTTCTACAGTCCTTCACTAAAGCCAGCACCTCAAATTAATAATGGGTAGGAGGAAGAACAAAACATCATAGAATAGTATGCTAAAACCACATGATTCATTAAAAGTAGATATACTTACAAAAGATAGCGTAACACAGGCAAAACACACCACCCCAGGAATCAACAGTGGGTGTACAACATCATATACCACTGGCCCTACCTTACGCACATGTCGTCTGGTGCAATGAACATCTTTAGGAACTCTTCAGAGTTGCTCATAAATGTTTAGAAGCCAAAAAACATGCAGGAATTGCTACTCCAGAGCATTACAATTTCATACAACAGCATTAAAACCATCATCTTTGAATCATAACTATTGATGGTTTTAATGCTGTAGTATGGAATTCTAATGCTCTAATTGCTCTAATTTTTGAACAACTCTGTTCTTTTCTAAATAATATACAGAGAAGGACTGTGGAGGCGGTTGAGTCAGTGGTATCCTAATTAATGGCCCCCCCAATTGGACGGTTTATTATGAGTTAACTTTATTTTTTTACACATATATTTTTGAATTGATCACTACAGAGATATTGGTTGCGCGCACCTTTTTTATACATTACTCTACTGAAGATAATGAAGCATAGATCATGCTCCACTAGCTTCTTCCCCAGTCAGCACTCCTGGAGAATGACAACTTGTATCCAGTAAATAACAGAATACACATCGCTTTCTGCATAAGTGTGCGCAGCCTGTTGCATTAGGGTGTGCACCCCAAAGCTCAAACACACATGCGTGTGTGTGTATATATTTATATATATATATATATATATATATATATATATATATATATACCGTATTTTTCGCACCATAAGACGCACCTGACCATAAGACGCACCTAGGTTTTAGAGGAGGAAAACAAGAAAAAAAATATTCTGAACCAAATTGTGTACTAAAATATTTTCCAGTGCCCATTAAATGCAGCCTGACCATGCCATAGTAAACGCAGAGGGACCATGCCATAGTAAACGCAGAGGGACCATGCCATAGTAAACGCAGAGGGACCATGCCACAGTAAACGCAGAGTGACCATGCCATCAGTGGTGTATTTAGGTTTTGTGCTGCCCTAGCCCTGACTAAACTTGCGCACCCCCTAATTTAAATATGACCCACCCCTTCCTGTCAAGGCCCGCCCTGTCCTCTTCATGGGAAGAGGACAGAGGGGACGCTGTGGGAAGAGGACAGAGGGTTGCCGTGGGTGAAGGACAAAGGGACACCCTGAGAAGAGGACAGAGTAACGCCCTGGGAAGAGGACAGAGTAACGCCCTGGGAGAAGGACGCTGTGGCAAGAAGACAGAGGGGACGCAGTGGGAAGAGGACAGAGAGGGACGTTGTGGCGGTCAATAAGGCCTAGAGGATATCAGGTTAGGCACTTCCTAATGGCTCAGTCCCTGGGAACAGTAATGGATAATGGCCAACAGGCCCTCTTACCAGACCCAGCGAAATCGCAACAGTGATCCCTCTGGCTGGACGTTCGCTCACTCTGGGTTGCCTGGGGTGACTCTAGTCAGTAGTGTAGCATGTCTGTATCCTGGCAGTGGCTCGGTCTTTCTCCCTCTCTGGTGGTGCGGGTACAATGTGGCTCCCTCTCTGGTGGTGCGGGAACAGTGTGGCTCCCTCTCTGGTGGTGCGGGAACAGTGTGGCTCCCTCTCTGGCGGTGTGGGTACAGCGTGGCTCTCTGGCGGTGCGGGTACAGCATGCCTCTGGTGGTGCGGGGTACAGCGTGGCTCTCTGGCGGTGTGGGTACAGCGTGGCTCTCTGGCGGTGTGGGTACAGCGTGGCTCTCTGGCGGTGTGGGTACAGCGTGGCTCTCTGGCGGTGTGGGTACAGCGTGGCTCTCTGGCGGTGTGGGTACAGCGTGGCTCCCTGGTGGTGCGGGGTACAGCGTGGCTCTCTGGTGGTGCGGGGTACAGCGTGGCTCTCTGGTGGTGCGGGGTACAGCGTGGCTCTCTGGCGGTGCGGGGTACAGCGTGGCTCTCTGGCGGTGTGGGTACAGTGTGGCTCCCTGGTGGTGCAGGGTACAGCGTGGCTCTCTGGTGGTGCGGGGTATAGCGTGGCTCTCTGGTGGTGCGGGGTACAGCGTGGCTCTCTGGTGGTGCGGGGTACAGCGTGGCTCTCTGGTGGTGCGGGGTACAGCGTGGCTCTCTGGTGGTGCAGGGTATAGCGTGGCTCTCTGGTGGTGCGGGGTACAGCGTGGCTCTCTGGTGGTGTCCCCCAGCAGAGTATTCTCTTTTGCTCCTCTTCAAGTTCTAACACCCCCTCCCTCCCCTCCAGCAGAGTGCTTGCATGCTGGGGGAACTGGGCCATAAACTCTGCAGGGACTTCATTTCCCATGATGCCCCCAGTGTCTTCTGATTGGCCCTCTGCTGTGGCCAATCATGGGGGGGGGAAACAGTGGGCAGGAAGCTGGGTGGCGACCCAGCAAATCCAATTAGAGCCGCTTTCTCTCTCTCTCTCTCTTCTCCTTACAGAAAGGGAGGAGGGGGGCGGCGGGGGATATACAGACAGCCCGCAGCTCTCCTCTCCCTGTCACAGCGCCGCTGCTCTATTTGCCAGAGAACTCGGCAGCGGCGCTGTGACAGGGAGAGGAGAGCTGCAGGCTGTCTGTATATCCCCCACCGCCCCCCTCCTCCCTTTCTGTAAGCAAAAGAGAAAGAGAGAGAGGCTCTAATTGGATTCGCAAAGCCCCTGACACTGCGGCGGGGGGGCGGAGCCAGTGGCGGCGGTCAGGGGATTCCAGAGGCTGTGAGCGGATGGCAGGGGCGGTGCCAGCGACGGTGGGGGGCGGGGCCTCTGTTATGTATTCGGACCATAAGACGCAGGGACATTTTCCCCCATATTTCTGGGGGAAAAAAGTGCGTCTTATAGTCCGAAAAATACGGTATATATATATATATATATAGGGCAATGGACAGTGTCAGTAGAGCAGAGGTTGGTGTCAGTAGAGCAGTGGACAATGTCAGAAGGGCACGGATTGGTGTCAGTAGTTAATTTTTTTTATTTATTTTTTATCATTTATTACAATAATTTTTTATTATTGTTTTTTACAATTATTTTTAGGATCCCCAAAGGAGGGCTATGGTGAAATGACTCTAAACAGACCCCTGATGTCTCACTTTTGAGACAGAGAAAGGGACAGAGATTCCCCAGTCCCTTTCTCTGCAGTCAAGCAGCAGGGGGAATCCCCCCAGCACAGGGTTATTAGGGTGTGCCCAGGCACACCTGGCACACCCTGTGCGCACGCCTATGGCTTTCTGGTTAATTCACTGGAGGGAGGATCAGAAAATCGTTGTTCACTGAGCTGCCTCTGCCCCACTCAGGGTGCACACTGTTTTACTCATAACATACACTGTTTTCTGGTTGTCTAGGCTTGACCATTGGGTGAAGGTGGAGGTACTAGCCTGCCCTGCTGCATGTGTTATGTCAGAGGGTGCCTTCATTACAGAGAGTGAAAATTGTCACAGAGAAGCTGCATTTTAATATCCTGGATTAAATTTGTGCAGAATTTTGGATGCACAATCTGGACAGTTGGGAAGTGTATGTTTTGTACTCTCTGGAACAGACAGGCAGCAACTCCTGTCTTATGTGAATATACAAAAAAGTAAATACCCTGTTAGCTTGGAGAACACTACTGCTGCATACGTCCCTAGCCATCTAAAGGCACAATATATGCATCCCTATAGACACATTAGAACTTCTCCTCCCTTATTTGAACCTTGAGAGCTGGGCAGAACTTGGAGAGAGGTAAGTAGATGACCTTTTCAATGGCACAATGTTAAAAGATATGTCTGTTCTGAGAAATTAATATGAGTTTTCTAAAGCTGATGACTTAAAGTCTACTCATATAGCATTTTTTTTATGTAAGCACCCTCTTCCTACGGTTTCTGTTGATTTATTAACTTTTTTCCCTGCTTCCACAAAAACTAGAGGAATCTCCCTGTTTTGCAACCTACTTCAACAGAAGATGGTGTTTGTGAAAATTAACCCAATCGTTAAATGGGAAACAGACCTTCAGCACTCTTTTACTCCCTCTCAATGGCTTATGACCTTTAGGTACATATATAAAGTCACCCATTGTGTAAATCATTGGGAATTGTTACAAAAATTATTAACAAGATAGTACCTCACCCATTACCAACTGTCCAAATTCTCACCCCATTTCTCTCATCTTTTGTTTAAAAGGATGAGGACAGAAAGGTAATCTATTTCATATTTTTGGGCCTGCAAAAATCTCTCTAGTTTTTGGAGAGAGATATTCAAATTAATATCTGACATTACGCGTGTCTTGCTACAGCCTAATCCTGCTTGTTGATGGGGACAAGGGCCTCATCCCCACAACCCTTGCCCGGTGGTTGTGGGGGTCTGCGGGTGGGGGGCTTATCGGAATCTGGAAGCCCCCTTTAACAAAGGGGACCCCCAGATGCCAGCCCCCCTATGTGAATTGGTAACGGGGTACATTGTACCCCTACCATTTCACCCCAAAAAGTGGCAAAAAAGGTAAAAAAAACACACACACACACACACAGCTTGGGACAAGTCCTTTAATAAAAAATAATAATAATCCAGCACTGTAAATCCTTCTATGACCCGGACCCGCCGACACTCCCGGCCGAGGCTCCCCATGTCACGGGAATCCCCGGTGCGCCAGAGGGATTATATAAGAAAATGTCAGACGGGTAGTGCGTAGCGGCGGGTCTGGGTCGTAGAAGGATTTACAGCGCTGGAATTTTATTAATTTTTTTATTAAAGGACTTGTCCCAAGCTGTGTGTGTGTTTTTTTATACCTTTTTTGTCACTTTTTTGGGTGAAATGGTAGGGGTACAATATACCATGTTACCACTTCACATAGGGGGGCATCTGGGGGTCCCCTTTGTTAAAGGGGGCTTCCAGATTCCGATAAGCCCCTGGCCGCAGACCCCCACAACCACCGGGCAATGGTTGTGGGGATGAGGCCCTTGTCCCCATCAACATGGGGACATCCTCCCCATGTTGAGGGCATGTGGTCTGGTACGGTTCAGGAGGGGGGCGCTCTCTCGTCGTCCCCTCTTTTCCTGCAGCCTGCCAGGTTGTGTGCTCGGATAAGGGTCTGGTATGGATTTTTGGGGGGAACCCCACACCATTTTTTTTTATTTTGGTGCGGTGTTCCCCTTGAAATCCATACCAGACCTGAAGGGTCTGGTATGGAATTTGAGGGGGACCCCATGCTATTTTTTTTAAAAATGTGAACAGGATCCCCCCAGGGGATCCTGTGCACATAGCAATTGTCTCCATTCAAATCCATGAAGAGGTTGCCGAGCAGTGGTATCAAATATGCATCCCTGCATAACCACCTAGCTATCTGATAACACGGATCAAAGGAGATTAATTTCTGACTGACAGTTCAGGAGGAGAGTGGCCATGACAGACAGTGCACACAGAGCCTGAAAAACCCAGTCCCCCTCATCCTAAGGTGACAAATGGAACATTGGTCTGTTGTCTGGTGCTGTTTCCTCCTGTTTAGGAGACCTGCCATCTGCCTCCAGCTAATCAGTCACGGAGAGAGTGGAAACTGTCAGCTTGTGCTCTGAATGATTTCAACAGAAGAAAATCTCTTTACCTCTTAAAAAATACATACAAGCTGAAAATAGTTCCGTCATTGTGTGAAGAAATGCGTCGGGAGGCATTTTGACGTCCCTGCGCTTCTCAGATCCCGGAAGGATGGGCTGTTATGAATTAGCCGCCCGGTTTGTGTATCACAAGTGCAATTTAAATTTTTTCTTGATTTAAGTGCAACTATTTCTTGATACGATTAGTTTTAAGGATTTTTAAACTATGGCAATTTTTTTACATTTTTTGGGGTTTCCCGTGATTGTGACTTTAACTATCACTGACCTTCCATAATAGGAGGTCAGTGCAAGCTGGATCTCCTGTGATTGTGCAATCTTGAGGCTTGGATCACTGTGCTCCACAAGTTCTCTTGGATGTCCCTTCTACCGATTACCATCTGTGTTGTGTATTGTTGGTGGAACAGCAAGTAGTTGGGAAATGTCACGTCAGGATCATCAAATTTGTGCAATATCATGTTACATGTTTTTAACCATTTGTAATATTTTGTTTATACATTGAACCTTTTCTAAACCATATTCAATTGATATGAAAATAAACTATTTAAATTTTTTTTATATTTTTCTTGAAATTGCCATAAAAATCCAATTTTAGAGATCAATAATTTTTCAAGTTCTGTTGGATGGATAAAGGCTCTAGCTTGGTTTTGACCACAAGTGTCACTGACCTTCCATAACAGGAGGTCCGTGCAAGCTGGTAAGGTGGAGGTGGTCCCTTGAGGATCACGCACTTTATGGTGACGGATGGTGTGGACACTGTTGTAAGGATTCTTTTTTTATCACATTTGGACTTTTAATTTTATTTCTCAAATTTTTTCAACAATTTTTCACTGGTGTTTTTAGTGCAATTCTGTATACGATTGAAACAGCACAAGACAGGTACTGCACTAGGCTGTATCAGACAAGTGTATTAGCTGGTGTGGGCTGTTGTGAACTTGTTTTTTGTGAATGAAAGCACTTTTCTCCAGCTACAATTATTTACAACACAAGCTGAAAGTTTCCACTTTCTCTGAGTAGTTTGCGATGGATGAAGGCTCTGTGTGTATGGAACTGGAGAGATGAGGAGACATGGCACTGCTGAAAAGAGAGGGGGCAGGGCTCAGTTCTGTATGTAATCTACTGTACAGGTTTTATTGGGGACAAGTGAACAGCGATTCTTTTAATTTTGAATGCGTTTTCGTCTGATGATAGTTCTTCTTTAAGCTATCAAATCTTTAAAATTGCAGAAAAAGATAGATAGCCAAAAGCAAGAAATCATAAAAAAAGAACACATTACGTTGAATAATAATAATAATAATAATAATAATAATATGGCAAAAAAGCAATAAATAGAAGAAATAAATACCAAATTCATATAACAAATCAAATGTACATATACAGTATAAATATGTTTATAACAAATATAATCCTAAATTGTAAATACAGTATTACTAAAGAAAGACAAGCAATACAATTCTAGAGATAGATCTGTTTTCTTGAAATTAGTGTGTGTGAATAAAAGGTCAATGAGTTTCTGGACTCCTGAAAGACCCTTGCATCTTTCATCCAGTGCTGCACTGACATTTCTGGATTCTAAGTCATGGGGAAAGCAAAAGAATTGTCAAAATATTTGTTCGGGATGCAAAGAAAAACCCACAAATAACTTCAGGTGAAATACAGGACTCTCTGAAAACATGTAGTGTGGCTGTTTCAAGATTCACAATAAGGAGGCACTTTAAGAAAGATGGGCTGCATGGTCGAGTCGCCAGAAGAAAGCCATTACTATGCAAATGCCACAAAGTATCCCACTTACAATATGCCAAACAGCACAGAGACAAGCCTCAAACCTTTTGACACAAAGTCATTTGGAGTGATGAGACCAAAATTGAGCTTTTTGGCCACAACCAGAAACGCTTCATTTGGAGAGGAGTCAACAAGGCATATGATGAAAGGTACACATCCCTACTGTGAAACACGGAGGTGGATCGCTGATGTTTTGGGGATGTGTGAGCTACAAAGGCACAGGAAATTTGGTCAAAATTTATGGCAAGATGAATGCAGTATGTTATCAAAAAATACTAGAGGAGCATTTGCATTCATCAGTCAGGAAGCTGCATATGAGACATGCTTGGACATTCCAACATGACAGTGATCCAAAACACAAGGCCAAGTCGACCTGTCATGATAATGGACATTTTCCCCATTGGGGCTTTGGACATCAATATAGTATGTCAAATTGAATGTATAAAACATATTTATTTGAAAGTTGTCAAAAGACACAATTGGGTTACAATAAATAAAACACGTAAAACGGTCTGGCCAGATAAATTCCTGCATAATCCAATATTACCATACATGCAAAATGTGAAACAAGATTGCATAACAAATGTATGTGGGTGTAAATCCCAGACGCGTTTCGACCATTCGCTGGTCATCTTCAGGGGGATCGTTGACTCTAAGAGACATATAAAATAACTTCAAATATTGGAAAAATATATAATCATACATCACAGTATAAGTATGGTATGGCAATATAGTTACAGCTTAAAAATGGAGTAGACAGTTGAATTGCCAGAAATGTCAGAAAACCGTGGAGCAATCCGAAGGGTCATGTAGTCGCCTGCCACCCCCCCCCCCCACACACACACAGGGGGAAGGAGCCCGATTCTTTGGGCTTACAAGAAGCCACCCCGGTAACGCCTGCCAGAAGTTTCATTACATGCGCTACAGTGGGCGTGATCTATTTACTCCGTTGTCTATGCGGGTTTCAATACGTTGGAAGAACTACCCGTGCCTTAAAAATTAGGATAGGGGAGCATTTGACTAATATTCGTAAGGGTTTCAAGGACCACAGTGTCTCGTGGCATTTTCATCTGTGCCACAATTGAGACCCCTCTCTTCTGGACGTAATAGGTATTGAGGCCTATACCCCGCATTGGAGAGGCAGTGACCTGAAGCGTTCTATATCCCGCAGAGAAACGCGGTGGATTTATAATTTACAATGTTATCGACCGTTTGGCCTTAACATAGAGTGGGATATAAATTGTTATATAAATAACAGTTAAGTTCACCACCCGTCAGTTTTTTCTATGAGCCCTTAGCCCCTATCCCATGAAGATGTTCATAATAATATGACAATTGGCCCCCATAGCAACGTTTTGATTGATCGATAGTTAAATCATATGAGAGTAGGTCAATTGTCATTTTGTTATCATTTGTGGTTTTTTGTTATATGTATGTTTCCCATGCACACCTTTCATGCAGGTATATGTATGAATGTATGTGTGTTTCTCATATATGTATATGTGTATTGGGAAATGCATTCTCCCTCTTCACCATATGATGATAGTATTCATTGAGTTAGTGGAATCACTATATGTGTCGAACATACAGGCACCCATGCTCTTCATTCAGGGGTCTTTTTTATTTTATTTTAATTAATTAATTTTTATAACTAAGAGGTTCTTTATTAATTCTATAATTTTTCATATATCAAAGCCATATGGTATTTATCATACCTCAATTTTTCGTGTAAAGACCCCTGAGATGTAGTGACGTGCAGGCTAACAATACGGGGTATTATTTCCACCCATTGGGGTTCGTGTAGTGGTTTGACCATTATTGTACTGGAATTTGTATGTTTAATTAATGCCATAATATGTTTTTAATGTTTGTATAGTAATTTCAACTATATATGTGTAGAAAATGTCCTTATACATATTTTTAAATAATGTTAGTTTCTTTTTGTTAGTTTTTATGTAACTAAGAGATCAGTTGTTTTTCCAGCAGCTTCTTCAAATTTGGTTTTGAATGCTGAGGGAATACAATATTGGTACACGGACAGCCGAGGGATTCCTTTCCCGACTTCCGGTGTCATCTCTCTTTGCCATTTATAAGCGTAGTTGGTGACGTCCGTTCTTCAGCCTCCTTTCCCAGTGGACGCCTCTTACGACGAAACGCAGCGTCGGGTGGAGCTGCCGAACGTGACGTCACTACGCTACAGCTGATCAGCACAGACCGCAGCTGAGTACTAGTATCGGTTTTGTTTGAGCTTGCTGCTCCGGATTTAAAAACCTGTAAAGTGACCCATTTTTTACCCAGGATAAATAAAGGGTATCCTATTTTAAAGGATTACTGCACCATGAGGTTTTTATTTTCTTTCTTCCCTTTTTATCAAAACTCATTGCGCTGCATGAGCTAATTGCTTCAGCTGATACCTGGAGGGAGATCCCTTTTCCTATCTTGTAAGAAAACCCAGGAGGGGGAAGTTACTATCTGTTTCCAGTGTTTCTTGGCTGACTGATCGGTGGGATTAATATACGAGTTGAGCCCCTATAGATCTCCGTAATAGAGATCCATTTGATCCGGTAAGCTGCCATTTCTTCTATATATTATCTGAACAATTTGGATGTGGAGGTTTTAGCCTACAAACGCATAGAAGATTGCACTACACATATACCAGCAGATGTGGTTGCTCTTTTTTTTATATGAACTAATCTCATTGATATTTTTTCTGTGTATATATATTTCTTTTTTTTTGCACAGGTGTCACTATTGATATATTTTTTCAGCACATGACTTTGGTGTTTTTTATTATTTTATTTTTTATTATATATTTTTTTGTACTTTCTATGTATGTGAACACATATAAATTATTAGCACTGTGTTTGCTTTTTTTAAGGGTAGCGCATTGTTATTTTCACTTTTTTGTATACTTTCAATTCGACATACTATATTGCTGTCCAAAGCCCCATTGGGGAAAACGTCCATTATCATATATACCGGGGTTTGCAGTGCTCACATCTCTCTCATGTGTGTTTCGACCTGTTATTGGCTACAGCAGAAAAAAGTGAAGGTTCGGGAGTGGCCATCTCAGTTTCTTGACCTCAATTTCATTGAGCCACTCAGGGGAGATCTCAAAGGTGCAGTTCATGCAAGACAGCCCAAGAATTTACAGGAACTGGAGGCTTTTTGCCAAGAGGAATGGGCAGTTTTACCATCTGAGAAGATACATACAAATACCACAAAAGACTTCAAGCTGTCATTGATGTTAAAGGGGGCAATACACGGTATTAAGAACTGGGGTATGTAAACTTTTTATCAGGGTCATTTAGGTTGTTTCTGTTGTCATTATGATTTAAAAAGAGTAAACACAGTTGATTGATAATAAATGGCTTCAGCCAAACACTAACATGAGTGAAAGAAAAGTTTTAGTATTAGCATTCATATTCTCTGAAAAATGGCCAAGAAATCATAAATTCTGCCAGGGTGTGTAAACTTCTGAGCACAACTATAGATAGATAGATAGATAGATAGATAGATAGATAGATAGATAGATAAACCACCCTGTTCAAGCTTCTTATCAAGCTGCTTGGTAAGCTGTAGGGATGAGCCAAACACCCCCCTGTTCGGTTCACACCAGAACATGCGAACAGGCAAAAAAATTTGTTCGAACATGCAAACACCGTTAAAGTCTATGGTACACGAACATGAAAAATCAAAAGTGCTAATTTTATAGGCTAATATGGAAGTTATTGTCATAAAAACTGTTTGGGGACCCGGGTCCTGCCCCAGGGGACATGTATCAATGCAAAAAAAAAGTTTTAAAAACTGCAGTTTTTTTGGGAGCAGTGATTTTAATAATGCTTAAAGTGAAACAATAAAAGTGAAATATTCCTTTAAATTTTGTACCTGGGGGTGTCTAAAGTATGCCTGTAAAGTCGCGCATGTTTCCCGTGTTTAGAATTGTCCCTGCACAAAATGTAATTTCTGAAGGAAAAAAAGTCATTTAAAACCACTCGCGGCTATGATGAATTGTCGGCTCCCAGGCAATACAGATCAAAGTCATTGAAAAAACGGCAGGGGTTCCCCCCATAGTCCCCCCCACAGTCCATGAGGACAAGGGCCTCATCCCCACAACCCTTGCCCGGTGGGGGTGACGTCACGGGGCGGGTCATCCGTCCTTATCATAGGGAACCCCGGGGGTTCCCTATGATAAGGACGGGTGACCCCATCCCCTCTTACGCGTCAGGGGGGTTTCGTTCCTGCTGGAGAGGGGAGACTGCAGTGTCGCTGCACGGCTGTCGAGAGAGAACACCCAATAGTGCTGCGATACCCCCTGTGGTTCAACTCAAGCCGGAGATGACAGTGCCACCTACAGGCAACAGGGAACACTGCAGCCAGGCAATATCACACCAGAGTAGAAGCAAGGTAAATTGGGGAGGGCGCTACACAAGTATAACAATATACAGTCCCAATGGTGTTAGTGGCACCTTCACCAACAAAGTGGATGGCACCCTTAGACTGCTTTCACACTGAGGCGCTTTGCAGGCGCTATTGCGCTAAAAATAGCACCTGCAATGCGCCCTGAAAGAGCCGCTCCGTTCTATCCAGTGTGAAAGCCTGAGGGCAATGGGGTAGCGCCTCCAGACTGCCCGCAAAACGCTGCAAAGGGTTTAACCCTTTTTCGGCCGCTAGCGGGGGTTAAAAACGCAACGCTAGCAGCCGAAAATCTTGGCAAACACGACGGTAAAACACCGCTAAAAATAGCGGCGCTTTACCGCCAGCGCACCAAGTGCCTCAGTGTGAAAATACCCTTACTGATATTTCGTCACCAAGTAGTAAAAATGCACATCACCACATGGATATGCTGTCTAATCACAGGATTGCAATTAACGCATTTAAATTGATGTTCATCCACAGTTTTATCTGTCTCTCATCACAGATTTTTTTACTGTTTTGGTTGATTATTTTCAGAGCTTTGTATTTTCTCCATGGGCTGAAGCTGGTGATAAAATAAATCAATTCCTTAAATGATTAATAGATATCTACATATAAGGTGGACATTTCCTTAAAAATAGGTTGCATCGTAAATGCTTTGATGCATTAGATGATTTTAAATACAACATGAAAAAAATGTACAACGCACATTCTCAGTAAATGTATTTTAATATAAATCCAGTGACAAACATTTCTCTCCAAATCATCTAAAAATAAATATTTATTAAAAACACAATGATTGATTTAACTTCATTTACTAGCAAACCTAAGTTTGATCTCTGATCTCACATTTCTATAAATCAATTATTATCCAAGCAACTGGAATGTGATATTTTAAATAATTACAACTGGGAATTTACCCTGCTAGGCAGCTCCAAACTAATATTGTTATAACTTCAGCAAACAGTGCCTTCAACTTTAATAAACTTCTCTCACGCAATTGACTGTGCTGGATTTTATTGTATTTTATGGTACACAGATTTTTGTTTTGATCTGTGAAATTCTTATGTTAGAAACTTTCAATTACATTAGTGGAACTTATAAAGTTCACAAGCAAAGACTTTTTATGAGTACACAAGAACCTTGAAAAAAGGCTTCTAAAACAAAAAACCATATGTCTTAAAATAAAATATATTTAGAAATGCTCTCTTTACAGAAAAGATGAGTGAGTTTTTTTGGAACCAAAATACGAAAGACTAAGAAAGGGGCAGTCAGACAGGGTCTGGGGTGAACTACATCAAAGGTGTGTGTGCAATAATTGAGGTGTAATAAATTAAAGAATTTTAAGATTTCACACTCATCTTAAATCCTTAATTTTCTGCAAATTTTGTTAAAATTTAGGTTATTACAAAAATGTATCTCTTCATCAAATGTCCCTTAACCACTTCAATACGAGGCACTTACACCTCCTTCCTGCCCAAGCCAATTTTTAGCTTTCAGCGCTGTTGCACTTTGAATGACAATTGCGCGGTCATGCTACACTGTATCATTTTGTTCCCACAAATAGAGATTTCTTTTGGTGGTATTTGATCACTGCTGGGGTTTTTATTTTTTGCGCAACAAATAAAAAAAGACCGAAAATTTTGAAAAAAAATGTTTTTTCTTTGTTTCTTTTATAAAATTTTGTAAATAAGTACGTTTTCTCCTTCAATGACGGGCACTGATATGGCTGCACTGATGGGCACTGATAAGGTGGCACTGATGGGCACTGATGAGGTGTCACCAATGAGGGGGCACTGATGAGGTGGCACTGATGAGCATTGATGATGGGCACTGATAGGTGGCACTGATGGGCACTGATAGGCAGCACTGGTATGTGGCACTGATGGGCACTCATAGGCAGCACTGATGGGCACTCATAGGTGGCACTGATGGGCACTGAAAGGCTGCACTGATGGGTACTTACGGGTGGCACGAATGGGCACTGATAGGTGGGCACTGATGCTGGTTTGTTGTCACTGCAACTGGTGTGGCAGTGAGCAGGGGCATTGTTGCTGGCTGCACTGATATGGTGACACTGTGACTGGTGTGATGTTATCAGGGACACTATTGTTAACTGCACTTGTGAGTGAGGCCCACAGAGACAGGGAGCTCACCCCCTAGAGAGCAGCTTAGAAACCAACAGCCATTTAGTTACCTCTCACTCTTCTCACTTTGATTCCCAGGGAGTTAACCCCTTAGACCCTCTCTCTCTCAAGGTGATTAGCCATTACAGCATGGGGGCACCATGTCTTGCCAGTCTTCCATGTACCACCCCGGGCATTTAATACAGAAATATCAAGATCACTTTTTTACCAAATTTATTTCACTATACACACATTGCAGGAAGCAACTACTTTGTACCTGTTGGAAGGTCTTGCCTCCGTGACTACCCAGGCCAGGCCCCGAGGTGGACCCTGTGCCTCACCGGATTCCAATATGAGTATCAAGCTATGAGGTGGGGACACAAAGTACATTTGACCTTCTACAAAACAGGGTCACTTTCACCTCCACCCTCCACAGTCACTCGTTTGCTATTCAGCCTGGCCGCCATCCCTGGAAAGTGTGCCAGAAAACCTAAGGGTTAAAGTGTGAACAACTGTTCAATCACTAAGTTCTGACCTTAACGGTGAACCCTATTAACCACTTAAGCACCGGACCATTTTGGCTGGTTAAAGACCAGGCCCCTTTTTGCGATTCGGCACTGCGTCGATTTATCTGACAATTGCGCGGTCGTGCGACTTGGCTCCCAAACAAAATTGACGTCCGTTTTTTCCCACAAATAGAGCTTTCTTTTAGTGTTATTTGATCACCTCTGCGGTTTTTATTTTTTGCGCTATAAAGTTCAGTTTAGGCCGATACGTATTCTTCTACATATTTTTGGTAAGAAAAAATCGCAATCGGTGTTTATTGATTGTTTTGCGCAAAAGTTATAGCGTTTACAAAATAGGGGATAATTTTATGGCATTTTTATAATTTTTTTTTTTTTTACTAGTAATGGCGGCGATCAGTAATTTTTATCGGGACTGCGATATTATGGCGGACACATCGGACACTTTTGACACCATTTTGGGGCCATTGTCATTTTTACAGCGATCAGTGCTATAAATATGCACTGATTACTGTGAAAATTACACTGGCAGTGAAGGGGTTAACCTGTAGGTGGCACTGTAGGGGTTAAGTGTGACCTAATGTGTGATTATAACTGAAGGGGGGCATGGCTTGGCGTGTGACGTCACTGATCGTCGTTCCCTATGACAGGGAACAGACGATCACTGCCACTGCCACTGCCACTAGGAAGAACGGGGAAAGGTTTGTTTACACTCCCCATTCTTCAGCTCTGTAACCCGATCGCGGGACACCGGCAGCGATCGGGTCCGCGGGTCCCGCGGGCGTGGTCACAGAGCTCAGGATGCACTGTGCAGCATGCAGTGCATTGCAGGGTGTTCAGCGGGGCGGACACCCACCGTATGCCCTGCAAATTTGGGTGTTCGCAGAACGGGAGAACTGGCAATGTTTAGGTCAAATTTTTGCTTGGCCCAAACCGTTCACCCAACTCTAACTCCTCCATCTTAGGATTCTTCTGGTACACTATGGTTGCACTGGGGTTTAATAAAGCCATTTCTGATAGTAAAGGCACAACAAATTCTCATTCCAACAATGTTCTTGTTTACTAGAAAGTTCAAGGTGCTTCAACACATTTCACATCATTCTTCATATATGAAACAAAAAATACAACAAAAATAGTCTTTACGCTAGAAATGAACAATCCAAAGTGATAACACACTGACCAAGAAATCCCTTAACGAGAATGCGTAATGTGAAACAATCTGGCCAGCACCATACTCCTTGCAGCTCAGTGATCAACGGGAAATTGATAGCTGTGAAAACAAAAGGGAATACGAGCGCACAGGCTCATGGTACAATAACATATTTTATTGGATATAAAGTCAATACACTCACAAGTGAAGGTGAATAAACAGCGTCAAACAGTTCCTCCAATAGAGAGCCTTGGCGAGGGACACATCCGTGCTTCAGAGTAAATGAGAAGACCGCTGGATGGCTGGATGGACTGGCTCCACAGACACAGGCTCATCAAGCAGCTGCTAACAGGCCGCAAGTGAGCCGCTCACTGACTGAAGAAACAGTCGGTCAGAAGAGGGCTGTGGGGCGCCTACAACACTTGTCCCAGGGAGAGCTTTAGTGAAGCCAACTGATAGAGGACACTGTAGTTGTCAGGATAACATGTTTTGGAGGGCGTGGCCTCCTTCCTCAGATCCGTTCCCTGTTATTCAGAGAGCCCTTTTGTAGTTGAAATTAATTGGCCTGGGTATAATCAAAATGCATCGAACTTCAACTAAAAAACATATGGGGGCTAGTATGACAACTAGAATACATTGAAGAACAGCATACATACAGTACAATATGTCTAAGATATATTTTTTTCCTTTTCTTACATAAATATGTAAAGCACTGTGTAAATTGACAGTACTATCTATATAAGTACCTGTGATAAATAAAAATAAATAAATGTTAGGTGATGTGAGGGCAAGGTCAAAGTTAGAGCAATAATTCTAGCACCAGACTTCCTGCTTAACTCTAAACTGCTAACCCGTAAAGGCTTTAAGAAAATGTCCACTATGGATAATTTAAAGTACAGTAGTTTGTTGCAATTCCATGGGCGTGCATGTGACATGTTTGGTATCTATTTGCTCACCATAACTTCATATTTATATTTTATAAAAAAAACAATATTACAATTAATTAAAGCGGAGGTCCACCCTGAAAAAATCTTTACACTAAAAATCCTAAAAAAAAAAAAAAAAAATTAATAGGAATTTTTTTTTTTATACTCACCCTAAATGCCTGTTGCTATGCGGAAGTCCCCTAATCTGCCTCTAATGTTCCTCTTCTCCGTCCGCGGTGGGTCTCCTTGCGCTTCCTCTTCTTGTGAATGGGCCGCGCTGCCTTCTGGGAACTGTGTGTATCCCAGGAGGCAAGCCGCCCATTCACAAAGCGTTGTGCGAGTGGCGCATGCGCAGTAGGAAACAGGCAGTGAAGCCTTACGGCTTCACTGCCTGTTTCCCCTACTCAGGATGGAGGAGCCGGGACCTGCCAGCAGCGATCGATCGCCATGTCAGGACCGACATCGTGGGCGAGTAGGACAGGTAAGTGTCCTTATTAAAAGTCACCAGCTACACTGTTAGTAGCTGCTGACTTTTTTTTTTTCTGCACCTCCGCTTTAAGTGAATTTTATTCTCCAGAGACTTAGCTTTCAGAAAATATTTATTGTTTGGGGGTTCTCTAGCAAAAAAAAATGCAGATTTTTACATGTAAATGAGAAATGTCAGAATTTGCTTGGTGAAGTGGTTAACCACAACCAACATATATTTGCATAAACGTAAGATGAAGAGCTGTATGTGTTTAGTCAGTCCATTGTGGATAAAGACTAGACATGTGCGGTTTGTTTCGTTCCGAATTTAAATTCGGACTAACTTTCATTATTCGGAAATTCGGATGTATCCGAATTTCCAAATTTGAATAGTACCGAATTTAAAAGAATCCGAAATAATGAAATTCGAATTCAGACAAAAATTTTAATTCAATTCGTTTTCGAATAGCTTTCGAATAGTTTTTGAATTCAAATAGTTTTCCAATTTCCAAAGAGAATAAAATAGAATAGAAAATAAAGGAATAGAATAGAAAAAAAATATATATCTTTTTTTTTCTATTCTATTCCTTTATTTTCTATTCTATTTTATTATTTTTGGAAATTGGAAAACTATTTGAATTCGAAAACGTTTTGAATTCGAAAACTTCTCAAATTCGAAAACTTTTTGAATTCGAAAACTATTCAATTTGAAAATGATTTGAAATTTTTTCGAATTCGAAAACTATTCGAAATTGATTTGAAAACTTTTCGAATAGATTCGAAAACGAATAAACAAAATGAATCCCGAAAACGAATTAAACAAATGAAACTAATTTAACTAAATTAATTTATGTAAATAACGAATCAAAACGAAACAAAACGAAACAAATTTTTAGTTCTGCACATGTCTAATAAAGACCCTTTTGGCATGTTTCATACAAAAAAGCTTCTTCTGGAGTAGGGTACTGAAATAATAACAAATCAAAACAAAAGCAATTCAGTACTATCTGTAATCATTTTTTTTATTTGCACTAACATACGTTTTTTCAGGACAAGCTTTTGGGGAGTGCCCCCTTCATCAAGGTCCAAGCAGTGCCAATGTATGAAGTTTAGCAGAGTGTTAATAGGACAATCTCTAAGACAAGAACAAAAAATAAAAAAATAAATGAGCAAACATACACAGCAAAGGTAATTAAGCTTGGATACCTGGAGAGATAAGGCAGAGAAAGGCTATGGAGTTGGAGGGGGAGAAAAGTCACAGAAATTAGAGTAGTCATAACAATTTTGAATTTGGATTTAGGAAACTAAGGTCCTACATTTAGACCATGATCTTTTGTGTCAAACAGAATTAGTGTCATGGATATGCAGTAGTGTTTGTCTGCCATCTTACCTTCCTCCTCATGTGTTCATCTAGAGACCAGACCTCCTTCACCTGGCTTCCTTTATAATCTCCTCCCAGCCTGACTCCACCCCAGGCCCTATCACTGAACACTATATTAACCTGTGCACTGCAAGCCTGCTTCGCTGATCAACGTGTTTGTTAGGCATTGTGTGTTTGGGTTCCTGCCTGCCGTGTGCTACGTCTGTCTCTCTGTTACGTTATTGGCTTGTCCCCGACCATCCCTGTCTGCTCGTGACCCTTGACCTTCGGCTCGCTCTTCGTTATCCTTGTCTGCTTGTGGCCCCTGACCTTCGGCTTGTTATTCGGTTCTCTCTATCGTGTGCTGCTGCTTCCCCTTATCCTACGGGGCGTGAGCTAGGAAACTCCAGGGGCCGCGACCTGGTCCCAGCCTGCAGCGTAACATCCTCACCACTAGAGGCCCTGGAGAAGACCAGCTGGGTCTTAGACTCCGCGCCCTGGGGAATCTTGGCTCTCGCTTCCGTTGGGATCCCGGTTGTGCTCCTCTGGTCCCGCTTTCCACAACCACCCAGTTTCCTATCCACAGAAGCCAGCCATAGGGTTCACTACCTCGCGGTGCACTCCTGTCCCCCTACGGTGTGCATCTGTCACCTGGCCACAGGTGACCCTGACAGTTTGATCAGCCATGAACCCGGCTGACATCCCGCTACCCGCGGATGATCCATTGCAGGGCATAGTTTGCAGACTTGAAACCCAGGAATCGAATCAGACTCAGGTGATGCGATTCCTCCAGGATCTGGCTTCTCGCTTCGAGCAGCTTCAGGCCTCCTTGGGAACCCTGAATCCGCAACCTCAAATACAATCAGCGGCTGCACCTATTGCACCAGTCGCAGCCACACACTCGCTACAACTGCCAGCTCCGTCCCGTTTCTCTGGGGACTCCAAGGCTTGCAGGGGGTTCCTTAGCCAATGCACGATTCATTTTGAGCTCCAGCCCCAAAACTTCCTGTCTGATCGGGCTAAGGTAGCCTATATCATTTCCCTCCTCTCTGGTGAAGCTTTAGCCTGGGCAGCCCCTCTGTGGGAACTGAATGATCCAGTGGTTTCTAGCCTGTCTGGCTTCTTGAAACTTTTTCGGAATATCTTCGAAGAACCGGCTCGTGTCTCTTCAGCGGCCAGCGCCCTTTTACGTCTCCGCCAAGAGTCTGCTTCTGTGGGACAGTATGCGCTTCATTTCCGCATACTGTCGGCTGAGTTGAGCTGGAACAATGAGGCCTTAGTCGCAACCTTTTTGCATGGCCTGTCTGATAGAGTGAAGGATGAATTAGCAGGAAGAACCATCCCCACTGATCTGGCCGGCGTTATCTCCTTGTGTAACCAGATCGATATTCGCTTTCAGGAGAGGACCTTAGAAAAGCAACGCCAGCACTCCTTGGTTCTTAGTCAGCCTGAGCTCCCCTCTCTTCGACCCGTAGAGCATCTCCTACCAGCTGAGGAACCCATGCAGCTGGGTCGGACCAGGCTATCCCCCGAGGAACGTGCTAGGCGCAGAACTCTTGGTCTGTGTCTTTACTGTGGGGGCAAAGGTCATTTTCTTGACACTTGCTCTCTTTGTCCAGAAAAACGTTCGGGTCCACTTCATCTGGAAAGTGGAGTATTGGACCCAGAAATATCACCTTCCCCTTCTCGTCTTCTGCTTTCTGTGTTCCTTCATGTTGGTGCTTCTTCTCATTCGGTCTCAGCATATCTGGATTCCGGAGCCGCTGGTAATTTCATGGACTGGGAAATCGCATCGTCCATGAGACTTACTCTTTTGCCCCTCACCACGCCTTTGGTGGTCTTGGCGATTGATGGTACTGTTCTCCCAGGGGGACCTATCCGCTTCCAGACCCTCCCTGTTAAGATGTCGGTAGGGACACTCCACCAGGAGTGGATATCCTTCCTTATCTTACCCAAGGCCTCAACGCCTATAATTTTGGGTCTCCCATGGTTACAGCTCCATTCTCCTCATGTGGACTGGACTACTGGACAGATCCTGGCTTGGGGTCCCTCCTGTTCCTCGTCCTGCCTACCCAAGGTTGCCCCCTGTGAATCTGAGCCGGTCATTCATTCCAGGTTGCATAACCATTTACATTTCTCTGTCCCTAACCACCCTTGGACGCACAGCCAGGCTAGCTTGTCTACAAGTCCTGCAGTCGCTACGTCTTGCGATGCGATTCAGGTAGTCGCTACACCTGACTCAGCTATTCACTCTGCCTCTGTACTAGTTATGCCAGTCCAGCCCATGCCCAGTGAGCCTCTCACTTTTTCTTGTTCGGGACATTCTGCTTGTCCTTCAGCTATTCAGCTTGACTCCGGCGACATGTCACCTTCTAACCAACCTGACTTCAGGGTTCCACTGACATCTGCCCAGTCTGATGGTCCTGTGCAAGATGACCAGTTCCCCTTTAAGGGTATAGGGGACCCTCCTCAGATTCCTGTTGATCCTCTCATGCCCTTGCTTATTCCTAGAGAGCCTTTGGTCCTCAATAGATCTTCTTGTCATCTCCCTACCTCGTTTTCGGTCTCTGAGGATAATTTTAAGTACGAGGTTAGACAAGTTCTGGATTCTCGGCTCTGCAGAGGCATTCTTCAGTACCTTGTGCATTGGAGAGGTTTTGGTCCTGAGGAGGCGTCTTGGATCGCTGCATCTGATGTCGCTGCACCTCATCTGTTGAGAAGGTTTCATCAGAGATTTCCCTTTAAGCCTGGGTCCAGGCGGGGGAGGGCCCATAAGAGGGAGGGTACTGTCATGGATATGCAGTAGTGTTTGTCTGCCATCTTACCTTCCTCCTCATGTGTTCATCTAGAGACCAGACCTCCTTCACCTGGCTTCCTTTATAATCTCCTCCCAGCCTGACTCCACCCCAGGCCCTATCACTGAACACTATATTAACCTGTGCACTGCAAGCCTGCTTCGCTGATCAACGTGTTTGTTAGGCATTGTGTGTTTGGGTTCCTGCCTGCCGTGTGCTACGTCTGTCTCTCTGTTACGTTATTGGCTTGTCCCCGACCATCCCTGTCTGCTCGTGACCCTTGACCTTCGGCTCGCTCTTCGTTATCCTTGTCTGCTTGTGGCCCCTGACCTTCGGCTTGTTATTCGGTTCTCTCTATCGTGTGCTGCTGCTTCCCCTTATCCTACGGGGCGTGAGCTAGGAAACTCCAGGGGCCGCGACCTGGTCCCAGCCTGCAGCGTAACATCCTCACCACTAGAGGCCCTGGAGAAGACCAGCTGGGTCTTAGACTCCGCGCCCTGGGGAATCTTGGCTCTCGCTTCCGTTGGGATCCCGGTTGTGCTCCTCTGGTCCCGCTTTCCACAACCACCCAGTTTCCTATCCACAGAAGCCAGCCATAGGGTTCACTACCTCGCGGTGCACTCCTGTCCCCCTACGGTGTGCATCTGTCACCTGGCCACAGGTGACCCTGACAATTAGCATTCTTAATTCAGAAGTTTTCCTTTCCTGAGTTATTTTAAAATTTCCTTTAGGAGCCAAAACATTCCAGTCTTGCAGTGTGGTCTGGTTGTGAGAAATTATGTCCCACAGGTGTGCAGAACTCATCTTCCTTACGCTCTTTAATTGTGTGTCTGTGCAAATGAATTTGTGCTTATAATTTCTGTCCTGCTTCACCAACGTAAGATCCTTGCTTGCATTTTTTTGCATTGGGTAAGATACACAACATTACTGGAGGTGCAGCTGTATGATCCTGTGATATTGAAAGTCCCTTTTGTGTGACTTTTTTTGATGGATTGATTTGGCTGCACAGTTTGAAGCGTTTTTTGTTGCATGCTCTTGCTCCTTCATTTGTGAAGTCATAGTTAGGCCATTCACACTGGCTCAAAAATTGCTGCTGCTACAGGAGTTTTGTGTTCTGCCCGTAGAAGCAGCTCAATGTTATCCTATGTGTCCATGCACATTAGGACGCTAAAAGGCATATTTTGAGCTCATAGTTTAGAGGCAAGAATAAAAAAAAAACTTCTGGTTTGTGTTTCTGATTGAAGCTTTCTGGCAGAAAAAACGCTAAACTCTCCTAAACCTGTCTAAACTATGTACATAAAACACTGTATATGAACGTTTTTTTTCTACCAAAAGAAACTGGTATTTGCCCAGTGTGCATGGAGAATGAAGTTTCCTGCTGATTCGTTTCTGTCTGGGGTTGGGTGGTTGCCTGAAAGTCAGCATTGGGGGTTGCTGAAATATTTCTTTCAGGATTTCATCCTCTGTTATGATGGGTTGTAAATCTTTGATTATCTTTCTTATCCCCTCTAATTCAGGATTGTATGGGATTACTAGAGTTGCACAGTTATTTGTTTTTTTTCTCTTAGTATTGGAATAGATTTTCTCTTTGGGTTTTTTAGGGCCATGCTTATGCTGGTCAACTAAATAGTTCTTGCAAGTTTGTCTGGTGTGACAATAAAGAAACAATCTTCATCAGCACCTTTTGGAATCCAGTGTGCAATCAATTTATTTCTACCTTATTCTGGTTTTGATGGTTTTGTCTTTGTACTCTTTCTAATGGAAGGAGTCTGCTAGTGTTCTGAGATGTTTATTTATGTCTTCTAGCTCTGAGCATACGGTAGCATCTGATGGCCTGTTTAGTGTTCTTAGGGTGGAAGCTTAAATGTTGGCAATAATTGCATCTGTCAGTAGGTTTCCTGTATATTGAGGTGTCCAGCTTGTCATCGCTGATGTATACTGTGGTGTCCAGGAAATTGACACATGTGTGTATCACCCGGGCCACTTTTCTCTCCTGTCTTTGGCTCACTCACAGGGGGAAAAGGCGCACAAGGCCACCGTGCCCGTACCTTCTGGTTTGCAGAGGTTAGGCACATTTATAACTTATGGGTCTTGCAGCAAGGTTCTCCTCAAAGTTGGTTCTCGTCCCTTAGAATGTAAAGGACAAGTCTCTATATCCCCAAGTAACTCCAAGGTCCAACGTAGAGTTTATTTATTTATTTTTTGATTCAAACGTTTTTTATTTCAAAATGCCTAGGTTATACATAAAGCATAAGTCATACATATGCAAACAATAGTATACATTCAGAGGAAACTGTCTATAGCTTTAACAGATAGATAGAAACAAGAGCAGAGGCCTCTTGTTAGTCCTAAATCTATGGAGAGTAGTAACTGTCGGCATATCTGTAGAGAAACTAATTAAAGCTGGAGGCGGGTTCCGCTCCCCCCAACACCCC
The DNA here is from genome assembly GCA_029206835.1 of Rana muscosa. NCBI lineage: Eukaryota > Metazoa > Chordata > Amphibia > Anura > Ranidae > Rana > Rana muscosa. The sequence continues at coordinate 1,002,822,250 of CM055122.1, read as the reverse complement.
GAGTGGGATCTAACTGTGTTGGAAGGGGGATCCCAGAACATCCCATTATTCCGATCCCCGTCAACCTGGGGGAGGCTTATACTGGATTTTAAACACAATTAAATTGTTGACTACTCATGCTCTACCTGAGATCTTGCAAACCAGACCTTTAATCCTAAAAAAAACACTAGCATAGATAAAAAAGGAAAAAAGTGGAAAGAAAAACACAGAGGCTCAGAGCGAGCAGAAAGGAAAAAGAAAGAAGAGTGAATAGAGGGAACATCACATGAAACGCTGAGAATGCACTAATCCGGCTTGGAGAGAGAGCCGATGAGGACTCCCATCTGTTGGGCCCATGGTCCCCATACCGTTTCGAACTTGTCAGTTGTGTTTAGTAATATACTGGAAAGCTTTTCTTGCGACATTATCCAGGATATTTTCTTTTTAGCCGCAGGAAAATAGACCTTTGGTTGTTTCCAGGCCCTAGCCACCGTAAGCTTTGCGCCCAACAATATAAAATGAGTCAACCTTTGGGAGGGTTTGGGAATCCCTGGGATTTGAGCATTTAGGAGGGCAATCGTCGGGGTCCTGGGGATCTGACTTCCAGCCAGCCTGTTAATTAAGTTAAAAATGTTCTTCCAGAAGGGGCGTATTCTAGGGCATTCCCACTATATGTGGGCCATTGTGCCTATATGTCGGCAACCTCTAAAACATAGAGGATCCGCTACGGGGTAGATCGAGGCCAGTCTGGAAGGGGTATAGTACCACCGAGAAATCACTTTAAGGCTAGCCTCCATCAGTGCAGTGTTAAGGATACCTTTAAAAGACCGGAAGCATGCATTCTGCCAGCCCTCCAGGTCCCACTGGAATTGGAAGTCAGATTCCTAGGCAGTCATAAAGGCCTCCTTAGAGGTCGCAGAGATAAGCGACGAGTAGATCACTGAGATCCCCCCCTCTGGTCCCTGGCTTGACCACACCACAACTCATAGTCGGTAAACTTTGGTGGGATGGGTTTTTCTTTTCAAAGGAAATGTAGAAAGTGTGATATTTGGCCAAACCTGAATCTTTCCGAGTCGGGCAGATCCAGTTTTTTGATACAGTGGTTTAGGGTGAAGGGGCCTGCTGCTGTAAAGAATTGCCCAATTCGGTAAAGTCCCTTGTCCAGCCACCATTTGACTGCTAAGACGTTTTTCCCGGGAGGAAAGTTCGGTTGAGGTTGTTGAAGAGGTGAGTCTGTATGAGGATACTAAAGGAGTTGACGAACGTAGCCTATCCCATAGGGCGAAAGAGTGGGAAAGGGTTATTTCTACAAGGCTTAAGACTTGTTCAGTACGTGTGTTCATACTTGTTAGGCGAGAGTGACAGTTGACTAATAAATTAATAGGTATGTGGAGCATGGGGATAGCACGTAAAAAGAAAAGAAACAGAATGTTTATAGGGAAACGTGAAAATAGAGAAACAAGGTACCAGTGAACAGATGAGTGAAAGGCGAAACGCGTCGATATTTACTCTATGCCATGTCACAGTGTCTATGTTTAACCCCTTTTTTTTACTATAATATATCATAATTAACCTATCCACCATTGTTATGTCGTTTTGAGGTTATTATTGCATCATTGGGTTACATGCCCTAGGTCCTTTACTATGTTTATCATGCTGAAACAATTATGTACTATATTGTTTAGATGATTTCTATTGTGACCTATTTTATTAAAAATATATTTTTTTACTGTTCTACAATGTGCATGTATGCCTTCTGTATTATAAATAACTATGTCTATTTTGGTTGGTTTGTTTTACCTAGTAATGCGCTTCATATAAAGTCCCACCTTCCTCCTTTATTCCATATTACCAGGGATGGAGGCTTATATTCGGTATTGCCTCATATAAAGTCCCAACTTCTTTACTTGTTTGCATTAGTATATTGTAATGCTGGCTCTGATTAATTATTGCTGGTTATTATGGTATACTAGTAGGGGGTTCCAGAAGCAGGGCAGATAGAGTGGACATGCTATACATGCCCTGTGTACAATGATGACATTTTTTGGGTGTGCCTGCAACTAGTTAAAGTGGCTTTAAACCCAAAACCAAAAATGGATTATATTGCAGCTTACCAATCATTAGATGTGGTGGTATCTTTTTTCCCTTTATTTTCACCTGGTGATAGGGCCTGTAACACACTTCCGGTATTAATGAGACACAACTCTGGATAAATGAGAACGTGAAGCACAGCAGATAGCAGCATTGTCAGTCTGAGGGGAGGGTAATGTCAAATGTATTAGCAGGTTTAAATACACTAAACAAACTAAAGCCAAACTCCAGCTCAAACTTTATAATCAATTACAGCAACCCCTGTCAGTGGTAAATGGATTTTCTCATTCACATACATATATTCTGCTGGAGAGCTTGTCCTTTTGAAAAAAAAACAGAGTTGCTGGCTGGATTACCATGAAGATGAAAATAGAAAAAAGAAAACCAAAGCAGCCATCACAGCTAAGAATTGGTAAGCTGCAATATAATAAATGCTTGCTTTGGGGTTTAATGCAGCTTTAAAAAAGACATCTATTAATTAATTAGGACATGGTAAAACCTGATGTACAAATGTCAGCACAGGGCACCAGGACCAGACCCCTCCCCAAGAGATCAATGGTGAGATGGATGTGACAGGCAACCACTTACCTGCAGAAGAAGCCCGCAATGTCATCACGTCCATCTTCAACCCCTCTTCCTTCCAGTGCCATGGACTCTGCTATTGGCCGGAGTCGTGTGCCGTCAGTCCCACGCTTGCGCGCGGGAGCCGACGGTCACAGCACAAGCACTATAGAAACGGCACAATCGTGCCCTTTCTTCGGTGTGCATGCACCGATGATGTCGGCGCCGGCGTAAATGGCGAATATCTCCTAAACCGTAGAGGTTTAGGAGATATTTCCAGTACCTACAGGTAAACCTTATTATAGGCTTACCTGTAGGGAAAAGTGGTTGTACAGGGTTTACAACCACTTTAAATATCTGTAATATAACATGGGTGTATTTATTATTTTATCCCAAAGAGTGGACTTAGTATTTTAAGGTCCTTGTGTGGGCACTTTGTGCTATGGGGATGACAATCCCTCTCTCTGACAATCTTCTGCCAGCTTTTTTGCTAATGGTAATTGCCCAGAAATATTATACTGGTTTAACAAAGGTCATTGTGAAACAATTGCAGCCAGCAACAATTAGGATAATGTGAAATGCACATGCAGCTGTTTTGACAGAGTAATGTAAGAGGGCTCGAGGACAGGCTTTAAAAAAATAGATTGCAGAGAGACAAAAAATAGAAAACATGCCTTGTAGCAAGCACACATGCAATCCCTTTATGACTGTAGACAGTGCATGTGGACAGGCTGGAAAGAGACTGAAGGACACATATCAGCTGCATTAGCATGTGACAATCCTTCCATTCCTGTTGGAAATATAAGCTCAATGACATCTCCTGGGATTCCCTGTGACTTCATAGACATGAATGGTATGGAGAGGGGCTGCACATTCCCTTTCCTGGCCTGCCAGAGTGCATTATCAGATAAGGATCTAGTATCTATTTTGGGTGGACCCCACACTTTTCCATGTTTTTTTGTATGGGGTTCCCCTTTAAACTCAGACTTCCAGGGCCTGGTATGTATTTGGGGGGTACCACATGGCTTTTTTTTTTTAAACTATCCCATATTTTAACAGCATTAAGCGCTATTTATGAGAATTAATGGCAATTAGGTCAGGTGAGTGTTACTCTGAAGAGAGTGGGATACACGTTTCACTTTGGTGGTGGATTTATGGTGCATCATGTCCAGCAACTGGCAGCAAGAAACACTCATTCTGTGATACTAATATGGACTTTTATTTAAAGGACTGTTTTGTCTATTTTTATATTTTTATATTTATTCACTTGTTTTAATTATTTGTTTGCGCTACTGTGTCATTCTTGTTTGTTATTGATGATTTTTCACTCTCATGAATATATTTTGAATACTAACTAGCAGCATTGATAGGAGTATCACTGGATATTGAGTTTTATCACTTTATGAGCGCAGTGGAATTCTGCAATTATCCCACTTTTTTGTTTACATTTTCCTGTCAGCTGGGCATCTTTGGTTAACAGATGAATGAACTGGGTGGGGATGCATCACTGGATTACAGTACAGCTGCTGGCTTTCTAACATCCAACCTGAGCTGTAATAGCACAATTTTGGGGAGGGGAAGATAACAAGAAAAATTTGGTTGATAGCATTATTTGCAGGGCTTGTGGAATTTTTTTTTTTTTTTATATGATCCAGTCTCCAGTGCAGAAGACAGGTAGATTCATTGCTCACAAAACACCTTCTGTGTTGAAGGTCCTTTTAGATAGTTCACACAGTGCACTGGCTGCAGTGGAAGCCAGAGATTCCTATAAATACTATGACGCTCCAGCCAGTGGTCCAGCCTGGACACCCATTACTCCATGGTAGTCATAAAAAGGCTGTTAAGTCTGTGTACTGTGAATGCAGCGGTGGATAGAGATGTCCCGAACTATTCGCCGGCAAATAGTTCCCAGCGAACATAGCTTGTTCGCGTTCGCCGCGGCGGGCGAACATATGCAATGTTCGGTCCCCCCCCCTATTCGTCATCATTGAGCAAACTTTGACCCTGTACCTCACAGTCAGCAGACACATTCCAGCCAATCAGCAGCATACCCTCCCTCCCAGACCCTCCCACCTCCTGGACAGCATCCATTTTAGATTCATTCGGAAGCTGCAGTCTTAGTGAGAGGAGGGACAGTGTAGCTGCTGCTGATTTAATAGGGAAATCTATAGCTAGGCCAGTGTATTCAGTGTCCACTCCAGTCCTGAAAGACTCATCTGATCTCTGCTGTAAAGACAGCGTCCTGACAGCACCCCAAAAAGCCCTTTTTAGGGCTAGTACATCAGTCTGCTTTTTTTTTTTCCTCTGTAATCTAATTGCAGTTGCCTGCCAGCGTGTGTGTATTCAGTGTCCACTCCAGTCCTGAAAGACTCATCTGATCTCTGCTGTAAGGACAGCGTCCTGACAGCACCCCAAAAAGCCCTTTTTAGGGCTAGTACATCAGTCTGATTTTTTTTTTTCCTCTGTAATCTAATTGCAGTTGCCTGCCAGCGTGTGTGTATTCAGTGTCCACTCCAGTTCTGAAAGACTCATCTGATCTCTGCTGTAAGGACAGCGTCCTGACAGCACCCCAAAAAGCACTTTTTAGGGCTAGTACATCAGTCTGCTTTTTTTTTTTCCTCTGTAATCTAATTGCAGTTGCCTGCCAGCGTGTGTGTATTCAGTGTCCACTCCAGTCCTGAAAGACTCATCTGATCTCTGCTGTAAGGACAGCATCCTGACAGCACCCCAAAAAGCCCTTTTTAGGGCTAGTACATCAGTCTGCTTTTTTTTTTTTCCTCTGTAATCTAATTGCAGTTGCCTGCCAGCATGTGTGTATTCAGTGTCCACTCCAGTCCTGAAAGACTCATCTGATCTCTGCTGTAAGGACAGCATCCTGACAGCACCCCAAAAAGCACCTTTTAGGGCTAGTACATCAGTCTGCTTTTTTTTTTTTCCTCTGTAATCTAATTGCAGTTGCCTGCCAGCGTGTGTGTATTCAGTGTACACTCCAGTCCTGAAAGACTCATCTGATCTCTGCTGTAAGGACAGCGTCCTGACAGCACCCCAAAAAACACTTTTTAGGGCTAGTACATCAGTCTGCTTTTTTTTTCCCCTCTGTAATCTAATTGCAGTTGCCTGCCAGCGTGTGTGTATTCAGTGTCCACTCCAGTCCTGAAAGACTCATCTGATCTCTGCTGTAAGGACAGCGTCCTGACAGCACCCCAAAAAGCACTTTTTAGGGCTAGTACATCAGTCTGCTTTTTATTTTTTTCCTCTGTAATTTAATTGCAGTTGCCTGCCAGCGTGTCTGTATTCAGTGTCCACTCCAGTCCTGAAAGACTCATCTGATCTCTGCTGTAAGGACAGCGTCCTGACAGCACCCCAAAAAGCCCTTTTTAGGGCTAGTACATCAGTCTGCTTTTTTTTTTTCCCCCTGTAATCTAATTGCAGTTGCCTGCCAGCATGTGTGTATTCAGTGTCCACTCCAGTCCTGAAAGACTCATCTGATCTCTGCTGTAAGGACAGCATCCTGACAGCACCCCAAAAAGCACCTTTTAGGGCTAGTACATCAGTCTGCTTTTTTTTTTTTCCTCTGTAATCTAATTGCAGTTGCCTGCCAGCGTGTGTGTATTCAGTGTCCACTCCAGTCCTGAAAGACTCATCTGATCTCTGCTGTAAGGACAGCATCCTGACAGCACCCCAAAAAGCACTTTTTAGGGCTAGTACATCAGTCTCCTTTTTTTTTTCCCCTCTGTAATCTAATTGCAGTTGCCTGCCAGCGTGTGTGTATTCAGTGTCCACTGCAGTCCTGAAAGACTCATCTGATCTCTGCTGTAAGGACAGCGTCCTGACAGGACCCCAAAAAGCACCTTTTAGGGCTAGTACATCAGTCTGCTTTTTTTTTCCTCTGTAATCTAATTGCAGTTGCCTGCCAGCGTGTGTGTATTCAGTGCCCACTCCAGTCCTGAAAGACTCATCTGATCTCTGCTGTAGGACAGCGTCCTGACAGCACCACAAAAAGCACTTTTTAGGGCTAGTACATCAGTCTGCTTTTTTTTCCCCCTCTGTAATCTAATTGCAGTTGCCTGCCAGTGTGTGTGTGTATTCAGTGTCCACTCCAGTCCTGAAAGACTCATCTGATCTCTGCTGTCAGGACAGCGTCCTGATAGCACCCCAAAATGCACTTTTTAGGGCTAGTACATCAGTCTTCTTTTTTTTTCCCTCTGTAATCTAATTGCAGTTGCCTGCCAGCGTGTGTGTATTCAGTGTCCACTCCAGTCCTGAAAGACTCATCTGATCTCTGCTGTAAGGACAGCGTCCTGACAGCACCCCAAAAAGCCCTTTTTAGGGCTAGTACATCAGTCTGCTTTTTTTTTTCCCTCTGTAATCTAATTGCAGTTGCCTGCCAGCGTGTGTGTATTCAGTGTCCACTCCAGTCCTGAAAGACTCATCTGGTCTCTGCTGTAAGGACAGCGTCCTGACAGCACCCCAAAAAGCACTTTTTAGGGCTAGTACATCAACATTGACCGACAGGTAGCAGACTACCTCGCCTTAATTGCAGATATCGACACTCTGAGGAGCGATGAACCCCTTGACTACTGGGTGTGCAGGCTTGACCTGGGGCCTGAGCTATCCCAATTTGCAATAGAACTTCTGGCCTGCCCCGCTTCAAGTGTCCTTTCAGAAAGGACCTTCAGTGCAGCAGGAGGTATTGTCACTGAGAAGAGAAGTCGCCTAGGTCAAAAAAGTCTAGATTACCTCACCTTTATTAAGATGAATGAGGCATGGATCCCGAAGGGACTGACAGTGGGCGATACATTTGACTAAAAAAGGCCTGATGAGATGAGCTGCCTTGGGCTAAAAATGGTCCACACGCTGCTGTATTTTATCTCTGCATGCCGGATGACTTGCGTGACTTATCCACCACATACTAGGGTTCAAGCCGCAATGTTTTAGGGCACTTTCTGCCTGGAAAACATCAATTTTTCTGGCTACAGCAGCGGCTGCAACAATACCTAATTTTTCAGGCATGTGTACATGCCTAATTTTTCTGGCCTCTGGTGCTGCACCGTGGCTGCAAAAACAAAACAAAAAAAAAAGCACATGTCAATTCCCATTCGTGATTGTTACCTTGTTGTGGTGAAGGGGCTTGCGTATCACAATGAAGCAACCACCTCTATGAGTGTGTTGGCAATGGCAATGTTGGCACACCCCAGATGATAAGGTCGTTGCTTCATTGTGAAAAGACCAAAAGCGATCGGCTGGATAATTTTGCATAGAAAAAACATTAATTTTCTTTGTGATCATCTAAGGTGATCATTAAAGCCTTGCGGTTGTGCAAATGGACTGTTTGCGGTTGTTTGCGGTGCGTTAAACGGGGTGTTTGGTCTGTCAGAGTTTGGTCTGTCACTGTGAAGCGGGCGTAACCCTTACACTACCTGATCGATACAACATCATACCTGATGTTTTAAAGCACGTTATTCCAAACAATTTAGGAATGTTAGGTGATTTATGCCCTTTATGGATTAAAACCCGACTCTGCGTCAACTATGTAATTTTCCATGGGAGTTTTGCCATGGATCCCCCTCCGGCATGCCACAGTCCAGGTGTTAGTCCCCTTGAAACAACTTTTCCATCACTATTGTGGCCAGAAAGAGTCCCTGTGGGTTTTAAAATTCGCCTGCCTATTGAAGTCTATGGCGGTTCGCCCGGTTCGCCCGTTCGTGAACATTTGCGGAAATTCGCGTTCCCCGTTCGCGAACGGAAAATTTTATGTTCGCGACATCACTAGCGGTGGATACACTAATATGTAGTCAACCACATTGCAATTCACAGTAATGTAGTACAATAAAGCACTGTTAGAGAGTGATAGGTGTCCAGGGAGCCGCATATCAAGTTAAAGCCTGCTGTGTGATAGTGAATGTCAGTCTCAGCCTGGACCCTTGCCAGGCCACGCCCCTCCAATGTGTTTCGCTCCACCTACCAGATCTTACTCATGGGGATGGAGTGTCCAGGTAGAAGGGGGCAGTTAAATGCATCATCGGCCACCACTCAGTGAAAGAATGAATGTCAGGAGTGTGAAGTGATTGTGAAGGGCTGGTCATAGACGTTGTGTGTTTAAGCAAGTGTACAGAGAGCAACCATACAAGATCTGGTTGCAAGGAGGTTTTAAATGGCCAGCCTCTTGCAAAGTGTATGCAAGGAAACAAATGTGCAGGAGTTTAATAATAAGGCTACTGTATAGCACAACAGCTCTCCCTACCTACTTCAAGTCTCCAACACACACTGAAAAAAGGCTGCTGGGTGTTCTGCTTTTCAAAAGGAGCAGGCTGAAACATAAGAAAACCCCCATCATGGGTCCTTCTATTCTACCTAACCACAGTTCAAAGGCCAGGAAGTGAATTATTGGTAACTGTTTGCTAAACCGACAAAGGGCCACATTAGTTTGCCATTTTCCTGACCTGCAAATTACTTGAGTTTACCTTGAGCTCATGTCCGACCTAAACCTGAAGCACTTCCCTACTGGAGTGCCTTCAGCAAGCATTGTTTTTTTTTTGTAAGCAAAGTGAGGAAAGCAAGCCGAAATATAAGAAAACCCCCATCATGGGTCCTTCTATTTTACCTAACCACAGTTCAAAGGCCAGGAAGTGAATTATTGGTAACTGGTTGCTATACCGACAAAAGGCCACATTAGTTTGCCATTTTCCTGAACTGCAAATTACTTGAGTTCACCTTGAGCTCGTGTCCAATCTAAACCTGAAACACAGCCCTACTGGTGTGCCTTCAGCAAGCATTGTTTTTTGTTTTTTGTAAGCAAAGTGAGGAAAGGTCCCTTTAGCCCTCCCTTTTAAAATAGAAGCCCATACTGTTATACTTTTAGGAGATATTAACAAAACAAAGCAAAAGCCCAAGCTTTTTTCCACATTTCACAAAATAGGAGTTTAAGCATATCTAAACCCAAGAGCAAACATTTCATAAATAGCAGCTTACTAGTTCTTAGATGTGGTAGATAGTTTTGTGTTATTTTGTTTCTGTAAATAACAACTGATGAAGGCAAAATCCTTTTCATCGTACATGTTTATAGCTGTGTGTTTGCCCAGCAATTGCCATTTACATATACTTAATGTCCTCACAGCTATTCTGTAACATGTTAGAATATTGTATAAAATGCATTTATGTAGAAAGGTCAGTACTGTTAGACAAGGCTCCTTGCTAATCAAGGACTCCAATAGAACAACGTAACTACTTATGATACCATCCACTCACAATCAAACAATTGCCTTAATAGGAACACTTCTGACATCATGTTATCTTTGTTTTATATAGTAGAAATAAATCTACATAGCCATACATTTCACAAAGTACTGACACATGCTTACAATAAAAGAGTCATACGTTTAAAAGCAAGCAACAGACAAAAGCAAGGTTACATTCAATGGCTGTTCACCATTGAATGGAAAAAAATAATTTGATTCACTATAGATTCACTATAGATGTTCATGTACAAGTTTAACATGAACTTATTGATTTTACTGAATACAGTTTAGAAATACTGCTTTTATCTCAGTTATGAATTGATTAAACAAAGGTTCATTCTTTAACAGTTCCATGAAAAAGCGCACACTAATGTAATAAAAAGTCAAGGTTTTTTTTTCAGGCATAGAAATAGAGTATGTGACTTGCTTTATGTTTCGACAGGAAAAAAACAAAAACTGCCAAACTTTTTCTTATGTTGAAGAACCAAAAGTAATACATGTAGGAGTATTGACAAAAAAACAAAACAAAAACAAAACATACATTGTTTCATGTTGTATGACCTAAAAAGCACACAGAAAGGGGGTTCATTAGGATATTGATATAAGGAGAAGTCAGATAAGGCCGCTTCCCTTTGGGGTGGAGAGGCAAATGTGCTCAAAATGTGTTTTAAAGTATAATGACTGAGAAAAAGTTTACTTTGGATATAGTGAAAGCAGGGAGAATGTGATACAATTGTTGAAATTGAGAAAATTAGCTAAAATAGGAGTAATGCCGCGTACACACGATCGATTTTCTTGCCATTTTGTTTCTTGCCGTTTTTCACGTCGTTTTTTTTCATGTTTCCTCTCAAGCCTGTCTTGCGTACACACGATCATTTTAAAAAACGATGAAGCAAAGCGCAGTGACGTACAACACGTACGACGGCACTATAAAGGGGAAGTTCCGTTCTAATGACGCCACCCTTTGGGACGCTTTTGCTAATTCCGTGTTACCGCGTGTTAGTAAAAGTTTGGTGAGAGACGATTCGCGCTTTTCAGTCTTCGTGCTTTGAAGATCGTTTTGTGGAGTTCAGTTTGTGCCTGTGGGTTCGTATTTGTTTGGCAGTGCGTGTAGTCAGTTCGTATCTGTTTATTCAGTGCGGTCTGCTCTGCTCGTTCCTGTTTTTCAGCTTGTTCTTCATTGGCCTTGCTGTTCTTCCGTGCGTTCTTCTAGTTCGTTCTGTTCAGCCGACCGTTATCTAGCCATGTTGCGGCTACGTACTCGTCGTAGAGTTCGTGCTGTAGTTGGTGCAGGGGTTCATGCTGTATCCCGACTCCATGCCATGAGCAGGGTCAGGAGGAGTTCATGGACCAAGAATTGGTTGCTCCAGCGGCACCAATTCTGTCACATGCCTTTGTTGCGGGAGATCAGGGAGAATAATCCTGATGATTTCAGGAATTTTCTCGGGATGTCTGACCCCGTATTTCAGCATCTGTTGGCTTTGGTGTCCCCCTATATTACCAGGCAGGACACCGTTATGCGGGAAGCCATCAGTGCTGAGCAGAGGCTCATCGCCACGTTGCGATACCTGGCGACTGGGAGAAGCCTGCAGGACATTAAGTTCTCCACAGGCATATCCCCCCAGGCTCTGGGGATCATTATACCAGAGACTTGTTCTGCCATACTTCAAGTTTTGCAGGAGGACTATATTAAGGTAAGTGTTCTTCTAAAATAACTTCACATTGTATGTTTTTTGGTTTTGGATACTTTTTATTTTGCTTTATTAGCAGTCCCTAATTCACATGATTCTTAGCTGCAGGGAATGTCCCCTTTCTCCCCATGTTTTAATATTAAAATTTTTGTGTTTGAGGCCTACCTGTAAATTTGGCTTACCTAACCTCTCCAGCATGCTATCCTGGGGCCATACCTACCTTGCCTAATCATTTCCATGTATTTTATTCTATGTCCCATCGTAGTGCTTTGCCCAAAACGCACCCTAAAGATTGCCTAGGAATGTTTAATTTTTTTGTAACTTCATACAGAGTGCTACAGCCTTCATTTGTGATATTTCCAACTCATCTTCAACACCCCCCCCCAAATTTTTATTTGATTTTTTAGGTTTGTTGTTGCTTACTAATCTTTTTTTTTATTACAGTTTCTACCAATGTTGGCCATGAATGTTGGTATGAAATAAGCTTTCAATGTTTCTGGCTCAAAGTATTAATTTTTTATTTCTTTAATTCCACAGTTCCCTTCTTCGCCACATGAATGGCAGAATGTGGCTTCCGAGTTTGCCCCGCGATGGAACTTTCTGAACTGTGGAGGAGCCATGGACGGCAAACATGTTCGGGTCGTCCCACCACCCCATTCGGGATCCTTTTATTACAACTATAAGGGGTTCCACAGCATCGTGATGATGGCAGTGGTGTCGGCCACCTACGAGTTCCTCTATGTGGACGTTGGCAAGAATGGCAGGATGTCTGATGGAGGAGTATTTGGCCAGACGGAGTTTGGGGAACGTCTCCTTTTGGATCTGCTGGCCTTGCCACCAGCGGAGCAGAATGTTGAGGGACTACCTTTTGTCTTTGTGGCGGATGAGGCGTTTGGCCTGGGACCCCATTTGATGAGGCCATTCCCGCAACGCACCCTCACCCCTGAGAGGAGGGTGTTCAATTATCGGCCAGAGCCAGAAGGGTGGTGGAAAATGCCTTTGGCATCATGGCCAGCCGATTTCGCCTCTTCCTGACCTCCATCCACCTTGCCCCATACAAATGGAACCATGTGGTAATGACTTGCTGTGTGCTTCATAATTTCCTACGGGTGCATTCGACCAGTTATCTAGCTTTGAGTGGGCCTGAGGCCTCTTTACTCAATTCCGAAACTTTAGTGGCCCTGGAACCTGGCAGTCCTGGCTTGGCCCCCCCAACCGGACGTGAGGTCCGTAACCAATATCTTGAATATTTTATGGGTACGGGGGCCATTGAAATGCCAGAAAATCTTTAAAATTTGTATTCAAAATAAATAAATTCTTTTATGGAGTAAAGATTGGTTTGGTGTTTTAATTGTATAATGTTTTATGTTTCATGTAGGTTTACCTAGTGCACTTGTATTGTCATGTGTATTTAACATTCTTAATTAGCCTTCATTGTCAGTGTAAACACAAAACATTGATTAGTTCACTCTGCACCACATTTACATAATGAAGCCACAATTATTTTGAATGTAAAAATACCTTTATTTCTTTTTTCGTTGGGAAACTTCCTTTGAAATGTGGATGTTCCCTTAATTTTTTGGGTATTAAAACGCATGACCAGCCATGCATAAACAAACTATATTCATAAAAATTGTGAAAAAGCTAAACATGTGCTAGTCATTAAAGGGTAAAAAAACAAAAAACCTTCCAAAACTCAGCAATTTAAACATTCTTTGGTGTAAAAACATTAGACACCCCCAAGCACAGCCATGATATTTTGGAGCCTTTCCTCCACCCGCTTGGTATTTGCCCTGATCTCTAGCAAGTCTCCCTTAATTTTTTCGAGGTCACGACAGCAGACCATGAGGTATTGGATCAGGATCTGGGCACTGTGATGCGTCAACTTTTTGGGGTCTTCGGCCAGAACTGCACCTAAATGTAAAAAGAAATATGTAGGATAGAATATGTAGGCCTACATCTATTTAACATGCATGTGTCTGGTTTCTCTCTGACCTGTGGTGGTGCCACTTTCCACTTCCACAACATCACGTTCCTCTCCATCCTGGGGTTCTGGGGATATTGTTGTAGGTGTTGCAATTATCGGCTCATCTGAGGTAGCTTTTCGAATCCCTAGGGAGATTGAAATAAAAGGAATAGTTTCATTAGTAGCGACTCAATTTTTCAATTAAACTAAACATGATAAAATACTTTGTAATCATTCTTTTGAAGCCTGCTGCATTTTAAAATGTACCCCCTGTGCCAACCGGGACAAATGATTGGATACATAGCCAAAACCATAGCATCTACTTTAAAAACACAAATTTGACACATTGTAACTAGAGTTGAGCGGACACCTGGATGTTCGGGTTCGACGGGTTCGGCCGAACTTCGGAAAAAAGTTCGGGTTCGGGACCGAACTTTAACCCGAACCCGGACCCGAACCCGAACCCCATTGAAGTCAATGGGGACCCGGACTTCTAAGGACTAAAAAGGCTCTAAAAAAGTAATGGAAAGGGCTAGAGGGCTGCAAATGGCAGCAAAATGTTGTTAAGAGCATGGCAAGTGCTCTGCAAACAAATGTGGATAGGGAAATAACTTAAAATAACATAAAAAAATAAAAATAAAAAATAATAATCTTGACCTAGGAGGACGAGGTCCATATGGAGTAGGAGGTTGAGGTGGCGGTGGATGTGGCTGTGTAGGTGGAAGCGGCGGTGGAGGAGGACGAGGTAGCCAACACTGATTCAAAAATACAACAATGGCTGGGTAAGGCCGGTGATGTGTCAAATTCTGTTCCCCCGTCAAATAGTGTCCACCCTGTATTGCGCTTGCTCAGTATGTAGGACAAGGGGATTTCTAAAATCTCCCAAGATGAACGGCGCCTGCGTGGTGAGTTCAGGTGAAGGCCACACCATCCGTGGTTCAAGCCGAGCCAAGTGAGGCCGTGCCCGAAGCGTGGCGATCGAACCGAGCCCGTGAGAGGCCCTGTTACTATGTTGTGCTACCGTATGTCCACTTGGATGGTGGGGCTTGAACCTGCACTCACAGCGCAGGCGCCGTTCATCTTCGGAGATTTTGTGAATTTCCTTGTCCTCTGTACTGCGCAAGCGCTGCGCCTTCGCAGTATGGGCCGGACACAATCTGATGGCTGGACAGTTTTTGTCACAACACCGGTATACATGTCTATTCTGCACAAGGTACGGACAAGTCCTGTGGGATCCATGCCTGGTTCATTTTAATGAACGTGAGCTTGTCCACATTGGCTCTGGACAGGCGGCTGTGCTTGTCTGTGATAACGCCCCCTGCCGTGCTAAATACACGTTCAGATAATACACTGGCTGCAGGGCAGGCCAGCACCTCCAAGGCATAAAGGGCAAGCTCAGGCCATGTGCCCAATTTGGAGACCCAGAAGTTAAAGGGGGCAGACCCGTCATCCAGTACGTGTAGGCCTGTGGACACATACTGCTCAACCATGTTGGTGAAATGCTGCTTCCTGCTAAGACGTTCCATCTCAGCTGGTGGTGCTGGTTGTTGTGGCGTGCTGACAAAGCTTTTCCACATTTCAGCCATGCTAACCCTGCCTTCTGAGGTGCTGCCGGTGCCCCGGCTGCATTGGCGACCTCTTCCTCCTCCTCTGCCTTCGCCTTGTGCTTCCACTGTACGCCCGCTGTCAGGTGGGAATGCCACCAGCAGCGCGTCTACCAGCGTGCGCTTGTACTCGCGCATCTTACGATCGCGCTCCAGTGAGGGAATTAAGGACGGTACGTTGTCCTTGTAACGGGGATCCAGCAGGGTGGCCACCCAGTAATCAGCACCAGTTAAAATGTGGGCAACTCGGCGGTCATTGCGGAAACACTGCAGCATGTAATCGCTCATGTGTGCCAGGCTGCCCAGAGGCAAAGAAAAGCTGTCCTCTGTGGGAGGTGTATCATCCGTGTCCTCTGTATCCCCCCAGCCACGCACCAGTGATGGCCACGAGCTGGTCTGGGTGCCACCCTGCTGTGAAAATGGCTCCTCCTCCTCCTCCTCCTCCATCTCCTCCTCCACCTCGTCATCCTCCAGAACTGTGCCCTTTCTGCCGGACAATTGTGTACCTGACGTTTGTTGGTGTAGGAACCCACCCTCGTAGCCACTTGTGAAAGACTGCCCTGAAAGCCTTTGAAATTATCCCGCTTCCTCCTCCTCCTCCTCATCCTCCTGTGCCACATCCTCTTCCATCATCGCCCGAAGCGTTTTTTCAAGGAGGCATAGAACTGGGATAGTAACGCTAAGAACGGCGTCATTGGCACTGGACATGTTGGTGGAGTACTCGAAACAGCGCAACAAGGCACACAGGTCTCGCATGGAGGCCCAGTTATTGGTGGTGAAGTGGTGCTGTTCCGCAGAGCGACTCACGCGTGATTGCTGCAACTGAAACTCCACTATCGCCTGCTGCTGCTCGCACAGTCTGGCCAGCATGTGCAAGGTGGAGTTCCACCTTGTGGGCACGTCACATATGAGGCGGTGAGCGGGAAGGCCGAAGTTACGCTGCAGCGCTGACAGGCGAGCAGCAGCAGGGTGAGAACGCCAAAAGTGCGCACACACAGCCCGCACTTTCTGCAGCAGCTCTGGCATATTGGGGTAATTTTTAAGGAACCTCTGGACCACCAAGTTCAGCACATGCGCCAGGCAAGGGATATGCGTCAAACCGGCTAGGCCCAGAGCTGCTACGAGATTTCGCCCATTATCGCACACCACCAGGCCGGGCTTGAGGCTCACTGACAGCAACCACTCATTGGTCTGTTGTTCCATGTCCCTCCACAACTCCTGCGCGGTGTGGGGTTTTTCCCCTAAACAGGAAAGTTTTAAAACTGCCTGCTGTCGTTTACCCCTGGCTGTGCTGAAGTTGGTGGTGAAGGTGTTACGCTGACCGGATGAGGAGGCGGTAGAGGATGAGGAAGCAGAGTAGGAGGAGTTAGCAACAGGAGGCAAACTGAAGCGCCCTGCAATCCTCGGTGGTGGAAGGACATGCGCCAAACTGCTATCTGCCTCAGGCCCAGCCGCCACTGCATTTACCCAGTGTGCTGTTAGGGAGATATAACGTCCCTGACCGTGCTTACTGGTCCACGCATCCGTAGTTAGGTGGACCTTGCCACAGATGGCGTTGCGCAGTGCACACCTGATTTTGTCCCCCACTTGGTTGTGCAGGGAAGGGATGGCTCACCTGGAAAAATAGTGGCGGCTGGGCACGACGTACTGTGGGACAGCCAATGCCATCAGGCTTTTAAAACTCTGCGTCTCCACCAGACGGAATGACAGCATTTCAAAGGCCAGGAGTTTTGAAATGCTGGCATTCAGGGCCAGGGATCGCGGGTGGCTAGGGGGGTACTTCCTCTTCCGCTCCAATGTTTGGGAGATAGAGAGCTGAACGCTTCCATGGGACATTGTGGAGATGGTTGGTGACCCAGGTGGTAGTGTTGCTGGCAGATCCTCTGTTTGCGGGGTGGCAGGTGCCACTGTCACTACAGAGGTGGATGAAGAGGCCGAGACTGCAGCAGAAGAGGAAGCAGGAGGAGCCAGAGACCTTTCTTGGTTTTTGAGGTGTCTACTCCACTGCAGCTCGTGCTTTGCACTTAGATGCCTGGTCATGCAGGTTGTGCTCAGGTTGAGAACGTTTATGCCTCGCTTCAGCCTCTGATTGCACAGCCTGCAAACCACTCGTGTCTTGTCATCAGCACACTGTGTGAAGAACTGCCACGCTAGGGAACTCCTTGGACCTGGCTTTGGTGTGCTCGGTCCCTTGCTGCGTTGGGCAGTAGCAGACATACTGTCTAGCGGACGGACGCTCCGCTTTTGCACCCTGCTCCCTCTTCTGCTGTGCCGGTGGCTCTGTGCGACCACCGCCTCTTCCTCCAAACTACACTGGTCACCTGCATAACGTTCATTCCATGTGGGGTCGAGGACCTCATCGTCCTCCACATCATCTTCCACCCAGTCTTCACCCCTGCCCTCCTTGTCTGTCTGCACAATTGCGAAAGCAGCAGCAGTTGGCACCTGTGTTTCGTCATCATCCGAGACGTACTGCGATGGTCCTCCCATGTACTCATCATGAAACATAAGTGGTTGGGCATCGGTGCACTCAAACTCTTCCACTTCTGGGGCAGGGCTAGGTGGATGGCCCTGAGAAACCCTGCTAACAGAGTCATCGAAAAGCAGAAGAGACTGCTGCATGATTTGGGGCTCAGACTGCTTGGCTGATTTGCAAGGGGGTGAGGTGAAAGACTGATGGACATGGGTTTCAGGTGCCAACTCTGTTCTTTCATCAGAAGAGTGGGTGGGAGACAATGTGAAGGAACCCGAGGCACTGTCAGCAACCCAATCTACTATCGCCTGTACTTGTCCTGGCCTAAACATTCGTACAGCCTCATTAGGCGCGACAAAATACCGCCGCAGGCTCGGTCGCCTACTCGCACCTGAGGAAGGTGTTTCACTTGTGCGTGTATCTGGCACAGATCCACCACGTCCTCTCCCTGCAACAGGAGCTCCACCAGCAGCACCACGTCCCTTTGACCTTCTCCTCATATTTTCCAAATTTAGGATCTTGCCCTAAATGGGTGTTTTTGGAAGAGCAGAACACACCCACAGTACGTAACCGCTGAATCGCACAGCTACAGAACTGCAGAAAATGCTATTAAAAAAAAATGTTGTTTTTTTAGTATAGCACAGTAGGAGAAAACTATATAGAAATTGTTTATTTCACACTCCTCCAAATATGTATAACACACTGCAAACTATTTTTTGTGCCCCTAAACGGCGTTTTTTGGAAGAGAAAAACACACCCACAGTACGTAACCGCTGAATCGCACAGCTACAGAACTGCAGAAAATGCTATTCAAAAAAAATGTTTTTTTTTTAGTATAGCACAGTAGGAGAAAACTATATAGATATTGTTTATTTCACACACCTCCAAATATGTATAACACACTGCAAACTATTTTTTGTGCCCCTAAACGGCGTTTTTTGGAAGAGCAGAACACACCCACAGTACGTAACCGCTGAATCGCACAGCTACAGAACTGCAGAAAATGCTATTCAAAAAAAATGTTTTTTTTTTAGTATAGCACAGTAGAAGAAAACTATTTAGAAATTGTTTATTTCACACACCTCCAAATATGTATAACACACTGCAAACTATTTGTTGTGCCCCTAAACGGCGTTTTTTGGAAGAGCAGAACACACCCACAGTACGTAACCGCTGAATCGCACAGCTACAGAACTGCAGAAAATGCTATTCAAAAAAAAATGTTGTTTTTTTTTAGTATAGCACAGTAGAAGAAAACTATTTAGAAATTGTTTATTTCACACACCTCCAAATATGTATAACACACTGCAAACTATTTTTGTGCCCCTAAACGGTGTTTTTTGGAAGAGCAGAACACACCCACAGTACGTAACCGCTGAATCGCACAGCTACAGAACTGCAGAAAATGCTATTCAAAAAAAATGTTGTTTTTTTAGTATAGCACAGTAGGAGAAAACTATATAGAAATTGTTTATTTCACACACCTCCAAATATGTATAACACACTGCAAACTATTTTTTGTGCCCCTGAATGGCTCTTTTTGCAAGCGTACATTAAAGTGCAAATTTTTTATTTATTTATTTTTTGCCCTAAACGGGTCTTTTTTTGCACGAGCAAAATAAAATGCTTTTTTTTTTTTTTTTTTTTTGCCCTATGGGTCTTTTGGAAAAGAGCACAATAAAGTGCCTTTTTTTTCCCCTAAAAGTTAGATTTTCTCTGACACTGGGCTCATGGCAGTGTAAAAAGACTGCACTGCAACACAAACAGGTAAACCTATGCAGATCGCTGATTTTAATCTCTGAATCTGGACTCCTATATAATATTCTCTCTCCCTGAAAGCACCAACACAGGAACCTGGCCCTACACTACACTATCTCTCTATCTTTTCCCTCAGATTGTAGAATCAGGACTACCTCATCTATTTTTCTATCTCTCCCTAAAAGCAGCAGCAGCAGACTAGATCCTCTCCCTATCTATTCTGAAGCAGAGTGACATTTGTGCTGTGTGCCTCTAGCTTATATAGAAGCTGGGTCACATGTTGCACTGACCAATCACAGCCATGCCATTAG
Organism: Rana muscosa; assembly: GCA_029206835.1. NCBI lineage: Eukaryota > Metazoa > Chordata > Amphibia > Anura > Ranidae > Rana > Rana muscosa. Next base: position 1,002,802,578 of record CM055122.1, on the reverse strand, counting down.
TAGGCATGGCTATGATGGCCTCTAAGGGCACACCAGCTAATCAAAAGGTGATTGGCTGGCCCCTGAAGCATTTCTAAATGCGTAATTAGATTGCCGAACCCGAACCCGGACTTTTGGGCAAAGTCCGGTTTCGGGAAAAAGCTAACGTTCGGTACGGACCCGAACTTTACAGTTCGGGTTCGCTCAACACTAATTGTAACACCCCAAAGTATCTACACAGGATCACCTGTGTGTGACACCCTCAAGCTTTTTGGCTTTAGGCCCACACTTGTACTACTGCGTTCAGATGTTTCATCAGCTGCTGAGCATTCACTCCCTTAACATTACCATGCATATCCTTTTTTAAAACAAACAAATGTCCTTTGGATTAGGACCGAAAAAATAAGTGAAGCCAAAATTTACTCCCCCAAATAAAATAAAATACATGGGTGTTCACACTGGATGATCCGAAAACATCGTTTGAGGAACTGTACGGAGAAAGAGGTTTAATACGTCCGTTTACTGTGCGGACGAACCTGAAAGATGGTATCTTTCACTGTACTATATGAAAGTAAAAAATACACGACAGAATACAAGTAAATAATATGTACCATGGAAAATATTCAAAAAGAACGTACTTTTTCATAAAACTTTCTTGATTCTTTTGTATTGGTCGGCCTCCCGCAACTTCAGATCAGACCATCGTTTTCTGAGCTGTTCCTTCGTTCTGCACACCCCAAATTTTTTGTGGAGACTTTTGACCACTTTGCCCATAATTTTTGACTTGACCAGATTAGGCCTTTTATATGGCCCATGCTTGGCATCATAATCCTCCTTCTTTAAAATGGCGACCATCTCCACCATTTCATCGAATGACATGTTGGATGCCTTATATCTCCTGGATCTGGATTTGGGCTCCTCTGGAATTTCCTCCTCTGTAGAGGTAATCTCAGCCACCTGTGTCTCCGCCATGTTTTGTTAAGCACTACGACGAACGAGAAGGGGCGGGGAAAGTGCAATATCGAACGTCAGGGGCGGGGAAAGCGTGCGGAGTGTCACGCATGCGCAGTGTATATCAAGTGAAGATCCATGTCTCGAAAATACATTCATTTGGCGGGAGAGGGAGTTAGCAACGAACGTCTTGACGAAGGTACCTAACAATTTAAGTATTTGAGGTTCATCAGACGAGAAGATTTGTGCGCTAAAAATATGTCGAAAATGCACATTTGAGGAATGTTGTCTGAAATATATCTATTTTTTGGTTTCTCGCTTTTACAGATATCATGAATACTTTTAAAAACCCGGAATTCATGGGGGAGTTCATAGACAAATGGCAAGAGCTACCTATACTATGGCAAACCAAAAGTGGCGCAAATAAAAATAAAGACGCCAGGAAAGCAGCACTGGAGAGCCTGCTTGCATTTGTGCAAACCAAGATACCCACAACAACTCTCCAAGATGTGAAAACCAAAATAGCGACCATCAGAGGGACATACAGGACCCAGAGGACTATGGTCCTGAGGTCCCAGAGGTCAGGTGCTCCAGCAGATAAGGTTTATAAACCCAGTCTGTGGTACTACAGTAAGCTTTCTTTTCTGGATGACCAGCTGGAAGTGCGGGAATCTCTCTCCACCCTTCCCCCCAGAGGTCAATCCAGCCTTCCTTGTAGCCAACCCTCCAGCCTTCCCTGCAGCCAGTCCTCCAGCCTTCCTGGCAACCCTGCTCTGGCTTCCTCTGAGGATCAAGATCAGGTCCTAGAGGAGGCAGATTTGGATATATGGAGCCAGGTAAAGTATTGATATCTATATTTATATCTTACAAAATTGTAGAATTTAAATAGATGTTAGTATTGTTAGGTATGTAAACTTCTACCAATAAAGTTTTTGAAGAGCAAGATACAGTAGTGGCCTAATTTTATGTGGACAAGGCAACAAAACCAGGATGCGGAATCAATGAAAATGACATAACTTTTGGCATTGATTTCAACAATGTCTAGAGGTGAACAATGTCTGTGAATGATGGTGGGCCAAAATAAATAATGTCCCTTTCTTTTTTTACAGCCAGAGCAGAGCCAGGAAGAGGGTGATGTTGGGGATCAGGAGGAGGCAGGGCCCAGTGGCACCCAGGAGGAGGCTGGGCCCAGTGGCACCCAGGAGGAGGCTGGGCCCAGCACAAGAGCCCAGATGCCTCCCCTGGTAGTTAAACCACGAGGGCCAAGGAGAGGTAGGCAGGTGGAGGAGGAAACCAGGGCCTTCATCAGAGAGGCAACAGCGTCCCTCAGAGAGGCACCCTCTGTTGATGAGGGATTTGCCGCAGTCCTCGCACACAAAATGGACTTGCGGCAAAAGATATATAGTGAGACCCTGCTTTTAAAAGTCATCAATAAGGGCGTGCTGGGTGAACTCACCATGTACACCGATATAACAGAGGTTGTCCCTACTCCTCCACCTCCTCCTCCTCCTCCTACTACTCCTCCTGCCACAACCTCTCCTCCTGATCCCCAGCCTCCAAGAAAGAAACCAACCAAGGCTGCAGAGAAGGCTGGAGAGAAGGCTACAAGGAAGAGGAGAAAATAATGCCTGCTGTAGTACCACAGACTGGGGACATATAGGACTTATCTGCTGTGGCTCCTGACCTCTGGGAGCTCAAGACAAGATTGGGCTCCTTTTTTTGGGGGATCTAATCTCTATTTTGGTTTTCACATCTTGGATGGTTGTTGTGGGGTCAAAGGGATGCACAAATGCAAGCAGGCTCTCCAGTGCTGCCTTCCCCTTTTAATTTGTTAATGTTCCGAAATAAAGGTTTTTTTTTGGCCTTAAAAAACTTGACTATGTGATTTGTATTTCAAAAGAGAGCTTGCTAGGGAGCAGGTAGGGACATCTCAAATAATATTATTGTTATTATCAAGGGACACAAACCTCCCTGAGGCCAAATGAGACGCTTTTTGAAGGTTGGTGTGGTAACTTTACACAAGAATAATTTAAGCCAAAAAAAAAATAACAAGGCCCCAAAAATTAAAAAGACAATAGTAAAATAGAATTTCCAAAAAAAAGGATATTTACATTATTTTATTATTATTAGTATTATTTAGGAGGGAGGTGCGGCTTAGAAAAAATATTTTACAATCATTAGAGCAATTTGGAATTACTTTAGAAACAAGTTTGGCATAACTCTCAATGTCATTATCAAGCAAAGGTAATTTTTAAGCATTATCAAAAGAAGAACGGAATGCGCAGCATTCAAACGATGCTATTAATTCCACCGTGACGAATGTGCCATCTCCATTTCCAACATTAGCTTTACCAAAATGAGCGCTCCCGTCTCATAGTTGCTTCTGAGCATGCGCGTTTTTTTTTCACGTCGTGAAAGCATACACACTATCGTTTTTCACGTCGTTAAAAAAAACGACATGAAAAACGACGTGAAAAAAGAGAGCATGTCTGAAATTTTTAATGCCCGTTTTTCACGTCGTTAAAAATGCTCTGGAGCATACACACGATCATTTTTCAGGGCCATTTTTTAAAATGGCAGTTTTAACGGCATGAAAAACGATCGTGTGTATGGGGCATAAGGCCTCATTCAAACGGGCACCATCAGTTTAGCCACGTTAAAAACGTATCAGTTCTTGTCCGTTGCTTCATCCGTCTTCATCCATCTTCCGTTCTGTTAATCTCCACTTTCATCCGTCTTACATTCCATTAACATCCGTTAATTTACTGCTTTACATCCGTTTTTGCATCCGTTTCGATCCGTTTACAGCAGTTTCTGTGGCTTTGCTGGCATTACCCAGAAGGCATTGCTCCTCCCATGCTGCATTGCAATTTTCAGTGAGTGACTTGTCCTTGTTGTGTCCTTCCTTTGTCCTTTGTCCTTGTACGTGCTATCTGCGTTGTGCGATGGATTCCAACAATTTTTGGGTAAGCGTGACATTGTTTGTCATATTTGCCTATATGTGGAGAAAGGAGAGCAAGAAAAATCTGATTGTGACTAGGAGCTGCTCCTCGGATGTAAGGGTAGCACTACACATTTCTAAATAATTATTACGGTAACTTGCTAGGAGGAATCTCCTGGCAAAGCACACTGTCCCTATGTTAATGAGGACAAGGGCCTCTTCCCCACAATCCTGACATTGTGATTGTAAGCATATGCAGGTGGGGGTTCAAAATCAGGAAACCTTTTGTAAAATAAAGAGGCCCCAGATACAACCCCCATATGAATAAATGATTACTCACACATCTAACTCCAACAACTGAGGTGACGTCATTGACAAAATATGAACACAATCATATTTGGTCAGCAACATCATATGGGATCTTGGGTGATAATGTTGACCAAATACAGTCATGCCCATATTTGGTTAATGACATAATTAGTGTACCTCACCTCATTGTTTACATTCAGTGGTCAGCTAAGGAACAATCATAAGGAGTAGTCACTGGGATCAGATGTGTCAGTGTGTTTTTTCTTTCAGCGGGTTGGCAGGCATTGTTCATCCTGATTGACAATAATCCACATCACTGGATAATTCCAGATTATGATAATCCCCTACCCTCAGACCACCACAAGCACTGGGCCAAGAATTTGGAGAAGAGACACGTATTCTCATCAACATGGGGGCAAGCTGATCTGCCAGGGGGGTCCTCCCTGTAAAGGCAACCACCCTATGTTTAGGGCATGTGGCCTAGTATGGTTCTGGAGAGTGGGAGCCTCACCCTTTTTTCCTCCCTCCAGTCAGACATACAGTATACAGTATAGTCCTGGTCCACAAGGCTGAATGATTGGGTCTGGTGTGGAATTTTCTGTTGGGCCTGTCACCTACCTGGTAGAGGCTGAGTTGACGAGAAGGCTTCCCTTATACCTTCCGACCAGTATTCCCTAGAATTGGTGACAGGGTGTAGTAGGATGAAGAGTGGCACAGGTGCCTGTGTTAGGTAATTACACTGTAGGTGTCCGGATGACAGTCTGGATACCGCAAAAATGCTGTGGATGCAGGACTGGAACTTGTGCAGAATGATGTCACACAGGTGGAGCACAGGAGTTCATAGGTGCAGAAGTCAAAGCCATAGTCAAAGCGTGCCAGAGTGAGCAACAATCAGGCAGAAGAGGTATAAATTCAGAAGGCAGAAGCAGTGGTAAAGTCCAGGCCAGGGTTGATATCAGGCAGGCAGAAGAAGTACAAAACAGCAGGAGGAGGATGGAGTCAGAGCATTATTCATAGTCAACAACAGGAGATCAGAATCAATCAGTGGGCAAGTGGGGTAAATCAACAGAATAATCATGATGCAGTTCTGGTCACACATCACTAAGGCCCCTTTCACACTGAGGCGTATTTCAGACGTTTTAGCGCTAAAAATAGCACATAAATAACGCCTGAAATAATCCTGCCCCAGCATTCTCAATGTGAAAGCCGGGCGGGAGGAAAAAAAATCTCCTGCAAGCAGCATCTTTAGAGCGATGAAGGAGCGGTGTGGATACCGCTCCTTCCAATTGAAATCAATGGGACACCGCAGCTATACCGCCCGCAAACCGCTGCTGTAGCAGTGGTTTGTGCGGTTTTAACCCTTTCTCGGCTGCTAGCGGGGGTTAAAACTGCACCGCTAGCGGCCAAATATCACGGCAAATCTGACGGTATAGCAGCGCTAAAAATAGCGCACCTCCCCGCCCCAGTGTGAAAGGGGCCTAAAGCTGACATCCACGCAGCAATTCCTTTTAGTTCTGTTATGCCTTAAATGGGACACTGGGTACTGTGACAGAAAGCAGGAAGAAAAACTACTGGTTGTGCCTAGGATGGGAAATATATTTGTCCCAGATTCATGCCTTCTCTTTAACATCTACCTCCGCCCACTCCTAAAAATCATTAGCAAACAGGACTTATGCTACCACTCATACGCGGACGACACCCAACTCTACTTTCGTATCACTGGAAAAAAAGACCAATATCACGGATTGGATAAGTGCCTCACATTGATCGATGATTGGATGACTGAGAGTTCACTTAAACTCAACGGATCCAAAACAGAACTGCTTCTCCTCCACGCTAACCGAAAGACAAAAACTAAAACCTCTTGGACACCACCCACCATTCTAGGACAGACCATCACCCCGAGCACCAAAGTCAAAAGTCTCGGAGTCATCTTTGACTCGGAGATGTCGATGGACGCTCAAATAGGATCAGTAATCAGCGGATCTCATTATCTCCTCCGCCTGCTGCGTAGACTCATTCCCTTCATCCCAGAAGAGGACACAGCAGTAGTAGTTGGATCAATTATCAACTCCCAGCTCGACTACGCAAACTCCCTCTACCTCGGACTACCCAAATACCAAATGTCACGCCTACAAGTCGTCCAGAACACGGCAGCCAGACTGATAACAGGAAAAAAACCCTGGGAATCCATCACCCCTGCACTGAGGACCCTTCATTGGTTAGCCGTAAAGGATCGGGTCACATTCAAGACCCTCTGCCTCACCCACAAGTGCACACGAGGAATCGCTCCGCAATATTTATGCGAGAAGATAAAGCATTACAACCCCAAACGCAGTCTCCGATCAACAAACCAAAACCTCCTTCACATCCCCAAATTTCGCTACAAATCAAAGGGAGAACGAAGATTTGCAGTCCAAGGACCACGGCTATGGAACGCGCTACCCACGGATATCCGTATGGAAGAAAACCATCGGGCCTTTCGGAAAAAACTTAAGACCCACCTCTTCTGATGGATCATGAAGCTACTGGATGCTAAGCGCCTTGAGGCGATTTAGTTCGCATTTGTTAGCGCTATACAAGTTTTTCACTCACTCACTCACTCATGCAGCATACAGACTGTTTTCCTTTATGTGCTGTGTGATGAGCTTAACAAACAAACAAAAAAAGACTGAAAATTTTGCTTGGCGTTGTTTATTTTAAATTAATTTGCAATGATCAAAAGTCTCTCGTTGTAGCATTAGTGAAATAACACACACAGAATAAAAAAGAATGAAAAAAAATATAGCAGCCATGTTAAAAGGTCATGATGGCATTTCTCCCATACTAAAGCCTACTGGCAAAACATTTTTGGGTCTTGATCTTTTAATGTCAAAAGCACCACTTTAGCAGCTTTCTCAGAAGCCTCGTACACACGACCGAGTTTCTCGTCGTAACAATCTCGTCATTTTTTTCGACAAGATTCTTGTTAACCTTGACGAGTTTCTCGTCAAGCTTTCCATGCGTACACACTGACAATTCCAAATTTTCTCGTTGTTCTCAGCGGTCACGTCCAGCATGTACGACGGCACTATAAAGGGGAAGATCGATTTCCTTGGCGCCACCCCTTGGGCTGCTTTTGCTGATCTCGTGTTACCGCGTGTGAAGTAAAAGTTTGGGAAGAGACGATTCGCGCTTTTCAGTCTTCGTGCTTTTCAGTTCGTTTTCTGAGGTTCAGTTTGTGCTTGTGGGTTCGTATCTTGACTTTCAGGGCGTCTAGGCAGGTCGTATCTGTTTTACAGTGCGTTCTTGCCCGTTCGTTTCTGATTTTCAGTTCGTTATTCATAGGCCTTGCTGTTCTAAAGTGCGTTCTGTTCTGTACGTTCTGATAAGACGACCGTTTCCTAGCCATGTCGCCTGGACGTTCTCGTCGTCGAGTTCGTGCTGTGCGTGCGCTTGGTGTTGGTCTGCTTGTTTTGGACCAAGACCAGTCCATGAACGGTGTGAGGAGGAGTTCATGGACCAAGAATTGGTTGCTCCAGCGGGACCAATTCTGCCATATGCCTCTGCTGCGGGAGATCGTCGAGAATAATCCTGAGGACTACAGGAATTTTCTGCGGATGTCTGACCCCATTTTTCAGGAACTGTTGGCTTTGGTGTCCCCCTACATTACCAGGAAGGACACCGTTATGCGGGAAGCCATCAGTGCTGAGCAGAGGCTCATCGCCACGTTACGTTATCTGGCGACAGGGAGAAGTCTGCAGGACTTGAAGTTCACGACAGGCATCTCCCCCCAGGCTCTGGGCCTCATAATCCCAGACACCTGTTCTGCCATTATACAAGTCCTGCAGGAGGACTATATTAGGGTAAGTTTTCTCCTTTAACATCACATTTTATGTATTTCATGTATGCTAATGTATGGTATTTCTTTCATCCTTCACTAATTACCATGATTGTAATATGCTGAGAATGTCCCCTTTGTCCCCATGCATGCTGGAAGCTTTAGATTGCCCCTTTTTTCTCCCCCATGCATATTTCCCTTCACTAACCTTTCCAGCAGGGGCGCCTGTTGCTCCAAATGATTGGGGGTCCAACCCCAATTTAGGAAATAAACGTCCTCCTTTTTTGCGACTGTGCCTATTAAACGCCCCCAGTTGCCCCCTCCAATGCAGCCATTTTGTCCCCTCCAATGCAGCCATTTTGTCCCCTCCAATGCAGCCATTTTGTTCCCTCCAATGCAGCCATTTTGTCCCCTCCAATGCAGCCATTTTGTTTCCTCCAATGCAGCCATTTTGTCCCCTCCAATGCAGCCATTTTGTTCCCTCCAATGCAGCCATTTTGTTCCCTCCAATGCAGCCATTTTGTTCCCTCCAATGCAGTCATTTTGTTCCCTCCAATGCAGCCATTTTGTTCCCTCCAATGCAGCCATTTTCCCCCCAGCCCTGCACTTACCTTCTTGTGGTCAGCGCCATCCTTCTTCTGTCCTTGATGTCTTCTCCTGCCCTTGATGTTGCATCATCCAATCATGTTACCATTAAACAGACTTGGTGAACATGATTGGCAGAGCAGCCTGTCAGTGTTTACCCAAGGAATGTCCCCCCCGCCCTGCGTCACCTATTTAACTTTTATGAAGCCAATTACATCCCTCAGGCTGTAATGTGCAAGCCTATTTGCCTCCCTGTTTCTGATATGCAATTTTCACCCCATAAATGCTGCAGTTATTCATATGTTGGTCGCTTAACAGGGGGCCATCCACCTGAATAGTGGGCGGCATTGACAATACATAGGTTAATGCAAGGCATGAACCGATGTATTGTTCGGAGTGACGGGCACAGGAGAGAGGGGGCAGTGCTCCAGCGCCCACTCTGGACGCACCGCCACTGCAATGCTATCCTGTGGCCAAACACATCTACCCCCCCCATAATATTTTTTTAATGGACCATCAGAGGGGGTGATGAATATGAAACATGAGCCTTCCATTATACTTCTTAAAAACAGATTAATAAACGGTGAATTTGATTGATGTTGGCCTCTAATGTTTTTTATTATAATCTCCTTGTAATGTAATATTTTAAAATTCTAATTTTCTTTCATCTTGTTTGACTCCCCAGCTTCCTTCCACGCCACAGGAATGGCAGACTGTGGCATCGGAGTTTGCCACGCGGTGGGACTTCCCCAACTGCGGTGGTGCCATAGACGGGAAGCACGTCCGCATCGTGCCGCCACCCCGTTCTGGGTCCTACTACTTCAACTACAAGGGGTTTCATAGCATTGTGCTGATGGCGGTGGTGTCAGCACGGTATGAATTCCTCTATGTTGATGTAGGGAAGAATGACCGGATGTCCGATGGGGGATCCTTCATCCAGACGCAGTTAGCCCTCCGTCTCCAGAGTGACGACCTTGCATTGCCACCGGATGCAGGGAATGTTGAAGGACTCCCCTTTGTTTTTTTGGCTGATGAAGCCTTCGGGCTCGGACCGCATCTTATGAGGCCATTTCCTCAGAGGACCCTGACCCCAGAGAAGAGGGTGTTCAATTACCGGCTGGCCAGGAGCCGAAGAGTCATTGAAAATGCCTTCGGCATAATGGCCAGCCGGTTCCGCATTTTTATGACTTCTATCCACTTGGCGGACTACAAAATAAACTATGTAGTTTTATGCTGCTGTGTGCTACACAACTTTCTCAGCAGAAAATCCACTTCTTATATGGCCACAGTATTGCCTGAGGCTGGACTTTCATCTGCAAATCCCCTGCCGGGCCTTGAATCTGCCCGTCCAGGCTTGCCCCCCCAAAATGCCGTGAGGTTCGGGAGAAATATATGCAATATTTCACGGGTAGGGGGGCAATTTCTATGCCAGGCTATGCCTAAAGATTCATGGAGAATGAGCTAAATAAAAATCTGATTTCAACTTTTAACTTTTGTTTGTTTCCTGTCTCCTAGTTTGTCTTAGTGCATTTGTAGTGCCAAGTGTATTTTCCTTTAGTAAATAACAACCATTTCACTATGTAACCTTAAAAAAAACACAAATAAGGTTAGAGCGTATTGAAAAAAGAAGCTACACGTTGTTTGTGTTCAAACATTTTACTCTGTGCACATTCACACACGTTTACTTTTTTAATTTTTTTTTTTGTCCTGGCCACAAACCGCCAATTCTTTTCTTAGGAAAATACAAAAACAACCGTTGCATTCCAAAAAGTACAACACTGGATATCTCTGAGAAATTTGAGACATTCACTTACACAAACTATGTCTCTATGTGCCCGTCCTAATATGGGGTCTTGCCACCCCTTGCCCAGCCAAAAATTGAATATGCACACATTTTGTAGTAATTTTCAATAGGGATTTTAGACTCCTGATCCCTATTGTCAACATGTGCTATCTGCCATCAGGGGTGATCAATGGACGTGTTTTGGGGGTGCAACCCCTTCCTCAGTTCACCTACTTTAGATACGAGGAAGGGGTTGCACCCCCAAAAGACGTACATGGATATCCCCTGATGGCAGATAGCACATGTTGACACACTGTGTGCATATTCAATTTTTGGCTGGTTTGATTGTCAAAAAGAGTTTAAAAGGTTGAAGAACAGTCATTCCTGAAACAAAAATGGGGGTTTGGTTGCCTTATTCGATTCTCCCCAATACATCTAGAATGTCTTTAAATGTTTGATTCATCACATGAATTATTTGTTTTATTCTGTCCAGTTCCGTGCTACATTCCATCACTTGCTGTATTATTCGGAGGGCACTGTCAGCAGAGAAATGTGTACTATCCTTCACCACAACATTTACATCCCCTAAAAACAAAATACAAAAGGTATTATAACTCTGCAGGCCTACATCTCTTACCTGAAGCTGTGGTGACAGATACTGATCTGTTGTGGTGACCAGTTCCACAACGTCATCCACCTCTCCTTCCTGCACTTCTCCTTCCGCAACCTCAAATTCCTCAACATCCTTCGGTTGTGGGTCTTTGGGAGTTTGGGGTTGTTGTGAAGCTGTGGGGTTCCTGTGCTCCCTGGAGTGTTCTCCTCCCAGTCTTCTCTCCCCTATGAGAATCAAACAAAAGGTCTATTTATCACACTGAAATTCTCTATGAAAAATAAAAACAGGCTAAATTGTTTGGAAGTGGGGTACAAGTGTGTGTTTGTGCGGATTTTAAAGATGAATGCATTATTTGGAAACAAAAATATGTTTAGTATTCACCTTTTGGATGTAAATTTTTAGACATGGAGGCACCACAAAAATTCACTGATGCACCTGTGTGGGACACCCAAAAAAGGCGGTTATGGTGGCCCACACTATAGTGCTCCAAAGTACAGATGTGGTACCAGCTGCTGAGTGTCCTCTCCTTTACACTGATTAAAGTTTGCATTTCATTCTCTTTACAAACACATCATCTAGCCGAAAATTTAGGAACAACAATTTGTAAAAAACAGGCAGATGTCTATTTTCTTTTGTGGCTGTAAAATAAGCCAAAACAGTGGATAGTGGCCGAGCGAAGTGTCTGTAACGTAACAAACGATTACTGTGCCAAACCAAGTTCAAATTAGGAAATTTTGGAAGGGAGTCCAATATGAAAATAAAAAAAAAAGGAGCAACATGTAATTTGAGAAAAACATTAATAGCAGAAAAGTGTACATTTTACTTACTTTTTGCTAGCATTCTCTTAATGCTCCTTAACTGCTCTGGCTCCCTCAGTTTGAGGTCTGACCACCTCTTTCTGAGCTGCTCATTTGAGCGTTTCACCCCGAAATTCTTCTTCAGACTCTTCATGACTTTCTTCAGGATTTTGGCCTTCCTTCTATTAGGTTTGCTATACGGCCCATGCTTTGCGTCATAATCCGACTTTAGCAATATGTCCACCATCTCCGCCATCTCCGCAAAAGACATATTAGATGCCTTGAATCTCCTCCTTGATCGTGACGTTTCCTCAGTCTCCGGGCTTTTCTCCTCCTCGTTATTTGAGGAATTATCAGACACCTGCTGTAAATCCGCCATATCTGTCTGCGCGCCGAAAGAGAAGGGGCGGGGAAAAGATGTTAGTTAGAACGTCATGGGCGGGCGACGTGTGCGGAGCGACGTGTACGTAGTTTGACGCATGCGTGGTGTATATATAGCAAACACACATGTGACTATACTACGTTCGTTGTGCGTAGAGAGGAGTTCAAGTGACGGACGTGCGAACGAAGGTATGTGATTTTGTGACTTTGACAAATTGTTGGCCTATACTGTCTGGAGAATGTTGTAGGATATATATGGTGACTACGATTTTAAGGAGGTTAGACTGTGTGCCTCACATTAGTTATATATTATTTATTTTACTTGCAGATACAATATGAATGTCTTTATTAGCGACAAAGAATTCCTGGCGGAATTTATAGACCGGGTAAGGGAGCTGCCCGCTCTGTGGGAGACCAAAAACCCCATACACAAAAAAAAAGGGGTGAGAAAAGCAGCGCTGGAGACCCTGCTCCCATTTGTGCATACCAAGGTGCCCACAGCCACAGCAAAACAGGTGGACACTAAAATTGGGAGCTTGAGAGGCACATACAGGAATGAACGCTCTAAGGTCCTGGCTTCTCAGAGGTCAGGAGCAGCAGCAGATGATGTGTATGTCCCCAATTTGTGGTACTACAGCAGGATGTCCTTTCTGGATGACCACATTGAGGCAAGGCCATCACTCTCCACTCTTCCCCTCAGACTTCCCTGCAGCCAACCTGAGCCTTCTCTGGAGCAAGAGGAGGCAGCCATCCTGGATGAACCTGATTTGGCCATCTGGAGCCAGGTATAGTATTTATAGAAAATGTATTGGGATAAAATTAATGTTTGACAAATATGTCAAGATGACAAACATAAACTATTTTGGGTTCCGCAAGGGAAATCAAGATCTCGAGACATTAGTCTGGCCTAAATTGGGTGCAAAATAGTCAATCTGATGTAGTTGTAAATTGGTCAAAATGATTTCTGAATTTACATTCGAATTGCTTCAATCATGATCTGAATTTTGGATGCAAAGATTAAACCAACATATTAAACTATGTCCCTTTTTCATACACAGGATGAAATCAGCCAGGAGGAGGGTCTGGAAACTGTCAGGCAGGAGGAGGCAGGGCCCAGTGGCAGGCAGGAGGTGGCAGGGCCCAGTGGCAGGCAGGAGGTGGCAGGGCCCAGTGGCAGCCAGGAGGTGGCAGGGCAAAGGAGAAGCACCAGATCACAGGTGCCTCCTATCCGACTTCCCAAAAGAACCAGGAGGGACAGGACCACCAGTGAGGCAGCAATGGCCCTTATTCGAGAGGCCCATGCCACCCTCAAGGAGCCCACATCCCCTGAAGAGGCCATTGCCGGCCTAGTGGAGGCAAAGTTCAAGGTGATGAGCATGGAGCAATGCCTCCTATGCGAGCCCCTGCTCATCACCTTGCTCAACAAGGGGGTGATGGAAAAAATTACCCCCAATACCGCAATTTGTGAGGTGGCACAACTGTCCCAACCTCAACCTCCTCCTCCACCTCCACCTTCTTCTTCTGCCCCACCCCCTTCTCCTCAACCTCCTCCTCCACCTCCACCTTGTTCTTCTGCCCCACCCCCTTCTCCTCCACCTCCACCTTGTTATTCTGCCCCACCCCCTTCTCCTCCACCTCCACCTTGTTCTTCTGCCCCACCCCCTTCTCCTCCACCTCTACCTTGTTCTTCTGCCCCACCCCCTTCTCCTCCACCTCCACCTTGTTCTTCTGCGCCACCCCCTTCTCCTCCACCTCCTCCTGACAGGAGTACCCCTCCAGTGGCCCAGCCTCCAGCCAAACGAAGAAGGAAGGCTGCAGAGAAGGCTTCAGGGAAGGTTGCAGGGAAGGTTGCCAGGAAGACGAGGAAGTGATGGCCTTGCTTCATTGTGGTCGGACAGAAGGCAGCCTGTTGTAGTACCACACACTTGGGACATATATCTCACCTGCTGCTGTTCCTGACCTCTGGGAGGCCAGCATCAGATTGTGCTCAGAAATGTTGGCCTTCTCTCAAGCTCCCAATTTTAGTGTCCACACAGGGTTGATGTGTGCTCTGGGGTCCCTGGGATGCACAAATGGCAGCAGGTTCTCCAGCGCTGCCTTCTCTTTATTTTATTTCAAACATGAATAAATGTTATTTTTGTTTAAGTTCATACTTGACTATGTGTATTTTTTAAATATTTTAAATTTAGCTTTGGAGTAAGCAGAGACATTTGACAGCCAAAAAAAGGGACAGATAACAACCCCAAAAAAAGAATAACAATCTGATTTAAAAAAAATAGGGTGTAAAATTTAACAAATATATATTAAAATATATATTAAAACGAACCATTTTCTCGTCACGAAACAGGCCGACGAGAAACACGACGAGGAAATCTGGAATCCTGACGAGAAAATAGAGAGCAGGTTCTCTATTTTCTCGTCGAGATTCACGGCAATTTTCTCGTCGTAAAACCATACACACGAACGTTTTTCTCGAGGAAAAAGCTCTCGTGGCACTTTTCTTGCCGGTTTTGGACGAGAAACTCGGTCGTGTGTACGAGGCTTCGGTCTTCGAATTTGTTTTCATTTTGAATAGAGTAAGGAAGGGTTATAACCCCTGTCAGTTTATTTTTTTGCGATTTGTGTCCCATTGGGAAGATTTACCTTCACTTCTTGTCCCATAGCCAGATAGGAAGTGAGGGGAAATCCCTGCAAATTAAAGGAATCCTGTGGAACCCCCCAGGTAACCAGAACTAATGTCCCTAGCGGAAGATTTACCCTCTATTACTTTTCCTGGGGACAGCCCAAAATTTGGGATTTTCTTTTACTTTACGTTCAACGATAATGGTAAACAGGACAAATAGAGAGGGTGAATCTCCCTAACTGCGGCACAGACAGCAAAAAAGACCGAATAGGTGTTCTAATCACTCTCCACTCTATCCAAAACTAAAAAAAAAGTTTTTCCTTTAGCCATAATTTAATATATCACTCAGCTGATTAGTTAGAGCAGCTACTGCTAATCTCATTGCTCTGTAGTAAGCAAGACTGTTTCTCTGTGAATTCTCTAACTGGCTTTAGTGTAAGGTGACCAGATTAAAAAAAAAAAAGTTTTTCATTGGCAAATGGTAAACTATTTTATAAGCATACAATTTATTATGGATAGGACACCATAGTTATAGCACCACATCCCTCAATGATATATACAATTGCAGGTTTTTGGTATTTTTCAGGTGCAAAAAGTAATTACATTTATTTCATGCATTAGTTTAAAAGGTATTATGTCCTCATAAAAATAATGTGATACAGTGCAGTAGACTCATATAATAGAGTCATTATAAGTACAGCGGTATTAGCATAGTTCCCAACATGTTTCACCAAGAAATTGAGCTTCCTCAGGGAATGCTGTTCGCTTGGAATTAGAGCCTTCTGGTAAGAAAGATATGGAAAACATGTATATACTATAAATATCACAGTGTAAATTCATAATCACAGATAATAAACAGCAGGGCTTTTTTTCAGGTGGAACTTGGTGGAACTCAGTTCCACCACCTCTGGCTCAGACCAATTGGTGCCTGCTCACCACAATTACTTGTAAACACAGAATTACGGTTTCTGTGTTTACAAGTGACAGCTCTGCACTCTGTGTGTAACCCCCCTGAACTCTGCACTCTGTATGTAATGCAATCCTGGTATTTAATGCCCATTTAAGACCCTCCTAAAGTTTGTGAAATCTGACCACACCCACTATTTGATGTGATTTGGAGTTTGTGGTTTTGGGGGGGTTGTGGTTCAGTTCCAGCACCTATTGTTTTAGAAAAAAAAGCCCTGAAAAACAGTAACCGAGAAACAAAAAGCAACAACAACAATACACACGTGCGTGTTCATCCTGGTGACCATCCCCACTACTCACCCTGGAAATAATAAGATATCTCATAAGACTACGATCGGTGGTGGATCAAGGGATCATAGAATGCCAAAAAAGTCAACCAAAGACTGGAGGAAACTGCATGAGGCAAATAAGGACCAAACTAAAATAATAATAATAATAACAATAATGTAAAAGTCCATAGTATATATACACCTACAACCACCCGTGTATAGAATATCTAACGGTACGCAAAATAGACTTACTGAGTCTGGTTTGCAGAAAGGAGAGCGGGCACAAGGACAGATATTTTTTCAGCACAGGACACTCCTATATGGAGCTAAACAAACAGATAAGTATATAACATATAAATCATGTGTTCACTGGATCAAAAACCAGCAATAGACCATTTAAAGCAAAGAAAACAAGTTTCAAGATGAGACCAACTAATCCTCATACTGCCATTTAAATGCAGCCAGGGTATGGTAGTCAGAAATAAATACTGTAAAGTTTCCATTTTAGATAATCAATACCTGGTGTGTATGGGTGTCCACGTGGTCCTGGCAAGACTAATGGCCGGATCTAGCAGCCTTAAATGCCTCCCATTCGGCCAGCGCGTGACGCGGCCAGATGCAGACAATGTAATAGTACCATGCATTAGGCTTGTGCACAACGGAAAAATTCGTTGCGTTTCGGTTCGTTTCTTTCCGGTCCTGTTGATTCGTAATCATTCGTAATTTTTCGTGTTCGGACTCATTCGTATTTTTGCAAGCGACATTTTTCGTTGAATTTTTTGTTGCTTTATAATTCGTACTTTCGGTAGAGTACGTTGTTTTTCGTTGATTCTGGACACAACTCCTACTTTCGTAACTTTTTTTGGGTTCGTTGATTCGTAATTTTCCGTGTCTCTCTCACGACGACGCTGCCTATTATGCCTAATGTGCTTCGAATGGATTTGTACTTTTCTAAATACATAGCGGTTATTTGTAATGATTCGAAATCTCGTATTTTACTTTCGTTTTTTACATGCGGCTATAGGCTCCGCCCCTGTACACCATTTTGAGAGGGTTCAGCACGGTGAGGGAGAAGCAGAGAGCAGAGCAGAGTGAGTGTTATTGTGCTTCGAATGGATTCGAAATCTCGTATTTTACTTTCGTTTTTTACATGCGGCTATAGCCTCCGCCCCTGTACACCATTTTGAGAGGGAGTTCAGCACGGTGTGGGAGAAGCAGAGAGCAGAGTGAGTGTTATTGTGCTTCGAATGGATTCGTACATTCGTAACTTTTTTCATAACGAATTATGCCGAAGACCTTCGGGCATTCGCTATTTTGCGGTATAATTTATTTCGGATTCGGTTTTATTCGTAATTGCTCTGTTCGGAAATTCGAATGCTTCCGAATGTCCGAAAGTTGCTAAATTCGGACGAATTTCGATTCGTTACGAAACGAATTGCACAAGCCTACCATGCATGCACCGCCCACGTCACAGCTACATATGTCTTCCGAAGTATTGCAGTGTCCTAGTGCTCTGGCTGCCAGAGGGCTAGATGGATGCCCTCTACTGTGTGGATGAGCAAGGTCTCCTTTCCACACAGTTGCGGCCAAGCTAGAACAAGAGCAGGGGCAGCGGAAATGACAGGGGAGGACCCGATGGAAAAGTGGTATTAGGGCATCGTGCCCATCCATGCAGCCTGACCAGTGCCCATCAATGCAGCCTGACCAGTGCCCATCTATGCAGCCTCACCAGTGCCCATATATGCAGCCTCTCCAGTGCCCATCTATGCAGCCACAGCAGTGCCCATCTATTCAGCCTCACCAGCACCCAGCAATGCAGACTGACCAGGGCCCCATCTATGAAGCCTCACCATAGCCCATCAATGCAGCCTCATCAGTGCCTAGCATTGTGGCCTCACCAGTACCCATCAATGTAGCATCACCAGTGCCAATCTATGCAGCCTCACCAGTGCCCATCTATGCAGCCTTACCAGTGGCCAGCAATGCAGCCTCACCAATGCCCAGCAATGTAGCCTCATCAGTGCCCATCCAAAGCAGCCTCACCAGTGCCTGTCTATGCAGCCTCACCAGTGCCAATAAATGCAGCTTCATTAGTGTCCATCTATGCAGCTTTACCAGTGCCCAGCAATGCAGCCTCACCAGTTCACATATATGCAGCCTGACTAGTGCCCAACAATGCAGCCTCACCAGTGCACAGCAATACAGCCTCACCAGTGCTCAGCAATTGTCAGGGAACTAGTAGACTACACAGAGGAGACCAAAAATACATGTAAGTGAAATAAAAAGGTGTTTATTTACAAGGTGACAAACAAGTGAAAACAACCAGTGCACAACCAACAACGAATAGTATATACAAATCAAGGGGAGATACCGTAACCGTAAACAAAGCCAGGCTGAGATCATACACCAGGGGATATCAGCAGATTGGTGAGGACGGGAACACCACAGGGCAGGGAGAGGATGGATTTACAGGCTGCGGGGCAGGAATCCAAGGTCAACAGGTAACAGAAGGGGCAGATCCAGGATGGGCTCAGGATAGGATCAGGTCGGGTCAGGTGCAGGCTCAGGATAGGATCAGGTCGGGTCAGATGCAGGCTCAGGGTCAGATGCAGGCTCAGGGTCAGAAAAGAGAGATACCAAGGTGAGCATGTGAGGGGTCGCCGGGTATTTATAGGACTGCAGTGATTGTCCTCATGTGACAGCTGAGCGGAGGAAGTGCTGCCTGCCCCACACTGCCGGAATACACCCGCTGGTGGACGCCAGTACTATGGCCCATGGATCAGGCATTACCACCAGCAGGTGAGATCCTCTATCAAAGATACTGGCTGCAAGAGGACACCTGCTGGTGGACACTAGTACTGCAATCCATAGGACCAACAGTGCCACCAGTGGGTGAAGCCTTTCCTGACAGTACCCCCCCTAAAGGAGCGGCCTCCGGACTCTCCAACCAGTCTTAATTGTCCATCGTCTATGGTATCGAGTCGCACAAAGGATGGGCGTACTTCAGGCTGGTCATCAGGCACTTTAAGCTGGACAACAGGCACATTGAAGCGGACAGGGGGCACATCTGGGCAGACAGCGGGCACATCCGGGAAGACAGAGGGCACATCTGGGTAGACAGCGGGTACCTCAGGGCAGACAGTGGGCACATCAGGGCAGACAGAAGGCTCCGGGTCATCAAGCTGGGCAGCAGGCTCCGGGTTATCGAGCTGGGCAGCAGGCTCCGGGTCATCGAGCTGGGCAGCAGGCTCCGGGTCATCGAGCTGGGCAGCAGGCACATCAAGCTGGGCAGCAGGCACGGGCACACCAAGCTGGGCAGCAGGTACGGGCACATCAAGCTGGGCAGCAGGTAGGGGCAAATCAGGCTGTCAACAGACAGTGGCACATCAGGCTGGGCAGCAGACAGTGGCACATCAGGCTGGGCAGCAGACAGTGGCACATCAGGCTGGGCAGCAGACAGTGGCAACACCTCAGGCTGGGCAGCAGGCAGGAACACCTCAGGCTGGGCAGCAGGCAGGAACACCTCAGGCTGGGCAGCAGGCAGGAACACCTCAGGCTGGGCAGCAGGCAGAAGCTCATCAGGCTGGACAGCAGACAGTGGCACATCAGGCTGGGCAGCAGACAGTGGCACATCAGGCTGGGCAGCAGACAGGAACATCTCAGGCTGGGCAGCAGGCAGGAACACCTCGGGCTGGGCAGCAGGCAGGAACACCTCGGGCTGGGCAGCAGGCAGGAACACCTCGGGCTGGGCAGCAGGCAGAAGCTCTTCAGGCTGGGCAGCAGACAGGAACACATCAGGCTGGGTAGCAGGCTCCACAGGCTGAGAAACGGGCACCACAACCTCACGCCGGGAAACGGGCACCACAACCTCAGGCCCGGGAAATGGGCACCACAACCTCAGGCCGTGAAATGGGCACCATGACCTCAGGCCGGGAAACGGGCACCACAACCGCAGGCCGGGAAACGGGCACCACAACTGCAGGCCGGGAAACAGGCACCACAACCACAGGCCGGGAAATGGGCACCACAACCACAGGCCGGGAAATGGGCACCACAACCTCAGGCCGGAATGCTAGCTCTGGCTCTTCAGGCTGGAACGCTGGCACTGGCTCTTCAGGCTGGAACGCTGGCACCCCGGGCTGGAATACTGGCACCTCGGGCTGGAACACTGGCACCTTGGGCTGGAACACTGGCACCTCAGGCTGGAACACTGGCACCTCGGCCTGGAAAGCAGGAACCGAGTCATCAAGCTGAACGGCAGGCACCGGGACGTCAGACTGCGTAAAAGGCACAGGGACGTCAGACTGGGTAAAAGGCACAGGGACGTCAGACTGGGTAGCAGGCCTAGAGTTGGCAGATTTAGGTGGGTCATCAGGTTCAACTGGCATGAACGCAGGCTGGAGCAGGTTGGTCGGTGTGGAGGCAGGTTGGGTTACTGGTAGGATTGTGTGGGTCGAAAAGAACTTCAGTTTCTTTTTAGGCTTTGTCACTGCAGATTTGTAAATAACGGGAGGGATGTATAAAAAACATGGAATTGGGTAAATGGAAGGACTGGAATGTGGCAGAGACACAGGAACACTGGCTGGAGGAGGTTTTTGTGGAATTGTTACAGGTGGAAGGGAAGAAGAAGGTGGATTGAAGGCAGGGTAGGTGCAGCAAGTAGAGACTGGGTAATAATATTTGGTAGGAAGCTGTGTAAACTGGGCTGTAGCTGGGGTTGCCATAGGCGATGGGCGGATAGATTCTTGGGAAGGCAGGTGATTAATGGCAAGGCTGGAATGTTGTGGCTTGGCTAAATGCAGGAGATCTGACCATGCCTGCAGCACAGGTTGAACAAAAGTTGGTTCACACACACCCTGTCTAATCAGAGACTGCACTGAACTAATAAAATCAGATAACATCTGCTGGGAACAAGAGAAATAATGTTCATCAAAAGAAGCCGGATCATCCTCTATTAACCATACCAGGGATTCAACTTTGTCACTGTTGAAGGGAGGAGAGAAATCGTCACTTCCTTCAGGAATGCATGACAAGGCTGGCTTTATACATAACCGGATTAACGGCTGAACATCCTCAAAAGACATATAACCCTGATCCACCCAGGAATGAGCTGATTGTATGGTTTCCATCAGCTGGTCACTAGTCCACCCTTTTAAAATCTGGCAACAATATTCACCATCCTCTGCCGCCAGAAGGGAATAGTAAATGATTTCATCGAAATCCATATCAGAAAAATGCACAACACCAGGATGGTTCCTCAATGCAGCCACGTCTGGCCAGGGAGTGGCCTTGGTATACTGTCAGGGAACTAGTAGACCAGACTGTGTGACTACACAGAGGAGACCAAAAACGCATTTAAGTGAAATAAAAAAGGTGTTTATTTACAAGGTGACAAACAAGTGAAAACAACTGGTGCACAACCAACAACGAATAGTATATACAAATCAAGGGGAGATACCGTAACCGTAAACAAAGCCAGGCCGAGATCATACACCAGGGGATATCAGAAGATGGGTGAGGACGGGAACACAACAGGGCAGGGAGAGGATGGATTGACAGGCTGTGGGGCAGGAATCCAATGTCAACAGGTAACAGAAGGGGCAGGTCCAGGATGGGCTCAGGATAGGATCATGTCGGGTCAGATGCAGGCTCAGGATAGGATCAGGTCAGGTCAGATGCAGGCTCAGGGTCAGATGCAGGCTCAGGGTCAGATGCAAGCTCAGGGTCAGGAGAGAGAGATACCAAGGCGAGCATGTGAGGGCTCGCCGTTTTTTTTTAGGACTGCAGTGATTGTCCTTATGTGACAGCTGAGCGGAAGTGCTGCCTGCCCCACACTGCCGGAATACATCTGCTGGTGGACGCCGGTACTATGGCCCATGGATCAGGCATTACCACCAGCAGGTGAGATCCTCTATCAAAGATACTGGCTGCAAGAGGACACCTGCTGGTGGACACTAGTACTGCAATCCATAGGACCAACAGTGCCACCAGCGGGTGAAGCCTTTCCTGACAGCAATGCAGCCTCATCAGTACCCAGCAATGCAGCCTCACCAGTGCCCAGCAATGCAGCCTCACCAGTGCCCAGCAATGCAGCCTCACCAGTGACCAGCAATGCAGCCTCACCAGTGACCAGCAATGCAGCCCCACCAGTGCCCATCTATGCAGCCTCATCAGTGCCCAGCAATTCAGCCTCACCAGTTCCCATCTATGCAGCCTCACCAGGGCCCAGCAATGCAGCCTCACCAGGGCCCAGCAATGCAGCCTTACCAGTGCCCAGCGGTGCAGCCTGACCAGTGCCCAGCAATGCAACCTGACCATTGCCCAGCAATGCAGCCTCACCAGTGCCCAGCAATGCTTAATTCTTAAAAGTACTCTATCCATGCAACAAAATCTACTCCATGGATAACTGATTTCCATGTGAAGTGAGCAATGTTTCATTATCTTCATCTCAAAAGACTGATAATGCTATTCCACTTATCTTTATGCAGACTATATAGGCATCATTTCCCAGACATTATGTGATTACAATTTCATCAGCGTGGTGCTGAATGGTGATTAAGATTTATCCAAGAGAAAAATTTAATGGATGATCTCACATGCATAGGTATTATCACAACCTAAATAAGCAACATTCTTTGGTACAAAATTATGAATAAAACAGTGAAGGGTCTTTTATTTATACAGTACAGTTACTTCATATATATTACAAAAATTATGTACACCAGTATTTACCATTAAAACTTTGCTCATAACAATATAATTAATTTTACATATTACGCTTAAAGGGTAACTTCACTTTCATAGAAAAAAAAAAAGAAGAAAAAATATATTGTAAAGGACTACCATCAAAAGGTAGAGCTTGAAGGACACCGCCACTCTCTGGGTCTTCTTTTTGAGGGCTTTTTTTGCCCATTTTTATTAAAAGAAGTTCAAACAAAATCAAAGGTTTCCCTCGCAGGGGTTTCAACACTCCTTTTCATCAATAACATGACATTCAGCCTCCTGGCTTATACATACAGCAGTGTTGCTCAGGCCTTCCACTTCAGGCTCTTGTCTGTCTCCTACAGACTATTGGCAACACCGTCCATTTAGATAGCAGCCCCTCACTGCTCTGACCCTCAGACCTGGGTCTCTGGCTTCCAGTGTGCAGACAACCACTCTCTGGCTTCTCCAGTGCACACCTGCACTCGTCGGGAGGGTGGAGCCCAGAATGCTGGTCCTGACTCTACTATCAGGCCCACACACACCTGAACAATCAGTGTGCCGTTGAGTCTCAAAACGCGGATCCAGGACTGGGGATTTCATCCCACCCGGATCTCTAAGAAATCCCCAGGCTCCAGGTCCCAAAGTGGACTTTAGTAAATCATGAGGAAACTGAAAAGCCAGTTTCCTCCAAAACAAGCAAATACCCTGGAGCCCCTCAACCTGCCTGGTTGAGAATCCTGTATTCATACATTGGTGGGGTACCACACTACCACATACCCCTCCCCCTTGATTTGACCCAGAGGGCGGAACACACCAGTCCAACCTCCTCACTTTGGCATGACCATGCCAGCTACCACCCACATGGGCCAAATCTTGTCCCATCAGGTGACTTTCTTGATGTCCCCCTGCTACACTTACTCGGGCTCTACAAAGATACTCCCATGCTTTTTTACGAGTATGCTTCCATAAGCGCCGTCTTTCCACTTTCCTTGGGCCTACACTAGCCACCTCAACATTAGGGAGTTTACTAATCTTGGTACCTTTAACAGGAGGCGGACCTCTGTGCTTTAAGGGTCGGATATTGGTAAAGTTATAAAGGGCTCCCTCAATTTCCACTAGACCACCCTTTTTCTCTTTACTTAATGTAGAAGGAACCACCTTTTTAAACAATGGTTTAGTAATAAGCGGGGGCTCTTTTATTGGGGCAACACTGGTCCCTCTCTGCATTCTATGTACGGGCACCCCCTTACTGTCCAAACTTAGCGTCACTTGTTTCCTCATGTACACTGCATGCTTCATTTTGTCAGTTTCATCACTAACCTCTTCATATGACTGCGGCCTCGTCCTAGTCTGCCTCTGAAGGACATCCTGACTGTCTTGCCACTCTGAGGTTTTTAAGTCATGTGACACCTTGCTGCGCTTTGGGCTATTTCCTTCCGACCATTGTTTACCAGGATCCTTCTCAGATCCTAGAAGTTCCTCAAACCTCAGGAAACCTTCCCCAGGACTACCCTCCAGAACCTGTAGGGGGCCTAATTCTGCTGTACTTTTTACCTCTTCTAAGTCAGTCACACCATTTATCTCCTCACATTTTTTTGGATTAGCAGCAACCGCATCACCTTGACCATCAGGTCTGCCATCATTTTTGTCACCCATGGTAACCAAACCATCAAAAATTGCCAATGTCAGAAATATCAATGCATTTGTCATATTTAATTTCACCCATGTTCAGCAGGGCAGTGTCTGGAGAGGAACTGCACCCAGCAGAGTGGTTGTCTACGGCAGCTTCACTGTACACAAACCCCACTGGCATGAGATCCTCTACCAGCAACTGTCCTGACCCCTGACCATCATCGCATAAAACAACATTTGGACCTGTGACTACAATCACTTCATTTATTGCTGTGCCACCTGGCACTTCCACCAACACCAGCTAATTTGGCGCGGCATCATCCGTTACCATATCATTAGGCCCTTTGTGGATCACAGACATGACCTCCTCTGTGCGTTCGCCGTTACTTGGCGGTTCAATCTCGTGAGCAACATCATCTGCAGCAGCAAGTGCACCGTTGCATATAAGTTGCTCTGCAGGTCCTTCATCTGGTACCACAGAAGTCATGTCTGCTCCACTCTTACCAACAGAGGCCTTTTCCAACAAAGCCAACAGGTCTTTTGCCCACCTGTCCCAGTCTGTTATCTCTGGGCCCCCAGAGGTACCACACAGTACGGCTCCAACTGCACAAAGAGACCCAGAGGTACAGAATGGCTCAGCAACAGACACATTGCACATGTTACTTTTGTTCAAATCAGACTGTGGAAATATATTTTTAACCATAGCAGGCTGCAATACCACACTCTCACCACCTTGCTCTGGTGGCGCTTCATTAAATGCATCAACACCTTCACACCTGTCATTGCCAGACTGCAATAACCCATTTCCATCATGAGTGTTTTCAAACATTTCCGTTTTAGCATTAACCATTTTGTTATCACCAGGTTCAGGTACCGTCTTATCCCTTAGAGCGGCACCATAGCTGTCCCAGGCAACCTCCGGCTCCAAAACGCAGAGCTCCCTGGGGGTTTCTAGGGACACCTCTGTAGCCTTTGTCTCAGTTGCTAGGGGAGATAGCACATCTTTAACTGCACTCACATCAACATTTTTATCTCTAGTGAGCTGCACTAGCCCATTAGCAACTGGACCATCAACTTTAGCCAACACAATATTAGCAGTTTTACCCATCACATTGTCATAATCAAATTTACCACTTGCCTCCCCACTGGACAGGGCACTGCAGCGAGGCAAGTCCTTTTCTACACAGACAGTGGATCTCCCATTTGGGGTCACTTCCACTCCAATGTGCACAGTCACATAGTCAGTCTCTTGAATGCATTTATCAGCAACAGTCTTACCCATCACTGTACCAGGGGTTGCCATGTTCACTTGAGTGCGTTGTCTATCCTTTGTTGCACTGTCGCTGGCCAACTCTCCCTGGTGGCCATGGGATGAAACTGCAGCAGCCATTTCTGACTCCATAGCACCCCCTGCAGGCACAACAGGTACTTCCTCACTGTTGCCAGAGGTGACTGAAAACATTTTTAAACAGGAACCTGGGCTTGCTGACAAAGACTTCTGCCCAGTAGCCATATCTCCAGCCATGTTCCATAACCTGGGACAAGAAAAAAATTCCATGCCCAAGTTGACCACATTCCAGGCATGGTACATTTCTGCACATATCTTTAGTGGGGCACCTCTCCACATCTCCACTGTAGCTCCTCCTTCCGGTTAACACCCAATCTCTCGTTGCTAAGGGAGATGGCACTCTTCCAGCTGTACTTTGCTGACTCTCCCAAACGCAGCGACTTTGCGATCCTTGGAGCATTGTTGCTTTCAACTTGCCATGATCCTCTGTCTGCAATACGTTTCTCACGTGGTCCGCAGACTTGACATTACCACCATCGCTACGGGCAACCACATACCTCTCGAACTTCTGATCAGCCTTTTGGACACTCCTGGGACTAAAATCAGGCTTCCCAAACATTGTTGCAGACCTTTGTCTGGCCATGTCACCTTATCTTGGAGAC
Source organism: Rana muscosa (assembly GCA_029206835.1). Classification (NCBI taxonomy): domain Eukaryota; kingdom Metazoa; phylum Chordata; class Amphibia; order Anura; family Ranidae; genus Rana; species Rana muscosa. The sequence goes on along the minus strand of CM055122.1, from coordinate 1,002,776,274 downwards.
TGAGACAAAGGGCACTTGAAGACAACATGCCCCCACTCTCTGCACTGCAAACAGCGCTCTTGCTTCAGAGCCTTAACAGGGCTTCCCCAATTGCATCCTCTTTCAAACTTAGGCCTTTGCACATTGATAGCTGGCATGTTTGTACTAGCGTTACCAGGGGCAACCACATGCACTTCCCCTTTAACTGGAGTTGGAGTAGCAAAAACCAGTCTGCAATACTCTCCGGCAAGCTCAACCCCTTGCATCATCTTTGCAGTCACTCCACCAAACTTTTGCGCTGTCCAGCAAAAATGAAGCACTGTCACTTTAAAGCAAAGTTGCTTTTCACTTCATGCAAGCTTTCCTCACCTGCACACACAGATTGTGCTGTCTCATGCACACAAACACAGTTCATATAACAGATGAACTTACTTTATCCAGGGATCTTCAGTTCTGCCAAAATTCTCCACCACTTGTAAAGGACTACCATCAAAAGGTAGAGCTTGAAGGACACCGCCACTCGCTGGGTCTTCTTTTTGAGGGCTTTATTTGCCCATTTTTATTAAAAGAAGTTCAAACAAAATCAAAGGTTTCCCTCGCAGGGGTTTCAATACTCCTTTTCATCAATAACATGACATTCAGCCTCCTGGCTTATACATACAGCAGTGTTGCTCAGGCCTTCCACTTCAGGCTCTTGTCTGTCTCCTACAGACTATTGGCAACACCGTCCATTTAGATAGCAGCCCCTCACTGCTCTGACCCTCAGACCTGGGTCTCTGGCTTCCAGTGTGCAGACAACCACTCTCTGGCTTCTCCAGTGCACACCTGCACTAGTCGGGAGGGTGGAGCCCAGAATGCTGGTCCTGACTCTACTATCAGGCCCACACACACCTGAACAATTAGTGTGCCGTTGAGTCTCAAAACCCGGATCCAGGACTGGGGATTTCATCCCACCCGGATCTCTAAGAAATCCCAAGGCTCCAGGTCCCAAAGTGGACTTTAGTAAATCATGAGGAAACTGAAAAGCCAGTTTCCTCCAAAACAAGCAAATACCGTGGAGCCCCTCAACCTGCCTGGTTGAGAATCCTGTATTCATACATTGGTGGGGTACCACACTACCACAATATATGTATATATATATATATATATATATATATATATATATATATATATATATATATACACAGTATATATATATATATATATATTGTGACAGCAGGAAGGTAAAGTCACCTGGTTGCATCCAGGGGGGTAGATATATTTCTCCCAGATTCAGGCTTTATGCCGACTTATACAACTAGGGAGGGAGTTGATGAGACCAGCTGAAGCTTGTCAGCTCGTTTAAGGCCTCTATAAAAACTCCCAGCTTCATTAGGTGTTTGCTCATGCCTGGACCCAGACCTGTGTGGACTGTCTAGGGAGAGTGAACCCCTGTGCGGTGAGACAAAGCCTGTGTGGCTATTTGTTTGGACATTTACTAAACCAGGGACTTAGGGACTAGGACAGCACCAGGCTGATCCCAGTTGTTAGTTTAGGAAACCTGCATGTTTAGTCAGAGGTCAAGCTGACCAGGATTTATTTTGTTTATGTTTCTTTTTGGCTTTGCTGTGTTTTTGTCACTGTACATAGAGAAATAAACCGCACCTTTTGATTTTGAAAACCACAACCTCCGTCTGCTGGGCCTGTTTTTGTGTGGGGAGCCCAACCAGGGGGTCACACACACCCGCTACCGAGTTAACCCCCTCACAGTTGGTGGAGAACCAGTGGCAGTTTTTTTTAAGCCAGCATGGAGGAGATACTGAAACAGCTGGCTCTAGCAAATGCCAATCAACAGCAGACAAATGCAGGTTTGCAAAGGAGCCTTGCAGCCCAGCAGCAAGCTCATCAACAAGCCCAGCAGCAATCTGAGGCCCGCTTCATAGACCTGTTACAGAAGCAAGAGCAGAGACTACAACAAATGGAAGCAGTAATGCAGCAACGTCCGCAGACCAGTGAGGAAAGCCGTCCCACTAATACCGCGTCCTTTGGGGTGAGTCGTTTATTGACAAAAATGACTGGAGAGGATGATCCAGAGGTATTTTTGACCACATTTGAAAGGACTGCTGAAAGAGAAAAGTGGCCTGAGGAGCAGTGGGCTGGACTGGTGGCTCCTCTGTTAACTGGTGAATCGCAGAAGGCTTACTATGACCTAGAGCCTGACCAAGCAAAAGACTATGTGATGCTAAAAGCTGAAATATTGGCAAGGCTGGGTGTCACCCTGGCTGTCCGGGCTCAGCGTGTGCATAACTGGACTTTCCAGCTTGGAAAACCCCCCAGGTCTCAAATGTATGATCTCATTCACCTGAGCAGGAAGTGGCTACAGCCAGAGACTTTGTACGCACCAGAGATTGTGGAACGTGTTGTAATGGATCGGTTTTTGAGAGCTCTTCCTAAAGCCATCCAAAAGTGGGTAAGCCATGGAGACCCAGAGACGGCCGGTGGTCTTGTGGATCGTGTAGAGAAATACTTGGCTACAGAGAACCTGACGGCCTCTTCCAGAGACTCTCTGACTTTCCACCCTAAGACCAGACCATCCCCAGGGGCGGATAAGAGGATTCCAAGGGGTGAGGGTGGAGAGAGTGAGAGGGTGGGAGCTCTACCCAAAGTTTGGCGAGAACAGCCTGGGAAGTCAGGGGCTCAAGAGGCAGCCAAATGGATTGTTTGCTACCGCTGCCGGCAAGCGGGACATATTGCAGCAAATTGCCCGGTTGTGGAGGAACCCATGCAATGTGACTTTCTGACGGACAGACGTCAGTCGCTGTGTGCGACAGTCGCATGCACTGCCATTCGGGGAACTGAGAAACATTTATGCAAAATGTGTATTAATGGTAGAAATGTTGTGGTATTACTGGATTCAGGTAGCCTTGTGACCCTGATAAAGGCTGAATTAGTTAAAACAGAGGTCTCTGGGAATAGCAAGGTAGCTGTTATTTGTGTGCATGGGGACACCCGAGAGTATCCAGTGACTACAGTGTGTTTCGAGACCCCCAAAGGTACCCTCTCTCATCCAGTGGGGTTAGTATCTCAATTACCGCATGATGCCATTGTGGGAAGGGATTTTCCGAAGTTCTGGGAACTGTGGGATGATCCTGAGCCCCCCACTGGTGCCCCTATGTACCAGGAATGTGATAGCCAGAACTCCTCTGAGAGTGGTGAGGACTCTCCAGAATTTCCCTTGTCAGTATTGGCAGGGGAGACTCAAGAAACTGGAGAGGAGCCCACCTCCTCAGACGAAAACCTACCGTCTGTGGAGTTTTCTGATCTGGAGGTTCACAGGGAAAATTTTGCCACAGAACAGTTAAAAGACCCCGCCCTAATAAAGGCACGGGAAAACGTAGTGGAAATAGATGGCGAGTTAGTGAACCCAGATAATACCTGCACTTACCCATACTTCAGCGTAGAGAAGGACCTACTGTATCGGGTGGCAAAAAGGGCAGAAGAAACCGTTGAGCAGCTTGTGGTGCCCAAACCTTACAGGAAGTTGGTGTTGGAGTTGGCCCATGGGCACATTCTTGGAGGTCATCTGGGGACAGAGAAAACCCGAGAGAGGGTATTACAGAGATTCTATTGGCCTGGGGTGATGAAGGACATAGAAAATTATTGTTCCTCCTGCCCTGTGTGTCAGAGGTCGGCCCCGATGCCACATTTCCGTAGCCCGCTGGTCCCTCTACCCATCATTGAGGTCCCGTTTGAGAGAATCGCAATGGATTTGGTAGGTCCTATAATCAAGTCCGCTAGGGGGCACCAGTACATATTGGTTATAATGGACTATGCCACCCGTTATCCAGAAGCGATCCCTCTCAGAAATACCTCGGCCAAAACCATAGCCAAAGAGCTATCTCTTGTTTTTAGCCGGGTGGGTATTTGTAAAGAACTGCTTACGGACCAAGGTACACCCTTTATGTCCCGGGTTATGAAAGAGCTGTGTAAATTGTTCAAAGTGACGCAATTGCGTACATCTGTGTATCACCCCCAAACCGATGGGCTGGTTGAAAGATTCAACAAAACCCTAAAACAAATGTTGAAGAAAGTGGTGGATAGAGATGGAAAGGATTGGGACTGTCTACTTCCTTATTTGATGTTTGCTATTAGGGAGGTGCCCCAATCCTCTACGGGATTCTCCCCCTTTGAGTTACTGTATGGGAGACACCCAAGAGGGCTGTTGGATATTGCCAAGGAAACTTGGGAAAGTGAGAGTTCTCCCCACAGGAGTGTGATTGAGCATGTCGCCCTGATGCAAGATCGAATTGCACAGGTAATGCCCATCGTGAAGGAACATTTGGCCCAAGCGCAGTTGGCACAGCAGAGAGTGTACAACCGTGGAGCCAAGACCCGTACCTTTTCCCCGGGGGATAGGATATTGGTACTTGTCCCTACGGTTGAAAGTAAATTCCTTGCCAAATGGCAAGGCCCCTACGAGATAATGGAAAAAGTGAGCGAAGTGAATTACAAGGTCAGACAACCAGGAAGGCGAAAGCCCGAACAGATATATCACGTTAATCTGTTGAAAGCCTGGAGGGATAGAGAGTCCCTAGTCGCAGAAACTTGGTCACCAGCTCAAACTGGTTGCGTGATTCCGGAGGTTGGAATAGCAGCCACCTTGTCACAACCCCAACAACAGGAGGTTAAGGAGTTTGTGCTTCGCAACAAGGAGGTGTTCTCTGAGCTGCCGGGACAAACATCTGGGGTAGAGCATGATATTATTACCCCGCCCGGTGAAAGGGTGAAGTTAAAACCCTATCGGATCCCAGAGGCCCGACGGGAGGCAATACGGGAGGAAGTACAGAAAATGCTGAACTTAGGGGTGATAGAGGAGTCCCAAAGTGATTGGTCTAGTCCCATTGTGTTGGTGCCTAAACCGGATGGGAGCTGGCGATTTTGTAACGATTTTCGTCAGTTGAACAAAGTTACAAAATTTGACACCTACCCCATGCCACGTATAGATGAGTTGATCGACCGGCTGGGAACAGCCCGATACATGACGACTCTTGACCTCACAAAAGGGTATTGGCAAATTCCCCTGGCCAAGTCGGCCAAAGAGAAAACCGCATTTGTAACCCCAGACGGGGCGTTCCAATATAAGAGAATGCCGTTCGGGTTACAGAATGCGCCGGCCACATTCCAGCGGAAAATGGACCAGATACTGAGGCCCCATCGGAAGTATGCTGCGGCTTACCTGGATGACGTAATTGTCCATAGCACAGATTGGGCCTCACATCTGCCAAAAGTGCAAGCAGTCCTAGACTCTATCCGGGAAGCGGGGTTTACGGCTAACCCCAAGAAGTGTACCATTGGGCAGGAGGAGGCCAAATATCTTGGGTACACCATTGGCAGGGGAGTGATAAAACCCCAACTCAACAAAGTCGAGGCCATCCAGAGTTGGCCACGTCCCAACAGCAAGAAGCAGGTACGGGCCTTTCTGGGAATCGCGGGTTATTATCGGCGCTTCATTCCCCACTTTGCTTCTAAGGCTGTGCCCCTAACCAACCTGACGAAAGGGAAAGGGTCGGTCATGATTAAATGGACCCCCGAGGCTGAGGCAGCATTCCAATTCTTGAAACAAGCCTTATGTAGCCAGCCAGTGTTGTACTCACCCGACTTCTCTAAAGACTTTGTCGTACAAAGTGATGCGTCAGATGTGGGGTTAGGAGCAGTATTGTCCCAGGTCTGGAACGGGGAAGAGCACCCAGTCATTTACCTCAGCAGGAAGTTGAAGTCCCATGAGGTAAATTACGCCACGGTTGAAAAGGAGTGTTTAGCGGTGAAGTGGGCTCTAGATTCCCTTCGGTACTATCTGCTAGGTAGGCACTTTGACATGGTTGCGGATCACGCTCCGTTAAAGTGGATGGCTCAAAACAAGGAGACAAATAGAAGAGTGAATAGGTGGTTCCTGGCCCTACAGGAATTCAACTTCACAGTAAAGCATCGCCCTGGCGTTCAAATGGGGAATGTGGATGCTTTGTCTCGAGTACATGAATGCCTGATTGCTGGTGTTCCAACCCCAAGGTTAAAACAAGAGGGGGGGGTATGTGACAGCAGGAAGGTAAAGTCACCTGGTTGCATCCAGGGGGGTAGATATATTTCTCCCAGATTCAGGCTTTATGCCGACTTATACAACTAGGGAGGGAGTTGATGAGACCAGCTGAAGCTTGTCAGCTCGTTTAAGGCCTCTATAAAAACTCCCAGCTTCATTAGGTGTTTGCTCATGCCTGGACCCAGACCTGTGTGGACTGTCTAGGGAGAGTGAACCCCTGTGCGGTGAGACAAAGCCTGTGTGGCTATTTGTTTGGACATTTACTAAACCAGGGACTTAGGGACTAGGACAGCACCAGGCTGATCCCAGTTGTTAGTTTAGGAAACCTGCATGTTTAGTCAGAGGTCAAGCTGACCAGGATTTATTTTGTTTATGTTTCTTTTTGGCTTTGCTGTGTTTTTGTCACTGTACATAGAGAAATAAACCGCACCTTTTGATTTTGAAAACCACAACCTCCGTCTGCTGGGCCTGTTTTTGTGTGGGGAGCCCAACCAGGGGGTCACACACACCCGCTACCGAGTTAACCCCCTCACAATATATATATATATATATATATATAAAAAACAATATAGCATATATAATTGAAACACAAGCCATAATGTAATTTATTGTTATTTAAATTTATATTTCTTTTCAATCTGCAACCCGGAGATTTTCTGTATAATTCAATGAAATATGGCAACGTGGAGGAATTCTGTAGAAATGTGGTGTACAGAAAGCCCTCAGAGATGTATAGTCCTGCTTGCCTGATTGACTCACTGATTTTCCCAGAAGTCTGGACCAAGATGCAAGTCATATTTTAGGCATCCTCTGCAACAAAAATGACAGTTTTGGTGAGATGCTCCTAAAGGATTAATCTCTTTGTAAAAGAACATAGACCCTGCCACTCTCCCCATTAGAGCCCCGCAAGTGCATCAGCTGATTAAAAAAGAAGAAGTCACTCCTATTCAGAATCGGTCCTGCACAAGACATAATCTGACAATGACCTATTCCTTCAGAGCAGAAACAGGTGGGAACGTTTGTTAAAATCCTTGCAATGTACATTAATCACCCAGAGGGGATTGTTTTTTTCTCAAAAATTGTGAAGCTACTCCCTAAATTTCTGTAAGGAACAGTATTTTATATTAATATACAGTATATATTTATGTATATTATTTACTTTAGAAAAATATAAATAGTTGCGCTAGTTATGAAATCAATCAAAAACACCAGTAATTGTAAATCTAAACAGATACAACAATAATGAATAAACAGTGATATATAGAAATATGCATTGCTCGGTGAAGCAAAAAAGGTTAATAAACAATGTAAGGTATTGTGTTATTGAAAAACAATTGAATAGTCCGCCGATCATATAGATCAAAGTTCATGTATTGTGACAAAAAACACCCGTGATGATATCCAATAAGGCAAAGAAGGAAAATGAATCCAAACTTCATTGAAAAGTTATCAATCGTGACAATCCACCACCAATGCTGAGTGATCCTGCTTACCGGAAAATGTTGGTCCCCTATCACAGAGGACCTTGACCAGCATGATCAAATCCGCCAGAATTCACACCGCATAGTATGATCCCAATTAGTGATCCCAGACAGCCCATATAGCCTCATCCAGTTGCAAGTGTTCCACACCAAAGATGCACATGAAAGGAAGGGGGACACTGAATAGTGTAAAATCTTTGGGTTTTTTTATTTAAAAGGTCATAAAAACATACTTACAAAAACGAAAATTGATAGACAGCCTTGAGTATGGCAGCGCCGGCCGGTCAGGCGCTGGCACACAGACACGTCCGTGGATTGAGCAAGTGGAGGGTGACAACAGCACAACGCTCGTATCCAACCTACGTGTTTCGTGAGATATCACGTCGTCTCGGGGCACGGGCGTCAGGCTGCGTCACCCCCTCTTTATAGGAAATGCAACAAACAAAAAGCCAATCCGACTTGAGATGCGCGCGCACCTCTCTCCACGAGGCGACCAAGCCTCACTGACGGAACCTCCAAGCGTGCGTCATCACGTGGTGCCGCGCTGACGTGATCCAAAGGACGCAGGTCACCTCGCGCTCCAGCGCGAGACAACCAAGCCTCATGATCGAGGCCATGCGTCATGGCGTCACATCACGCCGGCGTACTCCCCTATTGGGTCACACCACGCAACAGCGCAAGCACTGAGCCAGAAGCAGCACGCTCATCTCACAGGGGATAAACCTCCGGATTGGAACCAGCAATTAGAAACAAACATAAACCCACCCACCTCTCGTGTCCACTGAGGACGCAGGGAGATCAGCAGGAGAACACCATTTCATACACCTAGGTTAAATAAACTTAAAATTATACCAAAAACATAAATGCCCAAAAGCTTGAATTGGCGGAGAACTTAGGTCCACGCCAATATCCAATCTTTACCAAAAATTGCACAAGACCACCACGTATTGGCCTTAGTGCAACATTGGCAACAATATGTATACACAAATATTATTTTAACACAATTAATGCATATTAAATGCCCATTAATATAAAATTAATCTTAAAGACCCTCTCGAAAACTCAAGTGGTATAATAAAATCACATTAGTACTGGATAATAAATTAAGAAACCTATAGACAATCTAGGAATTGTTAATGAAGGCATTAACATCGGTGTCCACGTTGAGTCCGAAAGGAACGTAGGTTCTCAACCTGTACACCCATGCCATCTCTTGCTTAGAAATCTCTCTCACAAGCGAGCTGCCTCTCCAGTGAGGTCTATACTTATCAACCCCCACAAATAAGGTATTGGAGGGATCTCTCTTATGAACTTGATCGTAATGACGGGATACAGAATGTTTGTCGAAACCTTTGCGAATATTCGCAATGTGCTCGTTGAGTCTAACCTTCAGTGCCCTTTTGGTCCTCCCCACGTATTGAAGACCGCAAGGGCACTGTATAAGGTAAACGACTCCCAAAGATGTGCATGTTATAAACGGTTCGATTTCATGAGACCGACCTGTGCTGGTCAAAGCAAATTGGCTAATTTTCCTGTCTCTACAACTGTTGAGACTGCACACTTGGCATTTTTTGCATCGATAATACCCCTTAAGGTTCTCTAGAAAAGTTCTATTTTCCCGTGGGGGATCCTGAATACTCGGGGCAATCCTGTTGGAAAGCGACGATGCTCCTCTAAATACAATAGAGGGTCTTTCAGGGAGAGAAGGTGCTAGCACCTGGTCACTGGTTAGCACATGCCAGTGCTTGCGTATCAAACGTTTAATGGTCTGATGTTGCATGGAAAATGTGGTGATGAATGGAAGAGAGAAGTTTCCATTCCCTGCCACCTTATCTCTACTCTCCAAAAGAGACCCTCGATCAATCTCTCTCACAGTCTGGATCAAATGGGACATATCCTTTTGTTGATAACCCTTATCCACAAACCTCTTTGATAGTACTTCCGCCTGGAGGTCAAAGGCCTCTTTATCAGTACAATTCCGCCTCAACCTGGTAAATTGTCCCTGAGGGACCGCTTTTAACCAAGGGGCATAATGGCAACTGTCAAGTGGAATATACGCATTTCTGTCAGTTTGTTTGAAAAAGGTGGTCGTGACAAATTTGTTGTCAACAATTGATATGTTCAAATCCAAATAATGGATAGACTCCTGGCTGGCTTCAAAAGTGATGCCCCTATCGCTAACATTGAGGGACAACATAAACTCACGCAGGGCGGGTTCGCTACCATCCCATAGGAGGAGGACGTCGTCGATGTACCTTGCCCAGTGAATCACCTCAGGTCTCCGGCAGGCATCAACGACGTCCTCCTCCCATTTGGCCATAAAAAGGTTGGCCAGGCTGGGTGCGTACTTCGCCCCCATCGCCACCCCACGATCTTGACGATAAAATTGATTATCGAACAGAAAATAATTGTGACTCGCTGCATATCTCAACAGGGTCATAATAAATTCAATTTGGCAAGACACAAGATCTGACCCTCTAGTCAAGTACAGCTCCACCGCTTCGAAACCACACTCATGAGGGATGATAGTATAGCGTGAGGTCACGTCAGCCGTGACCAACCACATCCCATTTGTAGGCACGTGTTCTGCAAGTATATTGATAACTTGTTTAGTGTCTCTTATAAACGAGGGGATCTTATGAACTAGAGGTTGTAAAAAGAAGTCAATATATTTCCCTCATTAGGTTCTGATGTTAGTGGTCTCTTTATGAGATTGAAAAACATCATGACAGCTGAGATACACACCCAATGGGACATGGCGTTTCTGGACACCTATATCAGAAATGCAATGGTTCCTAGAAGCCTACGTTGGGAGGTAAGTCCCCAGAAAGGGGAAGCCATCCTGGAGGTGTGGGCGAAGTATTTTAATGATGCTGGAGTATCTTTTTTACGCTTTCTTGCCAAAAGAAAGAGAGAGAAATTAACAAGACTTGACATGGAAATCAGAACAGTTAAGGACTTGTTGGTCTCTTTCAAAGGGGGAGAGGAATATAATGAATGTTCCAATTCTTTACAGAAAACCCTGGAGAGGGAAGAAAGAGACTAAAAAGTAAAAAAGAAGAAAAAATATTTAAGAGATTTTGAGGACTATCAGTCCGGTCTAGTTTTTCTGTGGCAGAAAAAAATAGCCACAGAGGAGGCTGGAGAGAATGGGATGGACTCCGCCCCTCAAGGGCCGGCGACATCCAGTTCGGCTACTAATCCTCCAGTGGTAGGAAGGGGAGGGGCACCCCACCCTCCTAAAACAGTTACTGGACAACAGAAAAAACAGACTAAATTAAAGAATGGTCCAAACCAGGGCCATACACCATTTGGAGTGCAGAACAATAAAATGAGACCTCAGAAACCTGATGTCCAATATCAACATTATCGGGAGAAGTCTCCACGTGGGTGGGACCATATCCCATCCAGACCCCCCCAATATGATGTTGGATTTAATCAGGGATTCTTGAGGCCTAGATATGAGACTAACAGTATGCAGGAATTCAATATCCCCACTCAGAACTGTTTTTTTCCTCTATCTGATCCATCAGGTCCGGGAGGGCGAGGATCTATAGATGAGCGGTATGGACCGGATAATTATGATAGGAATTTTCCCCATTCTAGTCAATATGAGAGGGGTTATGAGTATTCAAGACCCTACTACCCCCCAAGCCAATCTGACTTTAGACCTAACCCAAGTTGGGGATTTCCCATGAGCCATCAGGGACGTCTAGGTCAACTAGAACCAAGAGAGGGGTCAGAGGGGGGAGGAGGGCCCAACTGCTCAAAAAGAAAAAGAGTTTAGGTGCAGGCATATTCAATTTAAGCCAACAGGCTCTGTCAGAGTCTGAGAAAAGTCTTTTAGATAAGGGTTTGAAATTTGCTCCGCCTAGGAGCTTGAGCAAGTTCCAAACCTTTATGGATGTTCACAAGTTTGCAAGTAAACTGAACATTAAAAGACATTTTCTATCCAATCCTAGTACAGATAGAGTGGCCCCTATACCTGAATATAAACATACTGGACTGTCAAATGTGTCATTGTTTAATCCCCCGGGCTCATTGGCTCCTAGTATTAGAGTATTTTGGGATGTGGTGCTTAAAGATTTGGAAAAGCTTAAAGTTAAAAAGGTAAAAATGCAGAAGAATTTGGAAATTGGACTCGAGTCTCTGTGTTCCAACAAATCTTTAGTTATCAGACCTGCTGACAAGGGGGGGGGGATAGTCATCCTTGATAGATGCGACTATCTAAAAGAGTTGCATCGGATCGTGGATGACACTGATACCTACACCCCCCTGTTAAGAGACCCGGTCATTAGGTATAAGAAAGATTTAGAAATCATTGTGAACCAGGGCCATCGGGAGGGTATCTTGAATGACAAGGAGAGCCTCTTTTTAATACCATGTGCTCCCCATACTCCTGTCATATACTATCTCCCGAAGATACACAAGAGCCTCATTTCCCCCCCGGGCCGACCCATTGTGAGTGGGATTGATTCAATCACATTCCGGGTGGGGAAATATATTGACTTCTTTTTACAACCTCTAGTTCATAAGATCCCCTCGTTTATAAGAGACACTAAACAAGTTATCAATATACTTGCAGAACACTTGCCTACAAATGGGATGTGGTTGGTCACGGCTGACGTGACCTCACTCTATACTATCATCCCTCATGAGTGTGGTTTCGAAGCGGTGGAGTTGTACTTGACTAGAGGGTCAGATCTTGTGTCTTGCCAAATTGAATTTATTATGACCCTGTTGAGATATGCAGCGAGTCACAATTATTTTCTGTTCGATAATAAATTTTATAGTCAAGATCGTGGGGTGGCGATGGGGGCGAAGTACGCACCCAGCCTGGCCAACCTTTTTATGGCCAAATGGGAGGAGGACGTCGTTGATGCCTGCCGCAGACCTGAGGTGATTCTCTGGGCAAGGTACATCGACGACGTCCTCCTCCTATGGGATGGTAGCGAACCCGCCCTGTGTGAGTTTATGTTGTCCCTCAATGTTAACGATAGGGGCATTAGATTCACTTTTGAAGCCAGCCAGGAGTCGATCCATTATTTGGATTTGAACATATCAATTGTTGACAACAAATTTGTCACGACCACCTTTTTCAAACAAACTGACAGAAATGCGTATATTCCACTTGACAGTTGCCATTACTCCCCTTGGTTAAAAGCGGTCCCTCAGGGACAATTTACCAGGTTGAGGCGGAATTGTACTGATAAAGAGGCCTTTGACCTCCAGGCAGAAGTACTATCAAAGAGGTTTGTGGATAAGGGTTATCAACAAAAGGATATGTCCCATTTGATCCAGACTGTGAGAGAGATTGATCGAGGGTCTCTTTTGGAGAGTAGAGATAAGGTGGCAGGGAATGGAAACTTCTCTCTTCCATTCATCACCACATTTTCCATGCAACATCAGACCATTAAACGTTTGATACGCAAGCACTGGCATGTGCTAACCAGTGACCAGGTGCTAGCACCTTCTCTCCCTGAAAGACCCTCTATTGTATTTAGAGGAGCATCGTCGCTTTCCAACAGGATTGCCCCGAGTATTCAGGATCCCCCACGGGAAAATAGAACTTTTCTAGAGAACCTTAAGGGGTATTATCGATGCAAAAAATGCCAAGTGTGCAGTCTCAACAGTTGTAGAGACAGGAAAATTAGCCAATTTGCTTCGACCAGCACAGGTCGGTCTCATGAAATCGAACCGTTTATAACATGCGCATCTTTGGGAGTCATTTACCTTATACAGTGCCCTTGCGGTCTTCAATACGTGGGGAGGACCAAAAGGGCACTGAAGGTTAGACTCAACGAGCACATTGCGAATATTCGCAAAGGTTTCGACAAACATTCTGTATCCCGTCATTACGATCAAGTTCATAAGAGAGATCCCTCCAATACCTTATTTGTGGGGGTTGATAAGTATAGACCTCACTGGAGAGGCAGCTCGCTTGTGAGAGAGATTTCTAAGCAAGAGATGGCATGGGTGTACAGGTTGAGAACCTACGTTCCTTTCGGACTCAACGTGGACACCGATGTTAATGCCTTCATTAACAATTCCTAGATTGTCTATAGGTCTCTTAATTTATTATCCAGTACTAATGTGATTTTATTATACCTCTTGAGTTTTCGAGAGGGTCTTTAAGATTAATTTTATATTAATGGGCATCTAATATGCATTAATTGTGTTAAAATAATATTTGTGTATACATATTGTTGCCAATGTTGCACTAAGGCCAATACGTGGTGGTCTTGTGCAATTTTTGTTAAAGATTGGATATTGGCGTGGACCTAAGTTCTCCGCCTATCCAAGCTTTTGGGCATTTATGTTTTTGGTATAATTTTAAGTTTATTTAACCTAGGTGTATGAAATGGTGTTCTCCTGCTGATCTCCCTGCGTCCTCAGTGCACACGAGAGGTGGGCGGGTTTATGTTCGTTTCTAATTGCTGGTTCCAATCCGGAGGTTTATCCCCTGTGAGATGAGCGTGCTGCTTCTGGCTCGGTGCTTGCGCTGTTGCGTGGTGTGACCCAATAGGGGAGTACGCTGGCGTGATGTGACGCCATGACGCATGGCCTCGATCATGAGGCTTGGTTGTCTCGCGCTGGAGCGTGAGGTGACCTGCGTCCTTTGGATCACGTCGGCGCGGCACCACGTGATGACGCACGCTTGGAGGTTCTGTCAATGAGGCTTGATCGCCTCGCGGAGAGAGGTGCACGCGCATCTCAAGTCGGATTGGCTTTTTGTTTGTTGCATTTCCTATAAAGAGGGGGTGACGCAGCCTGACGCCCGTGCCCCGAGACGACGTGATATCTCACGAAACGCGTAGGGCGGATACGAGCGTTGTGCTGTTGTCACCCTCCACTTGCTCAATCCACGGACGTGTCTGTGTGCCAGCGCCTGACCGGCCGGCGCTGCATACTCAAGGCTGTCTATCAATTTTCGTTTTTGTAAGTATGTTTTTATGACCTTTTAAATAAAAAAAACCAAAGATTTTACACTATTCAGTGTCCCCCTTCCTTTCATGTGCATCTTTGGTGTGGAACACTTGCAACTGGATGAGGCTATATGGGCTGTCTGGGATCACTAATTGGGATCATACTATGCAGTGTGAAGTCTGGCGGATTTGATCATGCTGGTCAAGGTCCTCTGTGATAGGGGACCAACATTTTCCGGTAAGCAGGATCACTCAGCATTCGCGGTGGATTGTCACGATTGATAACTTTTCAATGAAGTTTGGATTCATTTTCCTTCTTTGCCTTATTGGATATCATCACGGGTGTTTTTTGTCACAATACATGAACTTTGATCTATATGATCGGCGGACTATTCAATTGTTTTTTCAATAACACAATACCTTACATTGTTTATTAACCTTTTTTGCTTCACCGAGCAATGCATATTTCTATATATCACTGTTTATTCATTATTGTTGTATCTGTTTAGATTTACAATTACTGGTGTTTTTGATTGATTTCATAACTAGCGCAACTATTTATATTTTTCTATCCAATTCCACTGATGACTGTTTTCAGATTAGTTGCTACTTTCTAGTATTTATTTATATCTTAGCGCAGTTCCTTTTTTTCACTATTTTTCAACAAATATTATTTACTTTGTTGTTTAATAATCCTCCCACGCTACAAGACTCTGGTCTGGCCGTACCGGGAGTATGCCATCCAGTTCTGGGCACGAGTCCTCAAGAAGGATGTGCTGGAAGTGGAGAGAGTCCAGAGAAGGGCAACAAAGCTAATTAAGGGACTGGAGGACCTCAGCTATGGGGAAGGAATACAAGCATTGAACTTATTCTCTCTGGAGAGGAGACGCTTAAGAGGGTATATGATATCAATGTACAAATACCGTACTGGTGACTAGGGATGAGCCGAACACCCCCCGGTTCGGTTCGCACCAGAACCTGTGAACAGACTTAAAGTTTGCGCAAACTTTAGAACCCTATTAAATACAATGGGCTCGAACGTTCGAAATCAAAAGTGCTAATTATCAAGACTAATATGCAAGTTATTGTCCTAAACAGGGTTTGGGGACCCGGGTCCTGCCCCAGGGGACATGTATCAATGCAAAAAAAAGTTTTAAAAACTGAAGTTTTTTCAGGAGCAGTGATTTTAATAATGCTTAAAGTGAAATAATAAAAGTGAAATATTCCTTTAAATTTCGTACCTGGGGGGGGGGGGGGGTATAGCATGCCTGTAAAGCAGCGCTTGTTTCCCGTGCTTAGAACTGTCCCTGCACAAAGTGTTATTTCTGAAGGAAAAAAGTCATTTAAAAGCACTCGTGGCTATAATGAATTGTCGGCTCCCGGCAATACAGAGAAAAGTCATTGATAAGAAAATTAAAAAAAAATGCGTGGGGTCTCCAAACACTTTTTATGACAATAACTTGCATATAAGCCTTTAAAATTAGCACTTTAGATTTCTCCCATAGACCTTTACAGGGTGTTTCGCGGCTTTTCGAATTTGCCGCAAACACCCCAAATTGTTCGCTGTTCGGCAAACGGGCGAACAGGCAATGTTCGAGTCGAACATGAGTTTGACTCGAACTCGAAGCTCATCCCTACTGGTGACCTTAGCATAGGGTAAAAACTTTTCAGTGAAAGGGAATTTAAAAAGACACGCGGTCATACACTAAAATTAGAAGAGAATCGGTTTAACCTTAAACTGCGTAGAGGGTTCTTTACTGTAAGAGCGGTAAGGATGTAGAGTTCTCTTCCACAAGCAGTAGTATCAGCGGGGAGCATCGTTAATTTAAAAAAAACAGTTAAATGGGTACCTTAACTACCACAACATACAGGGATATACAATGTACTATTAACATAAAATCACACACACAGGTTGGACTGGATGGACTTGTGTATTTTTTCAACCTCACCAACTATGTAACTATGTAACTATGTAACTCACATGAAGTAAAATCAATTATGCTTACCATGGTTCGCAAAATGATTCCCAGCTGGGGAGAACACCAAAGAAACTGTCACAGTGGATACACTGAATATGGTCTGGGTGGCACCTGCAATAGCTAAGAGAGACAGCAAGGAGGAGCCAATCCAAGTGTAGCAAGGTGGAGAGGTGGACACAGCACACATAAATTGGCAACTCACAGTGTGTGCGGGGTCTTGTGCATTACAGTCAATGGAGCATCTGCAGCTACTGTAAGAGGAGAAGGCATCCAAGATCCCAAGATGCAGCTGCTGCTGCAAGGAGTGAAGTGTGGTAGCTGGAGTGATTAGTCAGCCTCAGGACAGGAAGCAGAACATATGGAGCACAGGCGAAGACAGGAAGTATTGAAACAGGAAGTGACATCAGGGGGCATGGCAATGTGTTTGGAGGCCCATGCCTCTTTTTTAAGCCAGGAAGTGGATGCAAATGGAAGCTGTAATTATACTGTATAGGCTATAAGGCGTGGAACTACAAGATTCAGCTTGCATAGTGCAAATACAACAAGGGCACTAAAGGAATGCAAAAACTGAAACTGACACTGAAAACTGTGTCAAATCTAACCACACTAGGAGATTAGGATACACTACACAAAAAACATGATGATAGAAAAAAAAACTAAAATTGTGATATATATACAATGTAAGGGAATTGAAAACCGTGCACTAGGGGGTTCTAAAACATGAGTAAATGCACAAGAAAAATGTGATAAGGAGAATACAGAAGGGGATAAACTGATTGGGATAGAGAAAAGAAAACTGAACCAATTTGGCAAACAAAAATTATTTACCCCTGAAGAGTAGATCGCCAAAAATGACTTCAAGGTCAGAGCAATTCAATGAATTAGAAGACATAACACACTAAATGCAAAAAACAAACATAAAAGAACAACCCCCCACCCCCCCCCCAAAAAAAAAGCACCCTTATGAGACAGCACAAGACAAAGGGGATGAGACACCCATAAATAATGAAACTAAGAAAAAGAAAAGCGATAACTCATTGTACACATGAAATAAAAATGCATAAAATATTAACATGTGGGTAAAAGACTTTACAGCCCTTAAAGTGGTTGTAAACCCACTTATGCAACTTTCACCTACAGGTAAGCCTAGATTAAGGCTTACCTGTAGGTGTTTGCAATATCTCCTAAACCTACACGGTTTAGGAGATATTTTACAAAAATAATGCACCGTTGTCTACGGTGCATGCACACCATAGACAACGGCGCTGCTGCACTGTCAACGCCGGTTTTATCAATGGATAATGCTGGCTTTGATGGCTCCCGCGCGCATGCGCGGTGACGTCATCGCCGCTCCAGGCAATCAGAGCGCCGGGGCGGCGATACCCGGAAGTAACCTTCCGGATCGATGTCTGCGGCCGGAGGGGGAGACAAAGGCAGCTTCGGGGGCTTCGATCTAAAGTAAGTACTGCATAATGAGCTAGTATGCTAGTCATACTAGCTCATTATGCCTTTCTCTTGCAGGTTATTCTTTTTGTAAAAAAAAAAAAGGGTTTACAACCACTTTAAGTGTTAACACATGGCTGGAGGACAGTCAGGACTTTGGTCTCATTGTATCAGAAGTATAGTCTGTGGCGGCCCGTCCATTAGGGGTGCCGCCCCCTAATCAATGCGCCCGACCCCTAATCTACATGCAGGGTGCTGGACGCATGATTTCTTTTTTTATAAATTCTTTATTTTAATTTTTCTTTCACAAAGATAATAATAATACAGCTTTTCATGCAAGACATCTTATTCAACAATTCTAATTATTTTACTCTAGACTCTTTTTTGCATGTACATTAATTACTCTTTACCAAAACAAAAAGCTTTTAAATTCTCCTTTCACTGACTCCTTTATCATATTAAACATTGTTTTATAATAATCTGCTCCAGTACTATATCTTTGTTATATTATCATCGACCATGGCCCCACCCTGGTTATCCCCCTTCCCAAAGAGAAAGGGGGAAAAAAAACCCTGGCAATACAGGTTTAAGACAAGGCAGTAAAGCAATAGACAAGAAAGAGAGACAAAGAAAACAAAAGGGAAAAGCAAATCCCAGGAGTCTCCCCCCTCTCCCCACTCTCCACCTCTCACTCCCCCCGTTTTCTGTATGTAACATAGGGGGCCCAAATTTTTCGATACTTATCCTCCTGCTCCCTCATGCTCATGGTAAGACTTTCTGTTATTTTAGCCATCCATTGTGTTCTGGTTGGAGAGACAGTGCTTTTCCAGAAAACTGGAATACATGCTTTCGCTGCTGTAAGCAAATGTCTCACCAATGAATTTTTATATTTTTCTAACGAAAGAGGTATGTCAGACAGCAGGAAGACAGCCGGATTATCTCCAAGAGACACATCAGTAATTTCTTTCACTGTAACCATTTTCCAGAAATCTTTTATTCCCTGGCATTCCCAAAAGATGTGTATCAAGGTGCCCACGGCTCCTTGGCATCGCCAGCAAAGACTGGATACCTGTGGATATATTTGATTCAGTACTACTGGAGTTCTAAACCACCTGCTCAGAATCTTTTAGCCCCCTTCTTGGTATCTAGTTGCTAATGAGGCCTTGTTTGTAAACCTAAATATCCTATTTTTCTGCAATTCAGAGAAAGTGACCCCCAAGTCCCATTCCCAAGCCTGTAAAAAGCCCAGTTCTTGTGGGGCTTTCAATTCGGTCACCATGGCGTACAACATTGATAATGAATGTCTCACTGGTTCCCCCTTTAGGCATATCTTCTCAAACTTAGATGGTATAGGTATATCTCTCGTTCGCATGGAAATTGATCGAAGGAAAGCGTTTAGCTGCATTCGCCTAAATGGGTCCAATACCTCTGAGAACTCACGCTCAATCTCCTCTCTAGACATCACTTGGTTGTCTATCATAAAATGTGTAAGTCTACTTTTGCCCTGTCGTTTTAGATTCATGAAGCTTTTATCTTTTAGGCCTGGTTCGAACGCCGGGTTACCCACAATTGGAGTCATCGGACTCAGGAAAGTCGCCATTTTGACTTTTTGAAAAGTCTTTTTAACGTATCTAAGCGTAGCGCCCACCGTCGGATGTTGCTTCACTGCCTGCGGTATAGCCGTGTTCGTGAGCCAGACTAAACCCTCCAAGGGTATCTCTGACATTGCCTGTTCCATGTGTACCCATGGCTTATCTTTTTGAGATGTACACCAGTCAAGTACCCTTGTTAGATGTAATGCCTCATGATAACCCACCGGGTCCGGAAATCCCCCCCTCCGTTTTCTTTTGGTAGAGTCAGGATATCTCTATCCAAAGGGATCTGGATGGGTAGGGTCTGTAGCAAATATAGCAATCTCTGCATTACATTCATTTTTATAATGTTAATTCTGCCAAACCACGTGAACACTTCCTTATCCCATTTCTGTAGATCTTGTTTAATCTGTCGTGCCAAGGGGACAAAATTAAGTTCAAATATTCTATTTAGTCTATTTGGTATTTTAGTCCCCAGATATCCTATATGGGAGTCTGTCCATCTGAACGCAAAGAAGGTGGATAACTGATGTTGCAATACCCATTGCTTCTGATTTGTTATAATTGACCTTAAAATTGGACAGTCTCCCATACTTACATATCTCCGATAATAATAGCGGGAGGGATAGCGCTGGGAGGGTTAGGAAAAACAGAAGGTCATCTGCGAAAGCAGCCAATTTATGTTCCTTTCCCTTTAACAAGATACCCCTGATGTCTGGGTTAGCCCCTATTGTTCTTAGAAATGGTTCCAGCGTCAGGATAAAGATAATGGGCGATAATGGACAGCCCTGCCGTGTTCCATTACATATGGAAAAGGGTTCTGAGAGTACCTCATTTATCCTGACTCTGGCTTTTGGAAAGGAGTATAGGCTCATGACCCAATTTTGCATCCCCCTCCTCAGCCCTATATGTTGCATGGTAGCCTTCAGGAAGGTCCAATCTACTCTATCAAATGCTTTTTCTGCATCTGTAGATATTAACACTACAGGTTTTTGATGATGTTGGGCATAGTGTATGGCGCTTATGACCCGTTGCATATTTTCCCTACCTTCCCTCTCTGGTGTGAACCCTACTTGATCCGGATGTATTAAAGTGGGTATATACCACAATAGTCTATTTGAGAGTATTTTCGTGAGAATCTTTAAATCCGAGTTTAGCAAAGAAATTGGGCAATAACTCGAGCACTGGGACGGATCTTTCCCGCCTTAGGTATTACTGCTATGTGTGCCATCAGTGTTTCTACTGGCAACTTTTGTACCTCTCGTACCAAATTGAAAGCCTCCAAAAATCTTGGTGCCAATTTTTCCGCAAACATCTTGTAGTATAGCAGAGTAAACCCATCCGGGCCGGGGGCTTTACCTGGTTTTAGTGTTTTAAGGGCACCTAGGAATTCCTCAGTAGTAATTGGGCCATCAATGTCTTCTGCTCCTTCGTCCGGCAAGTTGGGAATTCCTGAGGCCACTATGTACTCCTTAACCTCACCTTCATTGAGAATCTATGGGGGCTGTTCTTGGGCCCCTATCTGATATAGGCCTACATAGTAGTCTCGGAACGCCTTTTCGATTGCCTGTGACGAGTTAGCCAAGGCATCTCCCTGAGTTTTAATACATTCAATGTAGTTTTGTGTCCTCGTTTCTCTGAGTGCATTAGCTAGTATCCTGCTCGGTTTGTAACCATATTCATAAAAAGCTCGTCATTGATGCCTTAGCTTTATCCACTAATAAAAAGGTTACATTTCTCACACAGGCAAGTTAATTTCTCCTCAGTCTGACATGCTTACGATTTCTTATGTGCCATTCCTAGCCCACGGATCTCCCCTAGCAAGGACTCTAGTTGGGCCCCCAGCTGACGTTTCCTACGTGTCCCTAATGATATGAGTATGCCTCTAATGTAGCATTTATGTGTTTCCCATATACATGTTGGGGTCACTTCACCCGGTTTATTTATTGAGAAAAACGTTTCTAATTCCTGTGCTATCTGTCTCTCGCATTCTGTCTCTTTCAAATGGGTCTCATTGATCCTCCACTGCCATTCTAGGGTAACTGGTTCACCCCATTCTACAACACAGTTAGTTGGTGCATGATCTGATATTGTGAATGAGCCTATGGAGGTCTCCATTATGCACTGCAGGGCGTTTTGGGATATGAAAACGTAGTCTATCCTAGAATACGTTTCATGTTTTGCCGAGAAAAAAGTATAGTCCCTGTCGTGCACATGGAGAGTTCTCCAGCTATCCCTGAAGAAGTCTGTTTGCTTTTCGCAGTTTGTCATAAGATAAGTGAGATGTACCCTTTGAAACATCCAGGGTCGGATCTAGTGCCATATTTAAGTCTGCTCCCATCAACAAGATCCCCTCCTTATTTTGATGTAAATTCATGTATGTCTCCAAGGCTAATTCTTGGCCCTCATTAGGCAGGTAGAGGTTCATCAAGGTGACCTTTTGATCATATATCGAGCCCTTTACAATCAGAAGACGTCCTTCCTCGTCACTCTGTAATTGTCTTTGATTCTTTCCATGGTATCTGGTTGGATAAGTTAATTGATACACCCTTTGCTTTTGATGTCTGTGATGCACTGAGATACACAGTCAGGAATCTGTGATTTCCTAATCTTGGATTTTTTTTTTTTTTTAAATGTGTCTCTTGGAGGATAAAGATATGGCACTTGAGTCTCCCCAGTTCCGCAAGCAGCATGCTGTGTTTTTCTGGCGAGTTCAGGCCCTTCACGTTGTAGGATGTTAAGGTTATTTTAGTCATCTTAAAAAAAAAAGAAGAGTCTCTTCCCCTCTTTTTTAGATCTATCAAATCTATTTCCTCAAAGATTAAGAAAATCCTACAGCGCGGGACCTCCCATGAGAAATTGGGGGGGGGGGGGGGGCACCGCGCCTGCGGATGGGGTGGAACTAGGCGGGGGAGAGAGGGGGAGAAAAGGGACAAAAAAAACCAAAAAAACAGAAAAACCCCAAAACAAAAACAAAAAAAAAAAACAACAAAGAAAAATAAAAATACATTTTTTATCCTGGAGTCCGGTTTACCCTGCGACCCAAGAAAAAGAGCACTCCAGGCGTAAGCAGGTTTCCCACCAATTGTGGATCTACCCGTTATACGTGTGGAATAGAAAATGTAAAACGCCTCTGACTTCCCTCCCTTTGGAGGAGAGGCGTATCGAGTGGGGGAGGTGGTTGTACACAAATGGAGAGTTGCGGCCTATATCCCAATGCACCCTAATACGCACATCTTTTTTTTTCCCCCTTTTCCCCCCCTAAGAAGCCCCTTATACGTTACTTATATACGATACTCATATACATCTTGGCTATGTTTAACTCCTCCTCTACCCCACTTCCCCCCATCATACAGATTGTCGACACAAAAAAAGCAAGATTAACTCTCTTACTATGCATACATTTAGTTCTACATGTAATAATTACACTATTCGTACGCTTTCAATGTTCCCACGCGAAGAAGAAAAAGCAGAAAAGAAACAAGCATATAAAATCCTTCAACCTCATACACATCATACACATTCTCGAATAATAATAAATAAATAAAAATTATAATCCCTCCTTCCACCCCCTCTACGCCTGCCTAATTATGGGGTAACCTTGAGATCCCTTCTCTCTGTCTCTCCCCGTCTTCCATTGGCCTGTCTACTTCTCAGCTTCTTCTACCAGGTTTCTCAGAGGGGTCACCCTTAGAGAGGGAGATATGGGTGGGTACCTCCTGATCCTAAATCCTTTAATAAGCCTGACTAGGAGTGTACCCGGTTCCCCATGCAGCATTCCCCTATATACCCACTATATGTATCATTGTACCCTCCTTTACCCTCCCCCCTCTCTGTGTGCTGTATTTTGATCCCATCCACTACCAAAATAGTGTATGTGACATATATATCCTCCCTTGTGAATCCTCCTATTCTATTCCTATTTATCCTCTACTACATGTGGCATAAGGACTAGCTGCCCTTCTGTGTACATCTTCAAAAAAAGAAAGAAAAAAGCTCAATACTGGTTCTAAAACCATAGTGGCCAATCAGATGTGGCCTCTCAGTACGTGTATAAATAAAATGTATTCCCTTCTCCTTCCCCCCCCTCCCCCCTACTCCTCTGTGTAGCTACTTATTGCTGCATGGCGACTCCGTGTATCCTAGCTCATCTTATACCCCCCCCCCCCCATCTAGTCCACTACTTTCTTATTCTATTTTTCCTCCCTCTATTTTCTACTACCTTCTTTTAGCTCATCTTCTATTTGTTAAATCATATTTAAGTTCTATATCGTACAAGTTAATAATACCAAGTTTCTTACCCCTAGCCTTAGAGTAGACCCTGCATCCTAGGCAGGCTGTGGGGGGCAAAAAGAAAAAAGAAAAAAATTAAAATTAGAACCCCACACAGAAAAAAAAAAAGGAAAAAAAAAGAGTCGCTAAACCTCGCGTCTTGCATGGATTTCAATGGGATTTTGTTACAGTTGTGTGACATTAGCAAATTTATATTCGCTAATGTCTTTCTGTTTCCCCTCCTGGCCAATCAGATAAGCAACGTGGATCTCCCTGGGGGGAGGGGCACTAATCACCACCATCCATCCAGGTTTGTTTGCTGCCCCCCCCCCAAATATTGAGCACCAGTCGCCACTGAGCATAGCCCTAATAGAATGCATAATAATGCATATCTAAATAACAGTATTGACCTCACACACAGACTGTCAGACGATTTTTGATGGAACTTATGGATGGAAATGACGCACTGTGTTTGGGGCTCCCATCTTCGACAATCCTTCTATGTTCTCCAAAGCAGGCTTTCAGTGTCCTTATGGTTCTTCCCACATATAAGAGACCACAAGGGTACAAGATACAGTATACCACATATTGAGAGCAAGAACTGAGAAATAATAAGTTAAGTCTTACCATGCTACAAAACTTTTTTCTTTCTGCACTGGTACATCCCAATCAGGTTACCAAATAAATATCCAGGTTGTATAGTGGCCTTTAGGGTGCTTTTGATCCTACTAAGTGCATTCTTTCTTTTATTTTAAGAGCCTTTCTGTAAAAATATTATGTGTATTTGTGGATGGATGCCTTGAGGTGGGGATCCTGCAGCAGGTTGGGCCAATGTTTTGAAAATATTTTTTCCATCAATCTGTACTGATGTACAATCTGTACTGATGTAGAATTTAATGACAAATTTGATTGGTTGGTCACTTTGCTGATGGGGTCCATCTGTATTAATTTGATGGGGTAGTACTTGTATGCCTCTTCTATGAGTTCAGCAGGGTAACCCTTTTTAAGAAATTTTAAGAAATTTGGAATTAAGAACCTCCCTCTTCTGTACAAAATCTTCCTGGCATGAACAGTTCTGGTAAAAGTAACAAAATTGACTTTTGTGGATATTTTTTTTACCCATTTGAGGTGGTGACATCTTGTATAATGAAGGTAAAAGTTGCTGGCTGTGGGTTTGACGTTGGTTTTGGTGATGATGTCATGCTGATCAGAGGTGAGTTCCAGATCCAAAAAGAGTTAAAAAAATTCCAATATCAGTGTTTGGGGGCCATCCCAAATGATGATAATATCATCTATAAACCTTCTGTAAAAAGATGATATTCTGGGTGAAAGGATTGTTGGACCATATGTGTTATTGCTCCAATAAAACTCATGGTTAAGTGTGCCTAAGTTGGGGCAAAGGGGGCCCCCATAGCTGTGCCTATGTGTTGTATGTAGGAATGGGTGAACGGTTTGGCCCAAGCATGAGTTCAGGTCGAACATTTGCCTGTTTGGCCATTCACCAAACATCCGAATTTGCAGGTTGTTCACCCGAACGAACACCCTGCAATGCACTGAGCACTGCACGGTGCATTCTGCGCCCTGATTGGGCAAACTTGCCCAATCAGGGCGCAGTGTAAGCTGGTTGTTAAGTAGCGGGGTCAGGAAGCCGGCCGCGGCGTTCTTAACAACCGATAAGTCAGCAGCTGTCAATGGGTTTCCCCGCTGACAGCTAGAATAAAAAAAAAATATTCCAGCAAAATAAATAATGATAAAAGTGGCATGGGGTCCCCCCCAGTTCAGGTCTGGTATGGATTTTAAGGGGAACCGCACGCCAAAAAGAAAAAGAAAAAAAAGGCATGCCAGACCCTTCTCTGAGCATGCAGCCGGGCAGACCGCCCCCTCCCCCTGTGTGTATGAGTATCGGGTACATTGTACCCCTACCAATTGAGCAAAAAAGTGTCAAAAAATAATAACCACAAGAAACTGTTTTTGACAAGTCCTATATTAAAAAATTTAAAAATAGTGTCCCTCGATGTACATCCATTGTCAAAAATGCTCCAACACCTGGGAGGCCTCCCACTGTATGCCCGCTCTGCACTTTGACATTTCTTATGTAGGCAAGGAACGGGGCCACCTGACTACGTCACCCAGTGGCACCGCCCCCTTCTGAATTATGGCCAATTACTTGCATACATGGCCTTCGAAATGGGCGCTTTTGATTTCTCCTGTTCAGCTCCCATAGACTTCAATGGGGTCTGCCGTTCAGGTTAAAACATTTCCTCTGTTCGGGAGTTCTGCTGTAAACCAAACAGGGGGGTGTTGTATGTAAGACCCATCAAATTCAAAATACTTATGTTCCAAACAAAATTTTGTGGCTTGCATATTGAACTTGACTGTTGATTATTGAACTGTGTGTCAGCAGTTAGGAAGTGGTTTAGAGCTGGCAGACCTATCTTGTGAGGGATTGAGGTATACAGGGAGCATACATCCAATGATAACCATATGTAATATGGTTTCCATGTGTAAGGGTGTGGGCTTTGAAGCAGATGTGCACTGTCATGAATGTAGGATGGTAACATGGTGACAAAAGGTTGGAGGAAATGGTCTATATAAAGAGAAAGGCCACTTGTGACACTCTCCATTGAAGCAATGATTGGACAGCCAGAGAGTTGGGTAGTGTGTAGCATTTGTTAATTTTAGGCAATTGGTAAAAGGAGGGGGCACCCTACCTTTGGCCAATTATGGCTCTCGCAGCAGAGCACACTGTGATTGGCCAAAGAATGCGGGTCAGGTGCATAAAATCCTGTGAGCCTCCACTAATCCAAAGTGCCTTAATTATCAAAAATCAGCTGCAAGCGTTAAACATGCCTCATATATCATGCAAATGTGGATAAGTAAATAAATATATACACTGTGCTTTCCAAAGTCATACACTATACTAGTGTAAAAAGAAACATATAAAAACATCTGTAGCGGGGTATTGCCCTTTAATCTCTCAGAGACTACAGTACCCAGTGAGCAACGGGACACCCAGGGTGCATTGCCCCGCGCAAGGACTGCTGGGGTGGGTTATTTAACCGAAGGGCAGGGCTGAATTCGGACTCTTTGGACACCGCCCGCACAGCTAGAGGAACTCTTTTCCGAGCCTGCTGAGATACAAGGCCTGAAGCCTGGGCCTTTCTCCAAAGAGCCTTTCGCTCTCGCTGAGGAACCTGAGGGACGTCTTTTCCTGCTGTTGCTGTATCATCGTCAGGAGGACCGAAGACCCGGAGGTCGTGAGATCTGTGTACCAAGACACAACAGCGGAAGACAGGGACACGGACTGGTCCGGTTGGGTGAGAGAGCACCTGCTCAGAGAACTATATAGGATCTCTAGGCCCAATAACTGTTATCCGGAGTTATCACTAGTGTTTGCTGCTGCGCGCCGGAGAGGCAGTGCATCGGAGTTACTTTAGAGATTTGTTCTAAATTCACCAAGTTATCCAAACTCCTTTTACCCTGTGGATTACAGTTTATTTCTTCAACAAGTGCACCACCGTTTTGCTAGCGAAGATTTTCCCCTACAGAACTTCTACACAGTACAGTCAGGCCTGACTTAGCGTAGACATTTCTGGGCATCATTTTGTCCACAAGGGAGGATAGCTGCAGCGGGGACTGTTAGTGTTATGCATAGTACTGTATACCTATCTGTTTGTTGAGATACTCTTTTATTGCAGGGCTCTGCACATGATATGTACACTGTTGATTACATGCTTACCCAACAAATCTGAGTAAAAGTGCAAGGGTTAAGTACACTGGTGTTTGTGTCATTTACTTTGCAGAAGAGACGGATAAGGATAGCTATATTTTATTGCTGTGTGTGTGTTTTATAACAGGATTGTGTATCCTTGAGTTGCAGGCCACACAATCCTATTATCCCCTACTAACTGTGCCAATGGAGGTTAGGGCTAATTGTTTGGGGTTGACAGCGGTGCACTACAGGGCCCAAAAATGATACCGGCAGCCCTCTTAGCTGGGGGTATCGCTACACATCCAATAGTGAAAAAAACACCTTTCCTAACAGTGGAAAGTGACAATAGTGCAATAAATGAACACATACCGGTATATTAAATATAAAAAAATATAAATGTATAAAAGATGTGTATATAAAAGCATAAACAATGATGATAATTAATATAAAGTGCTACTGTGCAAAGAAGTGCAATACCCACTTTTATGATCCTGTATAGATTATCAGTGACCC
The DNA here is from genome assembly GCA_029206835.1 of Rana muscosa. Classification (NCBI taxonomy): domain Eukaryota; kingdom Metazoa; phylum Chordata; class Amphibia; order Anura; family Ranidae; genus Rana; species Rana muscosa. The sequence goes on along the minus strand of CM055122.1, from coordinate 1,002,748,304 downwards.
ACTGATGCATAAAAAAGTGCTCCTGTGCATGTGCATAGCATTCAGTATTACCGTATATACTCGAGTATAAGCCGAGTTTTTCAGCACTTTTTTTGTGCTGAAAATGCCCCCCCCCCTCGGCTTATACTCGAGTCACCTTTTTGCACCTGATCTCCCGGACTTTGGGGACCCGGTACCGGCACATATGTAGCCCCACTCTTCCTCTACAAGTGTGCAAAGTTTGTTGTCTAGGGGACAGATTTTTCAAAACTGGGCACCCCTTCCATAGACTCCAATGTTAAACAGTCATTTCTCCAGTGATTTGGGGACCCGGTACCGGCCGGTTGTAGGTCCCCTGGACCCGAAACTCGGCACACATGTAGGCCCATTTCTCCTCTATAAGTGTGCAAAGTTTGTTGTCTGGAGGACCTACGGCCGGGGAGAACTGATTTTTCAAAGCCGGGCACCCCTTCTATAGACTCCCATGTTAAACGTCAGTCTAGGTATGGGCACAGTGAGGCATGGGCACAGTGAGAAATGGGCACAGTGAGGCATGGGCACAGTGAGGCATGGGCAACAGTGAGGCACGGACACAGTGAGGCATGCACATGGACACAGTGAGGCACAGTGAGGCATGCAGATGGACACCCTAGGCTTATACTCGAGTCAATACGTTTTCACAGTTTTTTTGTGGTAAAATTAGGTGCCTCTGCTTATATTCGGGTCGGCTTATACTCAAGTATATACGGTAAATAGTTTATCAATATTGCATTGCTGGGTTGTTCAAAGAAGTGCTCCTGTGCACGTGTATGGTATCCAAAAAGAGTCTATCCAGGTGTAATAAAGTTCATACGATTATAAAGTTCATGCGATTATAAAACTGCTAGGTGCAAAAAAGTTCCTGCAATCATTGGTCAGGTGCATGCTTTGGCCAATCATCAGACATCAATGCACTGCAATCTCGCAGTGCAATAGTTGGCGTTCCGCGGTGCTCGAATTTGCCGCAAACGCCCCATAATATTCGCTGTTCAGCGAAAGGGCGAACACCCAATGTTCAAATCTAACTTACGTTTGACTCGAACATCGAGCTCATCCTTAATTGGCACCCCTTACTGTTTCTTGCCATGTCCAGTGTATCCACTGTGACCGTTTCTTTTGTGTTCTTTTGAGAACCATGATAAGCATAATTTGTTTTACTTCATGTAAGTTGTTAAATGTCTTCCTATAATAAATGTGTATACACCCACTACACTTAGTCTGCACACTTTGTTTGTGGCCTAGAAATATCTTAGGTCTATAAGAAGTGCTGCTTTAAGTGTACTGGATTGGATTCTTCAGCAATCCCCAAAGCTTTCTATCCATGTAGTTTGTCTCAGCCCAGGCTGCTCCAATCGTGCCACATTGACGATTTTTTATCCTTGTTTGCCAATTTAATAACCGGCATACCAATAATGCACTTCCTGTCCCTTATATTTAGGTCAGGTGGATTAGAATGGCCTATGATGGGGAATTTGTTATCTGCCATGTGACAAGGTTCCCAGGAGTCATTTGTTAGTGTGTGTTAGAGTAGATAGGGAGAACTTGTGTGTGATAAAGGATAGTTGTGCTATACAGTACTATACTTAGGGTGACCACGTGTCCCGGATTGCCCGGGACAGTCCCGCATTTTGCAGGTCGGTCCCGGGCACATTCATTCCAGGACAATACAGTGTCCTGGAATGAAACTGACACAGCCACCTCCCAGGCGAATCTGATTCCCCCAAAAAGGGCCACCACATCACTGCTTTACTCACTGACAGTACTTGTCCTGACCGGGAATGCCTGGAGGAGCACAATCCCACCCCCTGCTTGTGATTGGAAAAATCATAAATCCCGCCTCTTGTGTCCAATCACTGTGCTGTGATTCGTTACAGCACAAGCTGATTTTTGGGAAGGGAGGGTGTCCCTGAATGGTAGTTTGGAAATATGGTCACCCTAGCTATACTGTCTGGGAGCATGTGCAGCTTACCAGGGGGTTTTGCTACTCCAAGATGATTTGTCCTGTTCCCTTACTCTGAAGCCTCGTACACACGAACGAGTTTCTCGGCAAGAAATTACAAGAAAACTGCCGAGATAGCTTTCCTGCCGAGAAAATCGTTCGTGTGTATGGTTTCTCGTCAAGAAAACCGACAAGAATCTTGACGAGAAATATAGAGAACCTGCTCTCTATTTTCTCGTCGAGATTCTCGTCAGCCTGTTTCTCGACGAGAAAATTGTGTGTGTGTACACTTACCTGTCCTCCGGGAAGCCCGCGCATGCTCGAAATGACTTTGACCCATGCGCGGTAGCTTCCTAGGCATAGATAGGGTGTAGCAAGATGGCGGCGACGGCATCGAATGTGACGAGCGCACGCTCATCGTAGTCGATGACGTCACCGCGTTCGCTCCATTCAAAGAACCGCGGGTTCTTTGAATCGAGCATGTGTACACTCGGCCGGGACAAGTTTCTTGTCCAAGAATCTCGTCAAGAAAAACGACGTGTTTTTTCTTGACGAGATTTTCGGCCGTGTGTACGAGGCTTTACTGTTCCCTTATAGACCTGCTCAATTTCATAAAAATTAACCAGTCCGGAAACAGCAATAATTACAAAACACCTGCAGGTGAAACTACTGATGACATTTGTAACCTAGGCCAAAATGATACATTTAACCATTACCTGCTCCAACCACCTTTGCTATATTACCATCATTATAAGCTCCTGCTACCTCTGCAGGACTACCCCATTATCCTATCTTTCCAGCTATACTAGGCTGACACCATTACTAGAGCCTACCAACTCTGCTAGTTTGCCATCATTACAAGCTTCTGCCAACTCTGCTGACCTGCCATGATTAACAGCTTATAGCACCTTTTCTGCCTTATTCCACTGTTATTGCACTGTAATGATGCTACCCATAATGTTTCTGCAACAGGAGCTCAGATAAAAAGTTTGTAATCCTTGCTGTAGATTAAACCCTGTAGTTGTGGCCTATTCTGATTCTCAGGGAAGCTAAAACTTTCAATGCTATATACATTGTCAAATCGGAAAAAAAGGTCACAGAGCATAGCTTGTTGTTATCTTCTATTCAGTAGCACACTGCATTGTGTACAAAGTTAAACAAAATGTCAAGAGTCTCGAGTGCATCAAAACACCTCCAAATCACAAACCCATATTGCAAAGCTGAAGCAGGTGTTATGCTGAATAAGAACAAAAATCACAATTCCTTATTTCAGAGACAACAGCAACATTTTTAGCACAGAAGTTAGAGAGCATGCTAACAATTTAATTTGGGTCAAAGACAGCAATATAAGAAGAGATAAGTCAATGTTTCCAATAAAAATAACGATTATTCCGTGTACATACAATCGGTTTTACCGATGAAAACAGTCCGATGGACCATTCCATAGCCAGCTTAGGCGAAGGAAGTTTGTCAGGAATTGGAGCATCAGGTGCTAAAATTTTCCACCCCTTTAGCAGCTTTAGACCTTTCTCCAGGGAGTGAATGGTGTTGATTTGTTTCGTTATCAGCAACCTGGTGGGATATCCCCACTGGTAAAGTATATTATGGTTGAGAAGAGCCTTGGTCAAGGTGAGGAATTGCTTCTTGGTGCGAATGGTAGCTGCCGACAAATCCGCATTAAGGAAAATCCCAGAAAAATATTGTAGCATCTGGATGCTTTTCATTACTTTTTCTTTGATATGAAAAAAAAAAATGGATTCTGACGAGGACATCTCGCGGAGCCGTGTCGGGTAGCAATGAGGGTTTGGGGATGCGATGGGCTTTATCAATTAGGAGATCCATTTCTCCAGCCTCTGGTAGCAGTTCAGACAAGAGTTGACACAAAAAAATCCATCAACAAGGCTTGAGCAACTGTTTCCGAGATCCCTCTAAACTTGATGTTTTTACATCTTGATTTTTCTTCAAGGTCTTCAAGTTTAGCATTGATTTTTTTTTGTAGCTCAGTGTCATGCTCAGTAAAAAAATCAACGAGATCTTTATGAGTGTGACATATGTCTCTAATCTTATCCTCAGAATGGGAGACTCAACGTCTTGAATGGCTCTGGTAACACCTGAGAGTATCCTGGACAGTGCAATATTTCTGGCTCCTTATTATAAAATGATAAACTGTCATTTTTTTAACAATAAAAACTGCCTGCTTTCTTTCTCTAACATAGTGGCCCAGTTAGACTAATACATATTGTGCAGAAACTATTTTATAATATTTGTGGATACTGTCTTTGAAATACCATGCTCTAATTGTTATATCTTCATAACTCATCTCTCTCTCTCTCTCTTACATTGAGTACCCAATCAAGCTGCTTACTCACCAGCTTTAGGTCTGGCTATTGCTTATGTAACATGGCACTGTCATTTTTATTTTAGTATAACAATTTCCTTATCTCTAGAATGCGAGTTTGTAGTTTTGAGGTGTTTTGGGGCACTGTATGTTGACATTTTATTAAACTTTGCACTTAATACAGTATGGTACTGAAAAAAAAGCTCACACATTTTACTATGAATCTTGTGTCTGGTCACCTGAAGCCAGGTGACAGATGCACACCGTTGGGGTCAGGAGTGCACCGCTAAGATAGTGAACCCTATAGCTGACTGCTTCTGATGGAACACTGGGTGATTAAGGAAGGCAGGTACACTGGAGCACTAACAGGGATCCCACAGGGAGCTAGAGCCCAATATTCCCCATGGTGCGGAGTCTAAGATCCAGCAGGTTTTCACCAGAGCCTCTAGTGGTGAGGATATAATGAGCTGCAACTGGATCCTGGTCGCGGCCCCCAGAGTCCCCTAGCTCACGCTCTGTAGGGTATAGAGGGGAAGCAGCAGCTCAGGATACAAGAGATAGTGAGGGGATAAGCCAAGGTCAGGGCGACAAGCAGACAAGGATAAACAAAGGACAAGCCAAAGGTCAAGATCACAAGCAGACAGGGATAGTCGAGAACAGGCCAAGATCGGTAACACAGAGACAGACGTAGCACACGGCAAGCAGGAACCCAAACACACAATAGCTTAACAAACACGTTGATCAGCACGGCTGGCTTGCAGTGCACAGGTTAATGTAGTGTTCCCTGATAGGGCCTAGGGTGGAGCCATGCTTGGAGGAGAGATATTTAAGCAGCCAGGTGAGAGTGGCTGGCCTCTAAGGTGAACACATGGAGAAGGGGTAAGCTGAGAGACAAACATTACTGCATAACCATGACATCTTGTTTTGCCAATGTTTTCAATTGACACAAAGTTGATAACTCTAGCTTTATTTTTCCATATCTTTTGGTAGATTTTAGATCTATTTTGTCTGCTCCTTCCACCTCTCATATTACACAACAAATTGTTGTCTTGCCAAAAAATACCATATAAAGACATTTTTAGTTTAAATAATTCATGCTGGGTTGCTGCTGCTGTGTATAAGCCAAGGAAAAATGTAAACAAAATTAATCAGAACTATTACCCATATCATTTATGTGTTGCTAATGCTGTCTAAGAGAATCATAATGTTCTGTAAAACCACATACAGCTTTAAGGCATCCAACAAGCATGTTATTTATTTAACCACTTGCTGACCGCTGCACGCCGATATACGTTGGCAGAATGGCACAGGCAGGCATATGGGCGTATCTGTATGTCCCTTTGAATTTGCCGCCCAGCGCGCGCGCCTTGTGAGTGCGCCCACGGGCCCCTGGGAACTCGATGTTCCCGGGCGGCCCGCGATTGCGGTCGGCAAAGACAGAACAGGGGGAGGCCTTTGTAAACAAGGCATTTCCCTGTTCTGCCTAGTGACATGTCAGGGATCTACTGTTCCCTGCGATCGGCCACAGTGATCGTTGACGTGTCACTGGTAGCTCCTCCCCCTCACAGTTAGAATCACTCCCTAGGACACACTTATCCCCTTCGGCGCCCCCTAGTGGTTAACCCATTCACTGCCAGTGTCATTTTTACAGTAATCAGTGCATTTTTATAGCACTGATCGCTGTATAAATGACTATGGTCCCAAAAATGTGTCAAAAGTGTCCAATGTGTCCGCATTAAAGTCGCAGTCCTGATAAAAATCACAGATCGACGTCATTACTAGTAAAAAAAATTATAATAATAAAAATGCCATAAAACTACCCCCTATTTTGTAGACGCTATAACTTTTATACACTTATTGCGATTTTTTTACCAAAAATGCCAAAAATATATAGAAGAATACATATCGGCCTAAACTGAGGAAAAAATGAGTTTCTTTTAAAAAAAAATTGGATATTTATTATAGCAAAAAGTAAAAAATATTGTGTTTTTTTTTTCAAAATTGTCGCTCTTTTTTTGTTTATAGCGCAAAAAATAAAAATCGCAGAGATGATCAAATACCACCGAAAGAAATCTCTATTTGTGGGGAAAAAAGGGACGTCAATTTTGTTTGGGTACAACGTCGCACGTGCAATTGTCAGTTGAAGCGACGCAGTGCAGAATCGCAAAAAGTAGCCTGGTCTTTGGCCAGCCAAATGGTCCGGGGCTTAAGTGGTTAAATATTGTAGTAATGTAATTTATCATATTGTACAATACTTTGATAGTTTTTTTCTGTCCTGATGTTGTACATTGACGATGAATGATAATCTGAATGCTTGGTATATATTTTGCTATTGAAGAAAAATGGAACAAAGTAATTAAAAGTGGAATGTTTATTACTTTTGTATTTATAACTCTGTACTGTTATATATATTCACTATTTCTAAAGCCCTGAATTGTTTCACGATGCTATACAAATAATTCACATCAGTTTCTGTCCTTGCAAGGACATAGTGAAATATAAACAAATCAATTCACTTGAAAAAAATCTTTACACAACCAATTGGATAACAATACATTAAAAGACCATTATCTGAATGCATTATAAGAATCAACATATTTATGGATTGGGTTTTTGAAGTTTCTGCATTGGCAACATGTTTCTCTTTCATTTTCTTTTTCCTATTACATGCTAGTTGATTCTTTATTCGCTATCAATTTATCTGCTGCACTTTTATCTTTTCCTGGTTTTCACATATCCTTTTTAGAAGTATATGAACTTTTAAAGCATCTGCTGAAGTTTCTCCTTTTTTCTGATATACTGCAAATTCAATAAACTTTTGCAAGGAACAAAATGGGCTGGATTAAAAGCCCATTCACACAGGGGCAACACAACTTCCAGCGCGATTTTATGAGGCAACTCAGACTCGACTTGAGAATGAATCACAGCGTGACCTGGAGCTATTTACAAGGCAACTCCAAGTTGCCTGCAGGACAGGAGACATTCCAGTGGCCAATCAAACAAGAATCAGCTCTGTGGGAGGGAGGGAGAGGTTTGCAGGAGAAATGTATGTTTTCTTCCTGGAGAGTTGCTCCTATTAAGACAGTGAGAGGCGACTCCCATTGAAATGAATGGTGTGACAGCAGGAAGGTAAAGTCACCTGGTTGCATCCAGGGGGGTAGATATATTTCGCCCAGATTCAGGCTTTACGCCGACTTATACAACTAGGTGGAGAGTTGTATAAGGCTAGTGGGCTCATGGATGACTCATACCTCTAGGGAGAGGGCTGGGCGTCGTGCAGACAGGGAGTTGATGAGACCAGCTGAAGCTTGTCAGCTCATTTAGGCCTCTATAAGAACTCCCAGCTTCATTAGATGTTAGCTCATGCCTGGAACCAGACCTGTGTGGACTGTCTAGGGAGAGTGAACCCCTGTGCGGTGAGACAAAGCCTGTGTGGCTATTTGCTTGGACATTTAAAACCAGGGACTTAGGGACTAGGACAGCACTAGGCTGATCCCAGTTGTTAGTTAGGAAACCTGTATGTTTAGTCAGAGGTCAACTTGACCAGGATTTATTTTGGTTATGTTTCTTTTGCTTTGCTGTGTTTTGTCACTGTAAATAGAAAATAAACCGCACCTTTTTTGATTTTTTGAAAACCACAACCTCCGTTTGCTGGGCCTGTTTTGTGTGGGGAGCCCATCCCGGTGGTCACACACACCCGCTGCCGAGCTAACCCCCTCACAGTTGGTGGAGAACCAGTGGCAGTTTTTTTTAAGCCAGCATGGAGGAGATACTGAAGCAGCTGGCTCTAGCAAATGCCAATCAACAGCAGACAAATGCAGGTTTGCAAAGGAGCCTTGCAGCCCAGCAGCAGACAAACGCAACTTTGCAACAGAGTCTGGAGGCTCAGCAACGAGCCCAGCAGCAATCTGAGGCCCGCTTCATAGACCTGTTGCAGAAGCAAGAGCAGAGACTACAACAACAGATGGAAGCAGTAATGCAGCAACGTCCGCAGACCAGTGAGGAAAGCCGTCCCACTAATACCGCGTCCTTTGGGGTGAGTCGTTTATTGACAAAAATGACTGGAGAGGATGATCCAGAGGTATTTTTGACCACATTTGAAAGGACCGCTGAAAGAGAAAAGTGGCCTGAGGAGCAGTGGGCTGGACTGGTGGCTCCTCTGTTAACTGGTGAATCGCAGAAAGCTTACTATGACCTAGAGCCTAACCAAGCAAAAGACTATGTGATGCTAAAAGCTGAAATATTGGCAAGGCTGGGTGTCACCCAGGCTGTCCGGGCTCAGCGTGTGCATAACTGGACTTTCCAGCTTGGAAAACCCCCCAGGTCTCAAATGTATGATCTCATTCACCTGAGCAGAAAGTGGCTACAGCCAGAGACTTTGTCCGCACCAAAGATTGTGGAACGTGTTGTAATGGATCGGTTTTTGAGAGCTCTTCCTACTGCCATCCAAAAGTGGGTAAGCCATGGAGACCCAGAGACGGCCGATGGTCTTGTGGATCGTGTGGAGAAATACTTGGCTACAGAGAACCTGACGGCCTCTTCCAGAGACACTCGGACTTTCCACCCTAAGACCAGACCATCCCCAGGGGCGGATAAGAGGATTCCAAGGGGTGAGGGTGGAGAGAGTGAGAGGGTTGGAGCTCTACCCCAAGTTTGGCAAGAACAGCCTGGGAAATCAGCGGCTCAAGAGGCGGCAAGAAGGATCGTTTGCTACCGCTGCCGGCAAGCGGGACATATTGCAGCCAATTGCCCGGTTGTGGAGGAACCCATGCAGTGTGACTTTCTGACGGGCAGACGTCAGTCGCTGTGTGCGACAGTCGCATGCACTGCCATTCGAGGAACTGAGAAACATTTATGCAAAATGTGTGTTAATGGTAGAAATGTTGTGGTATTGCTGGATTCAGGTAGCCTTGTGACCCTGATAAAGGCTGAGTTAGTTAAAACAGAGGTCTCTGGGAATAGCAAGGTAGCTGTTATTTGTGTGCATGGGGACACCCGAGAGTATCCAGTGACTACAGTGTGTTTCGAGACCCCCAAAGGTACCCTCTCTCATCCAGTGGGCTTAGTATCTCAGTTACCGCATGACGCCATTGTGGGAAGGGATTTTCCGAAGTTCTGGGAACTGTGGGATGATCCTGAGCCCCTCACTGGTGCCCCTATGTACCAGGAATGTGATAGCCAGAACTCCCCTGAGAGTGGTGAGGACTCTCCGGAATTTCCCTTATCAGTATTGGCAGGGGAGACTCAAGAAACTGGAGAGGAGCCCACCTCCTCAGACGAAAACCTACCGTCTGTGGAGTTTTCTGATCTTGAGGTTCACAGGGAAAACTTTGCCACAGAACAGTTGAAAGACCCCGCCCTAATAAAGGCACGGGAAAACGTAGTGAAAATAGATGGCGAGTTAGTGCACCCAGATAATACCTGCACTTACCCATACTTCAGCGTAGAGAAGGACCTACTGTATCGGGTGGCAAAAAGGGCAGAAGAAACCGTTGAGCAGCTTGTGGTGCCCAAACCTTACAGGAAGTTGGTGTTGGAGTTGGCCCATGGGCACATTCTTGGAGGTCATCTGGGGACAGAGAAAACCCGAGAGAGGGTATTACAGAGATTCTATTGGCCGGGGGTGATGAAGGACGTAGAAAATTATTGTTCCTCCTGCCCTGTGTGTCAGAGGTTGGCCCCGATGCCACATTTCCGTAGCCCGCTGGTCCCTCTACCCATCATTGAGGTCCCGTTTGAGAGGATCGCCATGGATTTGGTAGGTCCTATAATCAAGTCCGCTAGGGGGCACCAGTACATATTAGTTATAATGGACTATGCCACCCGTTATCCAGAAGCGATCCCTCTCCGAAATACCTCGGCCAAAACCATAGCCAAAGAGCTATCTCTTGTTTTTAGCCGGGTGGGTATTTGTAAAGAACTGCTTACGGACCAAGGTACACCCTTTATGTCCCGGGTTATGAAAGAGCTGTGTAAATTGTTCAAAGTGACGCAATTGCGTACGTCTGTGTATCACCCCCAAACCGATGGGCTGGTTGAAAGATTCAACAAAACCCTAAAACAAATGTTGAAGAAAGTGGTGGATAGAGATGGAAAGGATTGGGACTGTTTACTTCCTTATTTGATGTTTGCTATTAGGGAGGTGCCCCAATCCTCTACGGGATTCTCCCCCTTTGAGTTACTGTATGGGAGACACCCAAGAGGGCTGTTGGATATTGCCAAGGAAACTTGGGAAAGTGAGAGTTCTCCCCACAGGAGTGTGATTGAGCATGTCGCCCTGATGCAAGACCGAATTGCACAGGTAATGCCCATCGTGAAGGAACATTTGGCCCAAGCGCAGTTAGCACAGCAGAGAGTGTACAACCGTGGAGCCAAGACCCGTACCTTTTCCCCGGGGGATAGGATACTGGTACTTGTCCCTACGGTTGAAAGTAAATTCCTTGCCAAATGGCAAGGCCCCTACGAGATAATGGAAAAAGTGAGCGAAGTGAATTACAAGGTCAGACAACCAGGAAGGCGAAAGCCCGAACAGATCTATCACGTTAATCTGTTGAAAGCCTGGAGGGATAGAGAGTCCCTAGTCGCAGACACTTGGTCACCAGCTCAAACTGGTTGCGTGATTCCTGAGGTTGGAATAGCAGCCACCTTGTCACAACCCCAACAACAGGAGGTTAAGGAGTTTGTGCTTCGCAACAAGGAGGTATTCTCTGAGCTGCCGGGACAAACATCTGGGGTAGAGCATGACATCATTACCCCGCCCGGTGAAAGGGTGAAGTTAAAACCCTATCGGATCCCAGAGGCTCGACGGGAGGCAATACGGGAGGAAGTACAGAAAATGCTGAACTTAGGGGTGATAGAGGAGTCCCAAAGTGATTGGTCTAGTCCCATCGTGTTGGTGCCTAAACCGGATGGGAGCTGGCGATTTTGTAACGATTTTCGTCAGTTGAACAAAGTTACAAAATTTGACACCTACCCCATGCCACGTATAGATGAGTTGATCGACCGGCTGGGAACAGCCCGATACATGACGACTCTTGACCTCACAAAAGGGTATTGGCAAATCCCCCTGGCCAAGTCGGCCAAAGAGAAAACCGCATTTGTAACCCCAGACGGGGCGTTCCAATATAAAAGAATGCCGTTCGGGTTACAGAATGCGCCGGCCACATTCCAGCGGAAAATGGACCAGATGCTGAGGCCCCATCGGAAGTATGCTGCGGCTTACCTGGATGACGTAATTGTCCATAGCACAGATTGGGCCTCACATCTGCCAAAAGTGCAAGCAGTCCTGGACTCTGTTCGGGAAGCGGGGTTTACGGCTAACCCCAAGAAGTGTACCATTGGGCAGGAGGAGGCCAAATATCTTGGGTACACCATTGGGAGGGGAGTAATAAAACCCCAACTCAACAAAGTCGAGGCCATCCAGAGTTGGCCACGTCCCAACAGCAAGAAGCAGGTACGAGCCTTTCTGGGAATCGCTGGGTATTATCGGCGATTCATTCCCCACTTTGCTTCTAAGGCTGTGCCCCTAACCAACCTGACGAAGGGGAAAGGGTCGGTCATGATTAAATGGACCCCCGAGGCTGAGGCAGCATTCCAATTCTTGAAACAAGCCTTATGTAGCCAGCCAGTGTTGTACTCACCCGACTTCTCTAAAGACTTTGTCGTACAAAGTGATGCGTCAGATGTGGGGTTAGGAGCAGTATTGTCCCAGGTCTGGAACGGGGAAGAGCACCCAGTCATTTACCTCAGCAGGAAGTTGAAGTCCCATGAGGTAAATTACGCCACCGTTGAAAAGGAGTGTTTAGCGGTGAAGTGGGCTCTAGATTCCCTTCGGTACTACCTGCTAGGTAGGCACTTTGACATGGTTACGGATCACGCTCCGTTAAAGTGGATGGCTCAAAACAAGGAAACAAATAGAAGAGTGAATAGGTGGTTCCTGGCCCTCCAGGAATTCAACTTCACAGTAAAGCATCGCCCTGGCGTTCAAATGGGGAATGTGGATGCTTTGTCTCGAGTACATGAATGCCTGATTGCTGGTGTTCCAACCCCGAGGTTAAAACAAGAGGGGGGGGTATGTGACAGCAGGAAGGTAAAGTCACCTGGTTGCATCCAGGGGGGTAGATATATTTCGCCCAGATTCAGGCTTTACGCCGACTTATACAACTAGGTGGAGAGTTGTATAAGGCTAGTGGGCTCATGGATGACTCATACCTCTAGGGAGAGGGCTGGGCGTCGTGCAGACAGGGAGTTGATGAGACCAGCTGAAGCTTGTCAGCTCATTTAGGCCTCTATAAGAACTCCCAGCTTCATTAGATGTTAGCTCATGCCTGGAACCAGACCTGTGTGGACTGTCTAGGGAGAGTGAACCCCTGTGCGGTGAGACAAAGCCTGTGTGGCTATTTGCTTGGACATTTAAAACCAGGGACTTAGGGACTAGGACAGCACTAGGCTGATCCCAGTTGTTAGTTAGGAAACCTGTATGTTTAGTCAGAGGTCAACTTGACCAGGATTTATTTTGGTTATGTTTCTTTTGCTTTGCTGTGTTTTGTCACTGTAAATAGAAAATAAACCGCACCTTTTTTGATTTTTTGAAAACCACAACCTCCGTTTGCTGGGCCTGTTTTGTGTGGGGAGCCCATCCCGGGGGTCACACACACCCGCTGCCGAGCTAACCCCCTCACAATGGTTACAGGTCGCCTAGGAGTCGGATTGAAGTAGTACAGGGACCTTTTTTGAAGTCGGAGCGACTGCAGTAGTGTGCATTAAGATGGCTCCATTAACTACCATTGATTTCTTCAGCCAGCGCGACCTGAGGCAACTAGGGGCGAGCTGGGGTGATTTGGAGTCGGATCCAAAGATGCCCCTGTGTGAATGGGCTCTAAAGAGTACTGAGATAAACTAACACAACACAACCTAACAACATGTCTTCACTTCTGTGCTATTGTTCACCTAGAAATATTTTAATTAGTTTAACAGAGCGTAGTGTATATTTTCAGTGAGCACCTATTTTGAGTTATTATTGTAATATTCACTTTGCAGTAATTTTTCATATGACATTTTATGTGCCATTTTTACAGGCTTGATTTTCATATTTTTGTTGATGTATTAAATGTAGAGATTTGTAAATTAGCCGCTAGAGGCAGGGAAGATGTGATACTACAATGACTTTGCTTTGATCGTTAATAACTGCTTACATAAGTTATCAGCAACATGGAGTGAATTGTTTTCAAAGAGTTGGCTGACTCACACTTGGAATAAGTAAGTAGTAATAATAGTAGTTGTATACAACCATAAATCAAGAAGTAGAGCCTATTTACTGTATCTAATAAGCAAATATGCATTTTTTTTAACAGTACATTTAAAACTACAAACAATACATAAAACATATGGATTATTTATATCAAGCAGATCTCTTTTACATGTAAAAAAAGAAAGGTAAAAGAAATAGGAAAAAAACTATATATTCCCTTTAATGTAAAAAAATGTATTGTATATGATAGTTAAAGAGAAAGTAAACCCAGGCATAAAAGATAAAAAAAACACCACCTGCAAGGCAAAGGCATAATGAGCTAGTATGCAAGGCATACTAGCTCATTATGTAATACTCAGCTCCATCGAATGCGCACGGGAGGCGGCAGTGACAGCTCGGCATTAATGAGGAACGGCACACTACAGTGCCCCTGCGCCACTGTCTATGGCGCATGCACCGTAGACAGCGGCGCCTGTGATTTTAGTAAATATCTCCTAAACCGTGGAGGTTTAGGAGATATTTTAAGCACCTACAGGTAAGCCTTAATCTTGGCTTACCTGTAGGTTAAAGTGGTTGTAAAGGGTTTACAACCACTTTTAATTATACATTTACTTGAAACTGAAAAATAGTTTGAAAGAAAATAGATTCATGTGTCTGTTCTTTTTTAAATATTTAGCATCTTGATTAAGAATTTCTTTACAGCTTTAAAAAAAAAAACATGTTTTTCTTGCAAATCAAACAATGAATTACTAAGGTAATGATGTGACTATAAAAGAGAAGTAAAGGTTTTTTTTTTTTTTAGGAATCATTCTTACCTCTGTAGCTGCAGCATCAGTCCAATGTCCCCTGGTGCCTCTGCACTGAGAACCGAGTCCGATCGCTCGGTTTTCAGAGCTCCCACAGCAGAGAGCTGTAGACTGTAAAGCCCTGTGCACACGATCGGATTTCCGATGGAATAAAATCCAGTGCATAGGATCTCGAGCTCTGGATGCAAGGGCGCCCCCGCACAAAGCCCATCCAGAAGGAGGACACAGTAATGAGGGCGTCCCGCATCCCACGCCCACCGGCGCATACAAGACCCAAGGCAGGCACCAATCCAGGGGGGGACCTCCGAAGAGGGTCCCGCTAGGTCATAAATAGGCCACGTCCAACCGGAGGTGGCCTACGTGCACCGGATGGGAGAGAGGGAAGCCCCCTCCTCCATACGTCTATAGCAGCCAACCCAGAGTGTCCGCCAATCCAAGCACGAATCACCACAGGGTAAAAGATGGAACAGGAGAAATTATGAATAAATCTTTCACAGACAACTACAGGTGAATGGGTCATGCAGATACAAAAGAGTGATAAATCATCCAGATACAAGGGTATAATAACAAATACAGAGGTACATACTGATAAATAAGTCATACAAATAAGGGGGCGTGATCATTCTTTTTCACATCCACTCGAGCCAAAGCCTTCTAAAAAGGGTCTAAAGCTGATTTGCTCGTTAAGTCCAGGGGGTATAGTGGCCCCAAGGTCCGAAATCCAGCAGGTTTCCCGCTGGAGCAGTACCTTGTTCCAGTCTCCCCCCTGGAGTTGGGGAGGATCCTCTCCAGGATCAGAAACTGAATCCTGGGAAATTTTCCTTTGTGTTGTTGGATCACATGTCTCCCTAACGGAAGCTCTGGGTTTGCCATCTTCATAGAACTTATGTGTCTAGAAGCCCTCTGATAAAATTGCAGTTTGGTTTTCCCCACATTGAATCTACAGAACTGACATGTCAAAAGATATATCACTCCCTCGGTCTTGCAGTTAAAGAAGTGGCGGGGTCTATATGGGCGTCCATTAGGCAAAATATTGCCCTGTGGAGTATTCATATACTGACAAACTGGGCAGCCCCCACAGGTAAAAGTGCCCATTCTTTTGCATGGGTCTTTACGGAACTCGCCCCTAAATTCACTCTGGACCAGATGGTCCCTGAGTGATGGGGTGCGCTGATGTGTGATTGCAGGCGCCTCAGTGACAAAAGGACTGAACATGGGGTCTATGCATAGCAGGTGCCAAAACTTGGTGATAAAATCTTTAACAGCTTTGTGCTGATTATGATATTTAGTGATGATCCTAACAGTTTGGGTATCAACCCCTTAGTAACAGCCTGTCCTTCAAGGCACTAGCCTCTTGGAGAAAAATATCCTGGCTAGAACAATTCCGTTTCAGCCTCAAATATTGGCTGTACGGAATAGATTTTACCAGGGCTTGGGGGAGGGAGCTAGTCGCATGGAGGACTGTATTTCCAGCCGTAGACTTTCGATAAAGTCCACTTGATAGACTCCCGTCCATGTTTTTTGTTATAGTCACATCCAGAAAGGTGATACTAGTTTCACTGGAGGTAACTGTGAACCTCAGATGGAATTCATTCTGGTTCATGGTGGAAATGCACTCCTCCAATTCGTCCGCTGAACCCTCCCATACTAGTAAGATATCATCGATGTAGCGGAACCAAGCTGCCACATGATGAATAAAAGATTTTGCGGACTCACTGGACAGAAAAGATTTTTCCCATTCCCTCAGGTACAGGTTGGCATACGATGGGGCACAATATGTCCCCATCGCAACCCCCTGTACCTGGAGGAAATAGGAACTGTCAAAAGAAAATACACTATGGCCGAGTATGAACTCCAAGGCCATGATGATGAACTCACCAAGCTTGTGGTTAGCTCTATGCACTTGAGAAATAACATGTCTAATGGCCGCTAATCCCAAGTGATGGGGAATGGAGCTGTATAAAGCTTCAATGTCAATAGCGACTAGTAGAGCATGTTTGGATATTTGAAGACCCTCCAAATTTTGTAGAAGATGGATAGTGTCTCTTATGTATGAGGGTAGCCCAATCACAAACGGTCTAAGGTGCGTATCAAGATATACACTTACATTTTCTGCAATAGCCCCAAACATGCTCTACTAGTCGCTATTGACATTGAAGCTTTATACTGCTCGATTTCACAAAGGAAAATTTCCCAGGATTCAGTTTCTGATCCTGGATAGGATCCACCCCAACTCCAGGAGGGGAGACTGGAACAAGGTACTGCTCCAGCGGGAAACCCGCTGGATTGCAGACCTTGGGGCCACTATACACCCTTTATTTATATATACTCTGTTGTTGCCCTTAAAGTCCCAATTGGGGGGTTCTTCCTCTTTCGATTTACTCCAGGGATGTTGGCAGCATATATAGGTCTAATTTGATGTTCACTCTTGTTCTAATCTCCTGGTAAGGTACTAGCTAGATGAACTCCTAGCATTTCCCATTTTCTTCCAAAAACGCAAATTTATCTAAGGCATCTACTGCTTTATGTATGTCTCAATGCTGCAATGTTTCCTCTTGCTTGAGCATACACATATGCATCTTTATCAATTGTCTCTATTAGGGATGCACCGATACTGATACCGGTATCGGTATCGGTGCCGATACTTGGCATTTTCGGGGGTATCGGTACTCGCTAAAATTCTCCGATGCCAGAAACCGATACTGGAAGTGAGGTCAGCTTGGGAGAGGAGCGCCTCCTCCTTCATTACGGACAGTGCGCTAACAGCCCACCAGCCTCGTCTCCTCGCTGCCTACCTCCCTCCTTCAGCTCTGGCTCCGGGCTCTCCCTGGCTGGATGCTAAGGCTCTGTGTGCATCCTGTTGCACTGAGCAGCAGGGCTCTCTCCCTCCTTCGTGTGCTGTCCAGCCAGCTCCTCCTCCACGAGACACAGAAGATGCAGCCAGATCTATGGAGGTGCTCCCCAGATTTCAGTTGTGGCCCCCCACCATGGACATTGTGGCTGCTGAGCTTCTCTTCAATCCCTGTACTCAGGGCTGGGACAAGAGGCAGAGGACAGAAGAAGTGTCAGCGGCTGAGAGGAAGAGGTGCAGGCTATCTCTCATCAGGTTAGTGGCATGCTCCTCTATAGAGTACCTGTACCATGCACTCTCTGTCTGTCTCCTGTACCATGCAGTCTCTGGCTGTCTCCTGTACCATGCACTCTCTGGCTGTATCCTGTACCATGCACTCTTTGGCTGTCTCCTGTACCATGCACTCTCTGGCTGTCTCCTGTACCATGTAGTCTCTGGCTGTCTCCTGTACCATGCAGTCTCTGGCTGTCTCCTGTACCATGCAGTCTCTGGCTGTCTCCTGTACCATGCCTGCAGTCTCTGGCTGTCTCCTGTACCATGCCTGCAGTCTCTGGCTGTCTCCTGTACCATGCCTGCAGTCTCTGATGGTCTCCTGTACCATGCCTGCAGTCTCTGACGGTCTCCTTTACCATGCCTGCAGTCACTTCTGCCTGTTGCCTTCTCCTTCCCTCTACCAGCTGTCACCCCTGCCCCCATGTTTCCAAATAACCCACCTATCCCCATCCTATTCCCCCCAGCGATTTTAAAAAAAATGCGTGGGGTTCCCCCCAAATATCCATACCAGGCCCTTCAAGTCTGGTATGGTTTTTAAGGGAAACTCCACCCCAAATTGAAAAAAAAATGGCGTGGAGTTCCCCCAAAAATCCATACCAGACCCTTTATCCGAGCACGCAACCTGGCAGCGCCCCCCCCTCCTGAACTGTACCAGGCCACATTCCCTCAACATGGGGAGGATGTCCCCATGTTGATGGTGACAAGGGCCTCATCCCCACAACCCTTGCCCGGTGGTTGTGGGGGTCTGCGGCGGGGGGCTTATTGGAATCTGGAAAACCCCTTTAACAAAGGGGACCCCCAGATCCCGGCCCCCCCTATGTGAATTGGTAATGGGGTACATCGTACCCCAACCATTTTACAAAGAAAGTGTAACAAATTGTAAAAAAAAAACACAGACACCGTTGGGAAAGTTCTTTATTAAAAAAAAAACAAAAAACATTTCAGTGATGAAATCCAGTGTCCCGCGGTGATCCGATGTCCAGCGCTGTCCACACACGGAACGTCATTGGCTGAGCCTGAGCGGACCTGATGGGGAACTTCCTCCACAGTGTATTAAATGAACAGACCCGCCCCTTCTAAAGTTCCTGATCAGGTCCGCTCAGCCAATTAGGCATGTGCATTTAGTTTCTTTCCGAATCAAAATTCGGACGAATTTTCATTATTCGGACGTTCGGATGCATACAAATTAACGAATTACAATGTTAACGAATTCAACCGAATCCGAACGTTTCGAATCAAAAAACCACGGACTAAATTAGAATCGAATTCGAAAAAAATTTGAATCGAATTCGAAAAAAAATTCGTCGATTCGAATTTGAAAACAATTAGAATAGAGTCGAAAATATTGGAAAGAATCAAATAGAAAAACAATAGAACAGAATAGAATAAAATACAATATATATATTATATTTTATTCTATTCTGTTCTATTTATTTCTAGTCTATTTTCTATTTCTATTCTAATCTTTTCTAATTGGAATTTCGAAAAGTCAGTCGCATTCGAAAATATTTCAACCAAATTCGAAAATATTTCTACCGGATTCGATAATATTTCATCCGCATTCGTTAATATTTCAACCAAATTCGATAATATTTCAACCGGATTCGAAATTATTCCAACCGAATAGAAAAGACCATGTTCCGACTTCGAATTTCATATAGAATGAATTCAAATTCCAATTAGAAAAGATTAGAATAGAAATAGAAAATAGACTAGAAAAAGACTAGACTAGGGAAATGGTCCTAAAAGAATAGACTAGAAAAAAAATAGAATAGAACAGAATAGAATAAAATATAATATATTCAGTTTTTATTGTTTTTCTAGTCTATTATCTGTTTTTCTATTTTATTATAATCTTTTCTATTCGGTTGAAATAATTTCGAATCCGATTGAATCATTATCGAATCCGGTTGAAAGACGATCGAATCTGGTTGTAATTTTGTCGAATTTGGTAGAAATATTTTCGAATCTGGTTGAAATAGTTTTGAATGCGGTTGAAATAATTTAGAATCCGGTCGAAATATTTTCGAATGCGAACGATTTTACGAATTCGGTCGAAAATGGAACGAAATCCGAAAACGAATTTAACGAATTTAACGAATCTAACTAAACTAAATGAATTAATTAACGAATTAAAACTAAACAAAACTAAACAAATTTCTTCCTTTTGCACATGTCTACAGCCAATGACGTAGGTGTAAGGCTAAGCGGACCAGATGCAGAACGTGAGAAGGGGCTGGTCTATTCATTTATCACACTGCGGAGGAAGTTTCCCATCAGGTCCGCTCAGCCAATGACGTAGGCGGGGTCTGACATACGAGGGGGCGGACCTGATGGGGAACTTCCTCCGCAGTGTAATAAATGAATAGACCCGTCCCTTCTCACGTTCCGCATCTGGTCCGCTTAGCCTTACACCTACGTCTTTGGCTGAGCAGACCTGATGGGGAACTTTAGAAGGGGCTGGTCTATTAATTTATTACACTGCGGAGGAAGTTCCCCATCAGGTCCGCTCAGGCTCAGCCAATGACGTTCATATTCCAATAAGCCCCCTGCCCGCAGACCCCCACTGTTACTGCTTGTGTAAAGCAGCATGAACTGGAGTTTGGCTTCAATTTGTTAGTGTATTTAAATCTGTAAGTCCATCTAACACTCCCTTCCCTCCAGACTGACAATGACTGGCAGCAGTCCAAAGGTTCCCATGTGCTCCTTCATCCAAAGTGGGGACACTCTAATACAGGAGGTGTGTTACTGGCCAGATCACCAGGTAAAAACAGAGGGGGGAAGCCGAAATAAAGAAATCGAATGCAGCCTCCACCAGGAATGGTACGTTGAAATATATTGCATTTTTAATTTTGGGGTTTAATACTGTTTCAAGGTTTGCATTAGACCTTACCACATCCCATAGACTCAAATGATGTCTATCTCTAATGAGGCAAAGAAGATGTTGATGCTGGGAGTAATTGAGGCATCTCAGAGTGAGGGGTCAAGCACGACTGTGTTGGTCCTCAAGCCCAATTACACTTTGCGGTTTTGCATTGATTTCCGGAGGTTCAAAAGGGTTGTTAAACATTTATTGACATCTATTCCATGCCTCAGGTCTGAGCTCATTGAAAGGTTAAGCCCAGCCTGATATATCACCACATTGGATAATACAAAGATACTGTATATTGGCAGATATCCCTAAACAGCTTTCTCAACCCCAGACTCTGTCAGAACAAGAGAAAGCTCCTTTAGCCTTCAGAATGCTCTGACCGCATTTCAATAGACAATGAAGCAGTTATTACAAAAACCCGTTAGAAATACACCCCATTGAATTTGGTCAACATTGTCATTTGCAGTAGGGAATGACAATCCCATTTATCCAAGGTCTAGGTCGTGTTAGAACCCCCTGAGGAGAGGGGGATTTAGAGTGAACCCCAAAAAGTGTGCTTTGGGTATGGACGAAGCAATGTACCTTGGGTAAATAGTGAGAAGAAGGATGGTAAAGCCCCAAGTCAACAAGATAGAGACTATAGAGACCACAGGTAATACTAGTTATAATACTTTTTTTTGCACATCATTTATTTGTGACAGTTATGTTTTTATTTACTACTTCTGTATACATTGTATATTGAATTGATCTAAGCACTTTATTGGCACTTCATTTTATCTATTTATTGCATTAGCTGGCCAGGAGGGTGTTTACCACTCCTGACATTTAAGCCCTGTACACACGATTGGATATCCTATGGATTTTCGTCCGATGGATTTGTCCATCGGATATCCGATGAAACTGTTTTCCATCAGTCTTGCCCACACACCATCAGTCAAAAAACTGACCGTTCCAAACGTGGTGACGTAAAACACTCTGATGAGCCGAGAAAAATTAAGTTTAATGCTTCTGAGCATGCGTCGACTTGATTCTGAGCATGCGTGAGTTTTTGATCTGATGGACTTGCCCATAGACGATCGGTTTTTTATCCATCGGAAAAATTTAAAACATGTTCTATTTTTAAAAACCGATGGAAAAAAGACCGATGGGTCCCATACACGATCGGTTTGTCTGATGAAAAGAATCCATCGGACGAAAATCCATAGGATATCCGATCGTGTGTACAGGGCTTTAGTTTTAAAGTGTAATACATTTATTGTTTAATGATTTGCACATTATTCTATTTTATTTACTCTTGATGAATTTGTTCACATATTTTTATTTATTCATGTAGTATTTGCTAGCAGGGTACTAGCGTGTTGTATCATCCCTGCTGTTAGTTTAGGAGCTGGTATTGGATCCACTAGACTTAACACACTGCTAAGTGGTCAGCATTGTTTTTACTTTTATTTTATTTTGATTAATTTGTTCACATATTTCTTTCTTTATTTTATTATGTAGTAGCAGGGTTCTAGTGTGTGCACCATCCATGTTTTTTGCAGCTGGTATTGGATTCACTTGATTTATCATGCATTGTCTATTGCATTTTTTGTGCTAGGTTGTCAGTATTGTGTTTGCATACTTTTGTTAGTTAATTTGTTTCACCTGCTATTTGAATTTCACTGAAGTATTTTTGAGTTAATATCATACACTGTGTTGTTTTTAGTAATGTGTTAGCAGTACAGCACTATTTTTTTATTATAATTTAGGAAGTGAGAGGAAATTTCTTCAAAGTGAGGGGAAATACCCTTTTAAAACTGGATTCATCACTAGAAAATTTCCCTTTACCTCCTGTATCGGTGACAACTGTATCATTTTGGATTTGCCATCATTGTCTGTACCTTCTGTTTCTATAGAGACAGAGGTCACCGGGACCAATAGTGAGATCTCTCCACCTGGGATATATACAGCAAAAAAAGACTTGACAGAGAATTCAACCCTTGCACATTCTGTCCAGAACCAAAAGAAAATAAGTATTTTCTTAGCATACATACACTATATTACCAAAAGTATTGGGACGGCTGCCTTTACACACACATGAACTTTAATGGCATCCCAATCTTAGTCCATAGGGTTCAATATTGAGTTGGCCCAAACTTTGCAGCTATAACAGCTTCAACTCTTCTGGGAAGGCTGTCCACAAGGTTTAGGAGTGTGTATATGGGTATGTTTGACCATTCTTCCAGAAGTGCATTTGTGATGTCAGGCACTGATGTGGACGAGAAGGCCTGGCTCGCAGTCTCCGCTCTAATTCAACCCAAAGGTGTTCTATCGGTTTGAAGTCAGGACTGGGCAGGCCAGTCAAGCAAGGCAAAGACAGCCAAAAAAAAAACACGTAGGTGTTTTATTACTTTATTACGCAATAAAAACTAAACAAGAAATTTGGGGTTTTAGATACACATTAAGCTCCTCCCTCCAACTAAACATTCTTCTGGTGACATCTTATAAATATTTTGAGATTATAGTACACCTGAAGACGGAAGAATATCTTTGCTATAATCTGATACTGATGTTTACTAGATTTTAATTTAAAAGCAAAAACAAGCAAAAACAAGCTGCCATTGTCAGTTGTAGGAAGGGAGAATTTACCCAAAATTATATGGATTCCACAATTATTTTATGTTTTACAAAATACCCCCATTTGGATTAACCAAGTGTGGGTAAAAACATTTGATTTGAACTTTGTTTTGGAAAAAAACATCCCAGAATTAAAGCGGAGGTCCGCCTAAAAATAAAATATTAAAAGCCAGCAGCTACAAATACTGCAGCTGCTGACTTTTAATAAATGGACACTTACCTGTCCACGGTGCCCGCAATGTCGGCAATCGCTCGGCTCCCGGCTGCCCCCGCCGCCACCCTCGGTGAGGGAATCAGGAAATGAAGAGTTGCGGCTTCACTTCCCTACTGTGCATGCGCGAGTCACGCAGCGCATCCTAACTGGTCCCCGCTATCTTCTGGGACTGTCAGAAATCATATGTGATCAGAACTGTGTGGACTGCACAAGTGAACCAGACGTATGTAGGTGAAGAAAGTCATAATTTATTAAAAAACGTGAATAATATATAAACGCAACCAGGGATCCAGGGATACAGGACTGACAGGAACAGGTACAAATAGGTTTGGGATCAGAGTCAGGTTCAGGTTCAGGACACAAGACGAAGCCAAGGCAAGGTATATGTGAACCTGCCAGGCTTTTATACCATTACCTGCTATCAGGTTCAGGTGAAGCCTAACTGCAGGAGGAGATATCTGCTCCATACTGCCAGGATCCACCCGCTGGTGGACGCCAGTACTGCGGTCCAAAGATCACTTAACACCAGCAGGTAAAGGCTCTCCTGACAGTTCCAAACTGCCAGGAGACACCTGCTGGTGAACATCAGTACTGCACGCCAAATATCACATAGTATTACCAGCGGGTGGAACCTTTCCTGACAGTACCCCCCCTCAAAGGAGCGACCTCCGGACACTCCAACTAGCCGTTGCTGGGGAAAGTCTATGACATCAAGCCGAGCAGCGGACAAAGTCACATCAGGTTGGACATGAGGAAGGTCCATGGCTTTGAGCCGGGCAAGGTGCAGCTCAAGCTGAGCAGCGGGTACAGACACATCAGTCTGGGCAATACGGACATCAAGCTGGGTAGCATGCACAGGAACCTCAAGTTGAGTAGCAGGCACATCAAACTGGGCAACAGACACATCAGGCTGAGCAGCGGATACGTCAAACCAGACAGCAGGCACATCCGTGCAGACAGCGGGCACATCCGGGCAGACAGCGGGCTCCGGGTCGTCGAGCTGGGCAGCAGGCTCTGGGTCGTCGAGCTGGGTAGCAGGCCCTGGGTAGTCGAGCTGGGCAGCAGGCTCCGGGTCTTCGAGCTGGGCAGCAGACAGGAACACCTCAGGCTGGGCAGCAGACAGGAACAATTCAGGCCGAGCAGCAGACAGGAACACCTGAGGCTGGGCAGCAGACAGGAACACCTCAGGCTGGGCAGCAGACAGGAACACCTCAGGCAGGGCAGCAGACAGTAACACCTCAGGCTTGGCAGCAGAGAGAAACACCTCAGGCTGGGCAGCAGGCTCCGCAGGCCAGGAAACGGACACCGGAACCTCAGACCAGGAAATGGGCACCAGAACCTCAGACCGAGAAACGGGCACCATAACCTCAGACCGGGAAACGGGCACTAGTTTAGCAGACTGGGTGATGGGCACCGAAGCCCCAGGCAGAGACACGGGCACCGAAACCCCAGGCAGAGACACAGGCACCGAAACCCCAGGCAGAGACACGGGCACCGGATCTTCAGGTGGGGACACAGGCACTGGATCTTCAGACTGGGACACCGGATCTTCAGACTGGGACACCCGATCTTCAGACTGGGATACCGGATCTTCAGACTGGAACACCGGGACTTCAGACTGGGACACCGGGACTTTAGACTGGGACACCGGGACTTCAGACTGGGAAGCGGGCACATCAGACTGGGAAGAAGGCACATCAGACTGGAAAGCGGGCACATAAGACTGGGAAGCAGGCACCACAGACTAGGAAGTGGGCACATCAGACTGGGAAGCGGGCACTTTAGACTGGAAAGCGTGCACATCAGACTGGAAGGCGGGCACCAGGACATCAGACTGGAAGGCAGGCACCAGGACATCAGACTGGAAGGCAGGCACCAGGACATCAAACTGGAAGGCAGGCACCAGGACATCAGACTGGAAGGCAGGCCACCAGGACATCAGACTGGAAGGCAGGCACCAGGACATCAGACTGGAAGGCAGGCACCAGGACATCAGACTGGAAGGAAGGCACCAGGACTTTAGACTGGAAGGAAGGTACCAGGACTTTAGACTGGAAGGAAGGCACCAGGACTTCAGACTGGAAGGAAGGCACCAGGACTTCAGACTGGAAGGAAGACACCAGGACTTCAGACTGGAAGGAAGGCACCAGGACATCAGACTGGAACACTGGCTCTGTCGTTTCAGGCTGGAACACTGGCATCAGGACTTCAGGTTGGTATACAGGAACTTCAGGCTGGCATACAGGAACTGGGGCATCAGACTGGACAGCAGGCACTGGGGCATCAGACTGGAGCAGTTTAATTGGTGTGGAGGCAGGTTGGGTTACTGGCAGGATCGTTTTGGTTGGAAAGAACTTTTCTTTCTTTTTTGGCTTAGCCACTGAAGCCCTGTAGGTAAGGGGTGCAACAGACTGGAAAAGAGGATTGGGATATGGCAGAGAGGTAACAATAGCTGGAGGAAATGCTTGTGGATTAGTAGGCAGCTGAGAAGAGGCAGGGTGGTTAAAGGCAGGATAGCTACAGGGAGTAGAACCTGGGTATTGGTATTTGGTGGGAAGCAGTGTGTACTGAGCTGCGACTGGGGTTGCCATGGGTGATGGGAAAAAAGACTCTTGAGCAGGCAGGTGTCTGATGGTAGAAGTGGTTTGTTGTGGGTTGGCTGGGGTTGATTGTAACATATCAGACCATGCTGAGAGTATTGTTTGGACAAAGAATGAATCACATGCTACCTGTCTGACAAGGGTCTGTACTGAGTGAATACATTCCACATGCTTTTGCCGCGGACAGGCTGAATAGCGCTTAACAAAGCATGTGGAATCATCCTCTAGCAGCCACACCAGAGATTCCACCTGATCAGCACTGAAAGGGGGAGACAAATCATCACAGCCCCCTGGAACACAGGACAGGGCTAGCTCAGCACATATTTGGATCAAAGGCTGCATATCTCCAAACAACATACAGCCCTGGTCAACCTGGGAGTGGGAGTGGGCCAAATGGATGATCTCAAGCAGCTGGTCATGGGTCCACACTTTAAAGCCCTGTACACACGATAGGATTTCCTATGGATTCTAATCCGATGGATTTTTCCATCGGAAATCCGATGAAGCTGACTTCCATCAGTCTTGCCTACACACCATCAGTCAAAAATCTGACCGTCCCAAACGCTGTGATGTAAAACACTCCGACGAGCCGAGAAAAATGAAGTTCAATGTTTCTGAGCATGTGTCGACTTGATTTTGAGCATGCGTGGGTTTTTTCTCCGATGGAGTTCCACACAGACGATCGGATTTTGCTATCGTTTTTTCTCCCATTAAATTTAAAACATGTTCTATTTTTTCACACTGATGGAAAAAAGACCGATGGGGCCCATACACGATCGTTTCATCCGATGAAAACAGTCCATCGGACTGTTTTCATTGGTAAAACCGATCGTGTGTACGCGGCTTTAGTGCAGGGATCCATGGATACAGGACTGACAGGAACAGGTACAAAAAGGTTTGGGATCAGAGTAAGGTTCAGGTTCAGGTTCAGGTTACAGGAAACAGGTTCAGGATCAAGGGTAACAGATCAGGGCACAAGACGAAGTCAAGGCAAGGTATATGTGAACCTGCCAGGCTTTTATACCATTACCTGCTATCAGGTTCAGGTGACGCCAAACTGCAGGAGGAGATATCTGCTCCATACTGCCAGGATCCACCAACACCAGCAGGGAAATGCTCTCCTGACAGTTCCAAACTGCCAGGAGACACCTGCTAGTGAACATCAGTTCTGCACGCCAAATATCAGATAGTATTACCAGCGGGTGGAACCTTTCCTGACAAGGACCTGTGTGTTTCCTAGAATGTAGCGGGGGGGGGGAGGGTCGTGACTCCTGCGGGAGTCTATGCTCGGAAGTGGGTGCAAATACCTGTATTATACAGGTATCTGCACACCCACCCTGAAAGGTGCCAATTGTGACACCGGAGGGGGGGAGGGTTCCGAAAAGCGGAGGTTCCATTTTTGTGTGGACCTCCGCTTTAAGCTATCAGCTTTTCAGTTGCCAAAAAATAGAGGAGGTCTGGTAGTCCCATATACCAAGCTGTGGTTTTTTAGTGGCCAAGTTGCAGCAATTTAACGTATAGGGAAAAATTATTAAAGAGGATCCTATTCAAGCTATTCTGCTTGATTATAAACCTAAATACCATTTGACAGCACAACTTGAATCAGGCAAATTTACTAAACTGTTGCAATATCCAACCATTGCTCTTGTACAGAGGATATGAAATAGACATGTGCATTTCATTTCGTTCCGAATCGAAACTTGGACAAATTTTTCATTATTCGGAAATTCGGATACATCTACATATATATATATATATAAAACATCTTCTGAAATTTGAATTTCATATAGTTCAAATAGAAAAGATTAGAATAAGAAATATTATTAAATAATAGCATATAAAACAATAGAACAGAATAGAAAAATATAATATATATATATATATATATATATATATATATATATATATATACTGTATTTATTGGCGTATAACACTCACTTTTTTACCCTGAAAATAGAGGGTAAACTGTGCCTGCGTGTTATACGCAGGGGGCTGTGGAAAGTTTTTTTCCTCAAACATCCCTCTTAAAGTTAGGGTGCGTGCTATATGCCTGTGCGTGTTATACGCCGATAAATACGGTATATATTATATATTTTTCTATTCTGTTCTATTGTTTTCTATGCTATTATTTTCTAATATTTTTATTCTTATCTTTTCTATTTGAACTATATGAAATTCAAATTCCAGAAGATGTTTTATTTATATATATATATATATATATATATATATATATACATTTTACATTATATATTTTTATGTTCTGTTCTAGTGTTTTTCTAGTCTATTCTTTTCTATTGAAATCTTTTCTATTCAAATTCAAATTCATTCTATACAATTTGGAACTTCAGAAGCCATCTTCCGAAATTCAAATTTTGTATAGAATGATTTTGAATTTGAATAGAAAAGATTCGAATAGAATACAAAAACAATAAAACAGAATAAAAAATAAAAAAAAAATAAAATATATATATATATATATATATATATATATATATATATAATATTTTTTTTGTCTGTTCTATTGTTTTTCTATGCTATTCTTTTCTATTATTTTCTTTTCTATTCTATTGTAATGTTTTCTATTCAAATTCATTCTATACGAAATTCAAATTTCAGAAGATGGCTTCAGATGTTCGAATTTCGCATAGAATGAATTTGAATTCGAAAAGAAAAGATTTGAATAGAAAATAATAGAAAAGAATAGACTAGAAAAAAAATATAACAAAATAGAATAAAATATAATATATATTACATTTTATTCTATTCTGTTCTATTGTTTTTCTAGCTTATTCTTTTCTATTCTATTCTAATCTTTTCTATTCTAATTCGATTTCATTCTATACGAAATTCGAATTTTGGAAAATGGTTATATATAGTTGACTTTTTCGAATTCGGACAATTTTTTTCGAATGCGGTAGAATTTTTGCGAATTTAATCGTTTTTTCTAATCCAGTAG
Organism: Rana muscosa; assembly: GCA_029206835.1. Lineage (NCBI taxonomy): Eukaryota > Metazoa > Chordata > Amphibia > Anura > Ranidae > Rana > Rana muscosa. The sequence continues at coordinate 1,002,719,571 of CM055122.1, read as the reverse complement.
ATTTTTTTCAAATGCGGTCAAATGTTTTTGAAAGCAATAGATTTTTTTAGAATTTGATTACATTTTTCAAATTTGATCGACTTTTTTTGAATTCGGTCAAAATTTTTTCAAATTCTAATACGAAACAAATCTATTATAATCTTTTCTATTCAAATTTGATTTTATTCTATAAGAAATTCGAATTTCGTATAGAATGAAATCGAATTTGAATAGAAAAGATTAGAATAGAATAAAAAAGAATAGCATAAAAAAAACAATAAAACTGAACAGAAAAAAAATATAATATATATGTGTGTGTATATACCATCTTCCGAAATTCGAATTTCGTATAGAATGAATTCGAATTTGAATACAACAGATTAGAATAGAAAATAATAAACTAGATAAACATATATTATATTTTATTCTATTCTGTTCTATTGTTTTTCTATTATTTTCTATTTTCTATTCTATTCTGATCTTTTCTATTTTAATTCAAAATCATTCTAACCCTAACCCTAACCCTATTATATATATATCTAAACAGAATAGAATAAAATATAATATATGTTTATCTAGTTTATTATTTTCTATTCTAATCTGTTGTATTCAAATTCGAATTTCGTATAGAATGAATTCGAATTTGATACAATATTGTTTTTTTAGACTATTCTTTTCTACTCTATTCTTTTCTACTCTATTCTAATCTTTTCTATTCGAATTCAAATTCATTGTATATGAAATTGTATATGAAATTCTAAATTCGGAAGATGGTTTTATATATATATATATATATATATATATATATATATATTTATTATATTTTTTCTGTTCTGTTCTATTGTTTTTCTATGCTATTCTTTTCTATTATTTTACATTCTATTTTAATCTTTTCTATTCAAGTTCATTCTATACAAAATTCCAATTTCAGAAGATGGTTATATCTATTATATATTATATTATATTTTGTTTCTATTTTGTTCTATTGTTTTTCTATTCTATTCTATTCTTTTCTATTTTCTATTCTATTCTAATTTTTTCTATTCTAATTCAAAATCATTCAAAACGAAATTCGAATTTCGGAAAATGGTTATATATATATATATTAATATTAACCCTAACCCTAACCCTATTCTATATATATATATTCTATTCTAATCTTTTCTATTCCAATTCAAATTCATTCTATACGAAATTCGAATTTCGGAAGATGGTTTATATATACATATATATATATATATATATATATATATTTTTTTTTTTTCTGTTCTGTTCTTTTGTTTTTCTACGCTATTCTTTTCTATTATTTTACATTCTATTCTAATCTTTTCTATTCAAGTTCATTCTATACAAAATTCCAATTTCAGAAGATGGTTATATTTATATATTATATTATATTTTGTTTCTATTCTGTTCTATTCTTTTTCTATTATTTTCAATTCTATTCTAATATTTTCTATCCAAATTCATTC